>OX451400.1:11933950-12367095 GCA_949629135.1 Eremobia ochroleuca | reverse complement strand
CCTGGTCGCTTTAGGGCACTTAACCTGAGACATTTCATGAGAAAGATTACAATACTGAAAAGAGTGACGAGTTGATTAGAGATTTTTACAAGAAAGCGCTTTCCAAGGAGCTTAAGCTTAGTTAACCTTTTGAACGCCAATCACTTGTGTAATACGAACAATACGAACATGTATACAAGTGATTGGCGTTCAAAAGGTTAATGAGCGTACTCTCTTCCATCTGAGTTTCCTGCCACCTGTGAAGTCAAGAGCTGATACAATAGTAATAAAAAAGCTGGTTTTCACACTACTCGGGCGCTAGTGAGAGCACTAAAGACAATTTATTTACTTATTTAATATTCTTCAAGCACAAAAATTTACAGCGGCGGGATTTATGCCATAGGCATTTTCTACCAGTCAACCTTTGAGTGATGCAGAGGCTAGGTACAATTATGAAAATTACAGAATAAATATTTATTTAAATAATAAAGATGTACAGACGCCAGCACACCAAGCTACCCGAAACTGTCAGATTTTCCTAATCAACTTTGAACCTTATGCTTTAGCGATAAAGTTGAAAATCTATTAAATAAATCTGACAGATTGTAGTTGTGCTGGCGTCTATACATATTACTTATTAAATCCACATTTCAATTCCCAGAAATTATTTGCCTTTATCGTGTCTCTTTTGCAGCAACTACATGCTTTCTGCAATACACAAAACAATAAAGCAAATTAAGCTATAATAACACAAGAACATACCTAGCATTCAGATCTGCAGCTCTGTCCCTCTCCCTCTTTCTGTGAACCTCTTCCATCTCTTTCATAAAGTCGTCTATGTTCTGTCCAGACAGCGCCAACATGCGCTGCTGTAAGGACGTCGGTTTGGGTGCCTGTGTGGCTGCGACCCCTTGAGGGGGGGGAGCGTCTTCGTCTACGGCTTCTCCGTCTATGTTTTCTAAAGGAGGTGGCTTTGGTGCTTGGACTTTTGCTAATGGTACCTGTGGCTGTAATAGATTCTATAAAAAAAATATAAAATTGATTATATTACTTAGTTTTTTTTTTTATAATTATAATTAAACTACTTTGAATAAAAGGGCCATTTTCAATAGGATTCTTGCTATGGGTGAAACGAATCTATTAAAAAAAAAAATTGACTCAATTAATTGATTTTTTCGCACGCTACAATGTTTTCAGGTTTCACACTTGAATGACGGGATTTTTTTTTATATTTTGATGTTTTTTTCCGTTTCTACTGCGTTAAATCAATTTCTGAATAGTACAGAATTAACCTCCATTAAATTATCTATTCAGTAGTATATGTATAAATTAAAAAGGTTACAGAACCTACGCCCTTTTTTAATTACCCACTAATAAGTAATTAGTGTGTATCGAAAAACTAAAACACCATCGGAATGTTACACACTTGTTCTGTAAAGGTGCTCCCACACAGCAGTTATATAACGTTATACAACATTGTGTCATTTATAATACCGTGTAACAATACTCTACAACATGTTAAGAAATTTTATATGTTATAAACGCTCCCACATTGGTTGAATTCGTTGTATAACATCGTATAACATTATATACAATCAGTTTGGCCCTTCCGCTAACGTCCCGCTGAGGCTCTGATGATGTTATACAACAAAAGTTATATTTTGTAATATCATATTGTAATCAGTTGTAAAACATTTTGTTAAATGAAGTTGTATAACATCAATAACAATTTATTATAATTTGTAACAACTTATAACTTTTGTTATAATTTGTTTAAAAAAGTCAGTCTCTAACGTTATATATATATGAATCGTCGGTTGGTGCCTCATATTTTTTGCTTTTTTTTTTGCTGGCAATACTGGCAGCCGGTCGTCAAAATTTTTCTTGTTAGAATTAAATTGTAAAACTAATGTATTTCGCGTTTATTTATCTAAAAACGTGCTTAATTTCGATAGATTTAGTTATAAATAATAAGGATCTGTGTTTGTGAATTATTTCGTTGAAAAATAAAATAAAATAAATCCCTGGACATTTCACACAGCACCATTTGTCCCAAGCTAAGCAACCTAATGCTTGTGTTATGGTAACAAGATGGCTGATAAACTACTTATATACATTTTTTTTTTTGTAAATACATACATATTATAGATAGAAAAACACCCAGACTCGGAACAAATACATGTAGGTCATACAAATATTTGTTCCGTGCGGGAATCGAACCCGCGACACGCAGCGCAGCAGTCAATCGCTTAACCACTGCGCCAACCGTGCCGTTGAAAATCAATGAATAATCAATGAATTAGTACCAGCTGTCAACCAACGGACGGATTTGAAATCACCACCTAACCCGGGGAGTATTTCTTTTAATTTAAGCTTACTTATATAAAATCTTATTAGTTCGTATTGTACCCTTTCCCCTTTAATGTGTATACTGTTCGTCCCAATAAGCAACATAGTGAACAAGCCTGTATTTCTCTTTATTGTGCTGGACACTTATGTTCGTGTGTTATTGGGATAAAATCACATAAGATACGTTAGAGACCCCTTAGAAATCACCCTACTTTATTACTAGACAGACATCTGTTAAGTTCAATTACTAAATTAGAACCGCTTTATGAAATTAACGTTAGAAACTAGATTTTCAATAACTTGACAATAGTAGTACCCCCAAATATTTTGCAAATTTAATTTTGTTTTTTTTTTCCCTTTTTATTATTGAATATCACCATCTCAATTAAGACATTTCTATGAATAGTTAATTTTCAACCTTACAAACTCTGTGCTTACAAACTCATCATAACTTTTTATTCCTTTGTTTTTTGTTCACTTCATCCTAGCACTTACTATCCACATCTCATACCTCTCTCTTATTCCTTTCACTCACTTGGCTTTCTCTTCTCTCATTCCGGGGTGCCTCTAGGGTTTGCCTGTCAATATGTTGACCCGTAGAGCTGCATCCTTGGATGAAAAACTGAGGGCTACATTGAACGAATTGGAATCTAGTAAGAAACAGAACAAACAGCTACTACAGGAAAGGGATGACAGCGAGGTGGAAATAAAGTTTATAAATGACAAGAACACTGAGGTAAGGAACCAATTGGCTGAACTACATGTACAACATATGGACATACTTGACCAGCATCAACATCTTCGTCAACTTGTGTCAAATTTCCAGGAATGTAGTGACACCCACGAACTGGCTTTGAGACGCATATCTGAACTTGAACTGGAATTAAGCAGGGCCCATAACACAATCACCCATTTGGAATCTCTCAAAGCCCGTGAAGAGTCTGCGATCACCTGCAGTCTTTACGATGAGTTGGTTGGTAGCGGGTCCGGACCCACATGTGTTGAGCCAATTGTAACAATAGACTTAACTAATGATACTATCAATAAAACCAAATTGTTTACTAGTCATAATAAGATAAAAAAATATATTAAAATTAATAGATTAATAAAAAAAACTCAAAAATCATTAAAATGCCAAAAAGTTAAGAAATCAAATATAAAACTGAGGCAAAAAAATTTAAATTTAATACAAGAATTAAAGAACTGTAACAGAGAAATAGAATTATGTAATACTAGGTATGACACTGACACTCAGCACCTGCAGGATGAGTTGTTTGTTAGGGAATATGCTCTGAAGGACATCTTCAGTAAATATGAGGCTTCTCAACAAGACCTGAGTAAGCGCATGCAGGAGGCTAATGAGTTGGCAGACCTGGTCAAGTACAATGCGGAGAGGTATGAGTCTCTGACTAATAACCTCTCTTTTAGCTGTACCTGCTCCCAGGAACCCCAGCCTCAAGTTATTACACCCACACCCTCAGTAGCTCAGTCAGTAGATAGCTGTATTAAAGATGATAGCAGTAGTATGAATAAATTGTTTAACACTACTTATGTATTTTCTGACAAATTTGGTCAAGGTTTTGGTAGTATATTTAATCAGTGTTCGCCACAATATGTAATTAATCATTGTTTACCCGGTGCCAGTATTAGCCACTTAATTAGTAATATTAAATTGACAAAAATAAATCCCAATTCAACTGTTATATTATTATATGGGGATAGTTTAACTGTACGTAAAAGGACATAATTGAATCTGTCCAGTTAATGTTACATCTCAATGAGTCCAATAATTGTAAATTTATTTTCTGTGCCTTGCCTTATTCTCATTATTTGTCTGATGAGCAAAATAGGCACATTTATAATTTAAATATGTTAATTTATAATAGGACATGTCATCACAGTGATGCTATTTTATATTTTGATTGTAATCAATTCATTACTGATTACAAACTGACAAATTATACTATGTATTTGCCACCTAGTTGTAGGAGACAAATTACTAATCTTTTAGCATACAATATACACAGTGACACCGGTACCTGTAGGGTACCATCGATTACTGTTAGTAGTGGTACTAACACTACTTTTGATACGCCTTGTAGTTTAAACTATTAGGTGCGACAACGGGTCAGCCACATATGTTGAATGTTGTACATCAAAATATGCAGGGTCTGTCCGGCAAAGAGCTAGAGTTAAGTTTGTTTATGGAGAACTATGATGTTCAGGTGTTATGTTTGACTGAACACTGGTTGAAAGAACATGAAGTAGTGTTTATCAATGATGATAACTTTACCGTACAGAGTGCATTTGTGAGAAAAAGTGCTATTCGCGGTGGCTCTTTAGTTCTTGTTTCAAACAAGTTAAAATGTAAACAACGTTTAGATTTAGTGAATCTTTCAATCGAACGCACTATAGAGTTGTCTTGTGTTGAACTTGAGCGATACGTTATAATTTGCGTTTATCGACCCCCCTCTGGGGATTTTATTAGTTTTGAATCGGTAATGGAGGATTCTCTCAATAGGTTGAAATCAAGTAACAAAAGTATTATTTTATGCGGAGATTTCAATATTAATATTTTAGATGTTACTCCATTAAGTATTAGACTTCTCAATTTGTTTAGGTCTTATAATTTAATTAACTTGTTTTTTGAACCTACTAGGATCACGGCATCTTCGTCAACCTGTCTTGATAATATATTTAGTGTTTTTGATGCCAAAAACAAATTAGTCTTAACTGACTTAACGTCCGACCACTGTGGTTTATTAGCTAGCTTCCCCATGCCATTACATAAACAGCCGTGTAAAATTGAATGCAGGCCTTATACAGCTACCCGTTGCAAAATGTTTAAAAATAATATAGTTCATAGAATTACACCATCTATAGTAGAACACGAGAATCCTAATGAAATTTATGGTGCCCTTTTTGATGTTGTGCAAAAAGAGTACCAATCTACTTTCAAGACCAAAACTGTTAATATTAATGGATCCTCCGTTGGCTTTAACCAATGGGCTACTCCGGGTATTTATAAAAGTAGAGCGAGACTATACGAGTTATATGGTTTGAAAAAATACAGGTTTGACACTCCTTTCCTAGAGTATGTCAAAAATTATTCAAAATTATTTAAAAAGATTAGTGCTTTTGCTAAATCAAAATTTTTAAGCGATGCTATTAAAAATTCTAATAATAAAGTAAAAACAACTTGGAAAATTATTAACAATGAAACGGGTAAATCGGTTAAACAAGAAAAAGTACTTGAGATTATGGTCGATAATAAATTAGTTAATAAAGCCGCTGACGTAGCTGAAGCTTTTAATGAGTTTTTTGCCAACATACCCATAACTACGACTCGCTCCTTAAATTCGTCCCCGTCTAAAGCTGAAAACCTTTTGCATAGTAGTGTACCTCAATGTAGTCGTTTATTTAGTTTCGAACATGTAACCCCACATGATGTAGTTAATGTTTTTAACCTACTTAAGTCTAAAAACACCGGTGACTACTGGGGCATCTCCATTAAACTTTTAAGTAATATAATAGACATCGTAGCCCCCTATCTAGCTGTTACTTTTAATAAATGTGTTGATTTAGGAATTTTTCCTGACCTCATGAAGTCATACCTTTATTTAAATCAGGTAATAAAAACGACGTTGGCTATTTTAGGCCTATTTCCATCTTACCTGCATTTAGCAAAATATTTGAAAAATTAATACTCAAGCAGTTGCTAAGACATTTTAATTTAAATAGCCTCCTTCATAATGAACAGTATGGCTTTACAAAAGGTCGTTCGACTACAGATGCGGGTGTTGCTTTGCTGAAACACATATTTAACGCATGGGAGAGCTCGCAAAATGCTATCGGAGTTTTCTGTGATCTTTCCAAAGCCTTTGATTGCGTGCACCATGACACGCTTTTGCGTAAACTACGTCATTACGGTGTCCAAAACGAAGCTCTCAACGTAATAAATTCTTATTTACATAATAGGTTCCAATGTGTAGATGTTAATGGTGTGAAATCTTCCGCGCTACCAGTTCAGTTAGGTGTGCCGCAAGGCTCAATACTGGGCCCATTCTTGTTCTTAGTTTATATCAATGATTTACCATTCCATTTAAAGGGAATCTGTGACGTTGTACTGTTTGCTGATGATACATCTCTTATTTTTAAAGTAGACAGGAATAGACTAGATTTTGACGAGGTAAACAGTGCACTCTCAATAGTTACGGATTGGTTTACGTCAAATAACCTAGTTCTCAATGCCAAGAAAACGAAATGTGTAAAGTTCGCCTTACCCAATGTTAGAAATCTAGGACCCAACATCGTCTTAGATAAAGAGGCGCTTGAGACTGTGAGCTCAGCAGTTTTTCTGGGAATAACAGTAGATGCCAAACTTCAGTGGGGACCACATATATCGAGCCTAGCAGGAAGGCTCAGTTCGGCTGCCTACGCCGTCAGGAAAGTAAGACAATACACTGACGTTGATACAGCTCGTTTAGTATATTTTAGTTATTTTCATAGCGTTATGTCCTACGGTATTCTGCTGTGGGGCAAAGCAGCTGATATACAAAATATATTCGTCCTTCAAAAACGAGCTGTTCGAGCTATTTACCAGCTAGGTGCTAGAGTTTCTCTAAGAGATTTATTTAAAGATATTGGTATTCTCACGGTTGCATCACAATTCATATTTGCCAACATCATATATATTAGGCAAAATATACACTTGTATACTAAAAACAGTGATGTTCACAATGTTAACACCAGAAATAAGGACAAACTACGTGCTCCCTTTCACCGGCTTCATAAGGTTCATAACTCATTTGTTGGGCTTGGTATAGCCTTTTATAACAAGCTACCCTCTTCTTTGCTAGATTTGCCTTTTAATGCATTTAAAGCTCAAGTAAAATCCAACCTTTGTTCAAAGGCATACTACTCCATCAACGACTACTTAAACGATAAGAATAGTTGGTCGCCCTGATTAACTCAAGACAATGTTTATGTTCTTTCTCCAGAATTAGATTACTGATAGGTTATTATACTATGAGCTCATTATACAATTGTTTTTATTGGGCTGTATAAGTCAAATCAGTTTAGTTTTATTTTTATTATATTATTGACATAATCAACCCATTTAAATGTTTTCTAATGAGTTGATTACAATATGTGGTTAGCTAGTGACCTCGACGATTGATCATATTATTCTTACCTGAGCAACCGGCAGCAAGTTCGTCATGCTCCCTCAGATGTCACTGCTTGCGGTAGCGTCGGGGGTCGGGTTGCCTCCTTCCCTCAAATTTGGCGAGGGGGGTAATGGCTGATCTTTGCGTTATGCTCGTGAACGGGTGCTGCTTGTGGTGACTGGTCGTCTTGCTGACCATGGTTTTATTATTGTTATAATTAGTAATAACTTGTTTATTTAGTTTCCTTCGATGGTCCTAGTTTATCATTTGTGACTTCAAGCGACAGCTATGTAAACAGAACCCAGCATTGCATAAATATGTTAGCGGTCACGCCCTTCATACCTGGAGGCTTTTATTTAATTTTCATTTATTAATTTTTGCTTGAGTACCTACGTATAGTTTTTTATTGTATTTCTTGGTATATTGGCGTTGCTAGCTGACATATGGCAGATAATTGAATTTAGTGTCCTGTGTCTTGTAATGTTAATTGCTTTGCATACCTTGTATTGTATTCAGTCAAGTATTTTCTAACTGAACAGACAGCTGTGCTGCTGGGGAGTTTGTTGCGCCACTTCTTCTTCCCAGCGAAAGCACTAGGAAGTGGTGAAGGGCGGGCGTTTTGGGGGACTGTCTTTTGTAATTTTGACGTTCGAAAAGTGCTGATTCTCAGCCTAGTTTGAATAAATGACTTTTGATTTTGATTTTATAACTGCTGTGTGGGAGCACCTTAAGCCATTAGGAAGAATAGTGGGGCGCGTCTTCGTGGGTGGCACTATCTATACTAAGGAAGTAAATTGTATTGAATCTTTTGTAGAATTTGGTTTTGATAGAATTAAGAATTGTAACACACAATACATGTTAATGTTATTTAATATGTTAGTTTATAGACTTCACACATGCATATTTTTCTCTTCATGTTCTCACACACTATTGTCTACATTTCTTTTTTACTTCTCCTTTCGCAGGTCTGCTGGAAGAAATTTATAAGCAGTACCTTTGTACTCAAATTATAATTATGTCATATCCATATGTTTTTTACTGTGCGTACATAAATCAATATCACTACATAGTATAAAACAAAGTCGCTTCCCTGTCTGTCTGTCCCTATATATGCTTAGATCTTTAAAACTCCGCAACGGATTTTGATACGGTTTGTTTTAATAGATAGAGTGATTCAAGAGGAAGGTTTATATGTATAATACATGCATAATATAGTAGAGAAACACTGATAATTTTAGAGGTTTCTAATGTGATGTCGTAAATAAACACATTTTTTTGCGCTTACATTGTAAACGCTGGCTGAACCATTCGAGATAGATCAAAATAATGTACTACAGTATTGTACACCTTAAATAGTTCTACAAAAAAGTCCGCGATGGTATATGTCTATCTCTTAGGGATAACCCACAATAACCATTTTTTATCCTTAACTTTTTACGAGAAATAATGGCTTATTTAAGAAGCAATTTTAGGCAATACAGCATTAATCCTTATCCAATTAAGTACCTTAAAAACATTGTGCATTTCATATAGATCATTATGCCCCTTTACACAATGTAATTTAAATGAATATTTTTGAAGGTACTACAGATTTAAAATGCGGGCGTTACCGGCCGGGGAGTCGACCGAGAAATAATGACTCTAAAATTATCAGTGTTTCTCTACTATATTATGCATGTATTATACATATAAACCTTCCTCTTGAATCACTCTTATCTATAAAAAAAAACCGCATCAAAATCCGTAGTGTAGTTTTCAAGCTCTAAGCATACATAGAGACAGACAGACAGCGGGAAGCGACTTTGTTTTATACTATGTAGTGATCAGCATTGCACCCGTGCGAAGCCGGGGCGGGTCGCTAGTATATTATAAAAGAAAGTGTACAATGTGCGTGCCGCTAAAACTCAGAAATGAGACCCGGTACGATCAAGGAAGCTATATGGTGTGGTAACCCTCTATCTCCTGTACATGAAAAAGGTTCCCGTTTTTACCTGAAGGGCATGCTTTTGAAGATATAAGGGCTAGAAATTTCTAGAACAGTCCAGAGCATTCCTGAGCGAAGCCAGGTACCCCAGCTAGTAATAAAATAAATAAATAACATTATGCCTGTTCCCCTGAAGGTTTAGGCAGAGGTGTACCTATACTGCCCTGCTAAGCCGAAAAGCGCTAACTCAATCAGAGTAAGTTTTGAGAAAAACGACTTTTTGTGAATGGATTTTTCCCACCTTCAAACGGGGGTTAAAACTAATATTTTTAAAACTGTTAAAACTTATATAAACGTATTTTTGACCCTAGATGTAACTGACATACCTAAATTATCCATAAATGGCACCATTATACCTCTTTTGTGAGATACCGCTATTTTGATTAAAAAGAAAGGCTTCAAAAATTGAGATACTGCTTTTAGTCTTATTCTGCTCATAGAAAGTTCCATACAAAATGATTTTTTTTTCATATTTGATGAAAATACCGAATAAATTTGCAATAAAGTTTTATTTAATATTTTTTTTAACAACTTTATTAAATGTAGCAGCAAATTACATAAAAAAGTTAAAGCAATTTATTTGATTTCTATGAAATATAATTAATCAAAAGTTGGCAGTCCCCGCCAAAAAGACATTTTATTAGCAGGTATTAAACTGGAGAGAGATTTTAAAATAATTTTTTTTTTGTTTGAGATATTCCTGCTGGCACTGTTTTTTTAGTTGGGGATGGAAGATTGTCTAATTTAAAGAACTTTGTACCTATAATGCTAGCCGTAATGGTTTCATTATCGAAACCAGTTCTGTACCTAAAGTCAAAACTGCCTCTGTTAACTTCCACTTCAACAATGTCACTAATGTAAGGTCGTGGTGACAACCGCGAAAGTTTGTATTGGGTCGTATAGTCTTGCCACTCATAAAAATCATCTATAGTCATTTTTTTGATATTTACATTTTTTCCAGCACTGTTTACAGCTTCGCAAAAGTCATCAAAGCCATATATTTTATTTTTCATTCGCTTCATCGCCAATTCTACTGTATGGTGAAAAGAGTCTGCAGACATAAATGTGTGTCCGGCTTCGAAGTATTTAACAATAATCTTTTCTGCATTGATTTGATCCGAATTTATAACATAGATTCTAGCTGATCTTTGCGTTATGCTCGTGAACGGGTGCTGCTTGTGGTGACTGGTCGTCTTGCTGACCATGGTTTTATTATTGTTATAATTAGTAATAACTTGTTTATTTAGTTTCCTTCGATGGTCCTAGTTTATCATTTGTGACTTCAAGTGACAGCTATGTAAACAGAACCCAGCATTGCATAATTATGTTAGCGGTCACGCCCTTTATACCTGGAGGCTTTTATTTAATTTACATTTATTAATTTTTGCTTGAGTACGTATATTTTTTTATTGTATTTCTTGGTATATTGGCGTTGCTAGCTGACATATGGCAAATAATTTAATTTAGTGTCCTGTGTCTTGTAATGTTAATTACTTTGCATACCTTCTATTGTATTCAGTCAAGTATTTTCTAACTGAACAGACAGATGTGCTGCTGGGGAGTTTGTTGCGCCACTTCTTCTTCCCAGCGAAAGCACTAGGAAGTGGTGAAGGGCGGGCGTTTTGGGGGACTGTCTTTTGTAATTTTGACGTTCGAAAAGTGCTGATTCTCAGCCTACTTTGAATAAATGACTTTTGATTTTGATTAAAAACGACAAAAACGTCAAGTTTTTATTTTTAGCAGAACAATTATCCACCCAAAGTACAATATTTTTCATATCCCGATAGAACATTAAAAAATGATAATACCCTTGATATTAATACACAAAAGCTTATCTCTGCGTAATTAGAAATACTGTATTTAATAAAGTTTTCCTTATTTTTAACACACCATAAAACGAATTTGCTTCCTTCCGCAAACAACACAAACTAAGAAATGATCGTTACTAATGTTTATCTTCATGTGACGACACGCTCTATTGTGAAATGTAAGTGAGTGTAATCCTTATTACTAAAGATATTAAAGTCAATTTTAATTACCTACTATACTTAGGTATAGCCGTATTTCAAACCTTAGC
This sequence comes from Eremobia ochroleuca, assembly GCA_949629135.1. Lineage (NCBI taxonomy): Eukaryota > Metazoa > Arthropoda > Insecta > Lepidoptera > Noctuidae > Eremobia > Eremobia ochroleuca. Next base: position 12,355,538 of record OX451400.1, on the reverse strand, counting down.
TAACTAATAATACCCACATTTACTTAACGCAAAAGCGCTAACTCCGGAACTTTTTAGAAAGATGAACTTACGGCTTATTGGCTTAAAAATTTAATTAAGTTTTTATTGAATTTTTTAAGCGTTTCTAGCCTATGTCAATATAAGGCTATTTGGCTTCTTAAAAACGACATGCCGTCAAATCTCTTAGTAATTTAAGGAAAAATTGAGATATAAAAAACCTTCTTAGTGGTTTATTTTAATGTTTTAAATTAGATATCGCTATTTGGCTTATACCATTAGATGCGAAATTATTCTAGCTATTGAATGGTATAAAAAAAACTAAAAGGGCGTATCTCAGAGATAGCGCCTTTCGGCTTAGCAGGGCAGTATAGTACACCCACATTTCTCTAGGGGGCCAGCCTATTGCCATCAAACGGGTACAAATCCAGCCTCCTAGCTCCTACTGACAAATTCCAGACAGAAAAACCCAATAACACTGTACCCAACAACACTGTACCCAACTTGGGAATCGACCTCATGCTCATCAAAGAAAAGAAAAAAGAGTTCAAAATTGTATGTTATTATTATTAAATCACTTGTTTATCGGATTGCTCTTTTCATCAATTTTTGGGTCTGACAAAAGTGTAATTGGGTTTTTCTAATGTGGTGTTGTACTTGATTTAGGGTGCGTTTCCACAGAAGCGGAGCTGGGCGAAGCGGAGCAGAGACGTGCAGGAATCGACTAATCACAATGGTTGAAATCCTCATCGCGTCACTCATCTCGTCTGTGATTGGACGAATCCTACACGTCTCCGCTCCGCTCCGCGCAGCACCGCTTCTGTGGAAACGCACCCTAATGGTAATAGCCTATTACCATTAGGGCCCCCCTATTACAAGGGTTTCTGTAACTAAATCTTTTAAGACACTTTTAACGAAGCTTATTGGTCAATATTTCAAAACAAGAAGACGCCGGCATTTTCTAGTTGACTGACTATAACTTTACTAGCCAAATGTAGCCCACATTACATACTGTTTTAAGTTTTTTTTTTAATTTTTTTTTTCTTTTGTGTGAATATGTGTGTCTTACTTAACCTGGGTCAAATAAACTTGTTTTCTTTCTTTCACATTTAGCTTTGTACACCCACATTATGTCAGTATATTATACAGTTATACAGCTCAGCCTACCATATTGATAATACAGTGAAGATGTTATACATATTATAAAAAATAGTCTACATACACATTCTCCAGGCGGTCCTTCATCAGTAATGTCAGAGAATCTCAGCACCTTATTGCTGGTCTTCTCAACTGTCTTCTCTTTCTCCAACACTAGGAACTGGAAGTCACACGGCGGTCCAGGAGGAACACCGGGGGGTTCCACGCCAACTGGACGCTCCTAGAATTATAGGGTACTGTGCAACCGTAAACTGTGGGGGTCTGTTTCAAGAAACAATTGTGTTGTTTCGCAAAAAGGCAAACAAGAGTTTTGTGAAAAATGCAAACTGGATTTTTACAAAATTATCTTTTATCTACAAAATTGTGAAATATAAGGATTCACTGAAGAGGCAGCCCTAGTCACTCAGGGGACCCACAGCGCGCGCTTGTCTGTCTACATACATAAAAATTAAATGCTGTTAGTTGCAAAGTGCACTTGAGAATGACTGGACCGGTTTGACTATTTTTCGTTTTAAAATTTTTGTAATAGTTTGAATTCGGTTTTTATGGAAAGAAAAATGTTTCCTTATTCCTTGGGATTATTGTATGAATTATTAAAATTTGGATAAGACAATGTCTGTAGGTTGGGCAGTAATTAATAATTCTCACATCTTTATGTATCTTGCAATTATGATTCTACTAGCTGCGCCCCGCGGTTTCACCCGCATAAGTCTCGATCCCGTAGGAATATCAGGATAAAAATTATTCTATGTATTAATCCTGGTTATAAACTATCTGTGTCCCAAATTTCATCAAAATTGGTCCAGCCGTTTGAGCGTGAAGAAGTAACAAACATACACACACACACACACTCACAAACTTTCGCCTTTATAATATTAGTGTGATAAGCAGAAGAGCTCTTCAAAGGTTTTGTGGACACACCACGTTCATGTTAAGGGTTGACATGATAGCTTCAACTACAGCTATCATAAAATAGCTAGCTAGCTAGCTAGAATGATAAAGCTTTAAAAAAAAACTATTTTTTTAAGCTTTATTTTGCGGGATCCTTTATATTTATAGAAGATCTTCTACTTACTTTATAGGCTGAATCTTTCTTCAGTATAGGTTTGACAATTACAGGATGCACCGCGTCGGCTGGCAGAGGTATTTGGGAAGGCACATTACTAAATATTAAGTTGTCTGGTACCTGCAATTAAAATAAAAAAAGTCTCTTAATTCATGTAAGCGATTCAATGTTTTACAAAATACATTTTTTTTTTATGCTATATTTACTTATATTTTTATATTTATTGTTTTCGTGCATGCAAAACCTTGCGCTATCTTTTTATGTCGTCTAATCAATTAAAAGAATACTTTAAAAAAAAATAATAAATATACTCTGTTTTTCACCTAGAAAATGGGGAAAAAATATGTAAAACCTGCATTCAACATCTTCATACATGTTACCTTCAATTATGTTATTATGAAAACATAAAATTTCAATCAAATTGGGTCTATCCTTAAAATAAAATGAATTACTTACGTACAAGAAACTTGTGTACTTGTGAGCTAATAGTATTTTTGTATTTTATTTTCTCTTCTACTCTTACACACAGTGTCTACTGTCTATGTCTCTTTTTTGTCTATTCTCATATTGCAGGTATGCTGGATGAGATTAAATTTAGAAATAAGCATCACCCTTGTATGTATTTTTCTTCTTGTTTGTTTGTGTGTACATTAACTGTTAAATAAATAAAATTTGTGATTTCTTTAGATATAAGCATCACCTTTGTACATATTTTACTGTTCCTTTCTTCTTGTCTGTTTATATGTGTGTAAGTAGATGCACTGTTACATAAATGAACTTACTTGTAATGTAGGCAATGGGATATCATCTACTTGAACCGACTGGGCGTGCTTCACAGATTCATAGTATGATATTAAATGTGTTCTTCTCTTTTCATATTCCATTTCTTGACGTTTAAGGTCCACCCATTTTTCTGGATCATCCTTGTCCTAAAAATAAAACATGGAAATTATTTACTATATTTTTTTTTTGTACCTATTGAATATTGGAATGGTTTTAAATTGAAGACAAACAAGGGGTATTGTTCCTAGTTATTATTATTATTTATTATATTATTATAGTTCATTTTCCTGATGTAATAGAAAAAGTTTCAAGAAAAGCAACAGAATCCATTTTATTTTTATCTTCGAACTGAGTGACAATCCTCATATATGTAAACGTAGCGTTAATGCATACATAGCACTAGCGTCGCATAGACGCCAATTCGAAACTATACGTAGCGGTGACGTAATGTTAGCGTCAACGTCTACGCTAGACCAACGCTAGCACCTCCATATACTTTGCTTATGTCTGAGCAATGTTCGCGTTCACATTTCGACAAACGTTACACCGAATGACGAGACAACGCACAGCATGATTTTTTTAATGCCTTATTAAAAGAATTTTATCACTTATCACCTTAACAAAGTTATTATGATTATATTTTTAATCAAGCATAACTAAACCCATACTTAGATTTAGATCCAATCATATTATTATACCTATTTACTATGCATTGGCTGTGGTTTCAATATGTTGTGGAATATTAATAGTTTCAAATCTCTAAGTATAATAATATTCACATACAAAAATACTTGCAATACCTATTGTAATAATAAATACTAGGAAATATCCTGACATTTTCTTTTTTTTTCTTTTTATCATTATAAATAAAATTTCATACTTAGTACTTACATACATCTTGAGAACTCTGTCAAAAGTCTCTCGTAACTTTTTTCTCTTCTCTTTTAAAACCTTTTCATTCAGGGGTGATGGTTGTAATACATTGTATTCTAAACAAAAACATAATTTAAAATATTAACATCATATAAATTAAAAAATACTAGGTTGTGTCATGAGGGGCCAAAATAATATATTGAGGGTGAGAGTACAATCACTCTCACCCTCAATATATTATTTTGAATCCAGAGCGAAACGAAGGATTTTAGAGTAGAATCCTAAACGTATTAAGGGATTCAAAGTACGTCGCTCGACGTTAAATAATTTTGGTACCGTGTGGCACACTGCTTTTCATCCCCCTCTATGAGAAAAATAAATAAAAGATGCTTTTAGTAGTGACGAATATCTATATTTCTCCCGATTTATTTGGTAGCAAATTGTTTATGACAGTTTGTGTGTTTAATTTGACACTTTCTGGTGTTAAGATTTCACATTCACTGCTAGAACTCATCTTTTATCCAATTTGTGTTAATCAAATTAAAATTGCCTGTAATATTTTCTGTCTTTTTTACTTCTCCTAAAATATTGGTACAGACGCCAGCACATCAAACTACCCGAAACTGTCAGATTTTCCCAATCAACTTTGAACCTTATGCATTAGCGATAAAGTGGAAAATCTATTAAAGAAATCTGACAGATTGTAGTAGCTTGATGTGCTGGCGTCTGTACAAAATTAATTATTGTATTCAAAGACAAAACTTCTTATTTCTAAGCCACAAGGCTTAGAAATAAGAAATTTTGTCTTTGATAAAAAATTGTCTACAGATCTAGTCTACAAAGACTTTAGATCTGTAGACCATTTTTATTTTTATTAAGTACCTGGTACTTGTTGACAGGCCTAAGCTATCCTCCCTAACCTACTGTAATTTGAAAACATTGTAAAAGCCAATTATTTTTAAAAGAGTAACCATGGAGTTTATATCCGGCTCTTCTCCATAGGAAACAACCAATTGGAACAGTGCACTTAGCTTCTGACGTTTCATAAGTGCCCATGTAGGTTTATGTGAAATAAAATATTTTGATTTTTATTGATTTAAATAGATGTAACGCAGTAAACAGGTGCCTAAATGCTGACTGATACTGATTTGATCACCTACCCATTTCATCAATTTTCTGCAACTCCTCCAAGATCTGGTTGGGATCCTTCATCTTAAGTACCGCAGCCCTCACCATCTGTCTTTGTCGTTTGTTCTTTTTCAGTTCCTTTTTCCTCGCCTCTTTTCCTGTTTTTTGAAGTAATTTCGTATTAAATTTTAACTTTGAAATGAAATTAATTTGATACTTATAAATCCAAAATTCCTATGAATATCCCCTTGTCTGTTAGGCAAACTTATTAAGTTCGGTAACAATGGGAAAAGTAATTGTGTCTCATTAGTGACAGAGCTCGAGAGAATTCTGAAGAAAGTGGAATAAGGCCAAGCAAAAAACAAAAGCGAAATCAGTATTTAATGTTGCCGGGGCACAGAGGGAAGGCCCTCTGTATGAAAGGGTGTGGGCCATTATGCACCATAAAGGTGCAGTGTGGTTTACTTTTACAATTTGAACATAAAAGGAATTGCAAAAACTTTGTGTACTAAACTATTTTGTTTGACAAAACATCTCTATATTTTGAGATGCAAGCTAAAACTTTGGTAAGTGAACAGGAAGGAGTTGATCTAGTTTGTCTTTTTGTCAATATTGTCTTTGTAATCAATGGATGAGAATGGTTTGTGATATACATCTTCATTATTTTGACATAGCACAAGAGTTTTGTGTATTGTGATAGTAAATATTGCAGCAGCTAAAATGTTTAAGTACTCATTCACATTCTAGTTATTTTACATTTTTCCTACATCTGGTGCATTTATCATTGTAGTGTTGACTACAAATAGGAATGCCAAGACTTAGTTGTCATCCAGACGACCCTCTGAGTCTGGCCCATCCGTACACACTCCAATATTCAGGATTGGTTAGTGATTTCTTAACATAAAATTGCAGAGACTAACTGTTGCCTTCGGTTGCTTATTAGGGCAATTTGAACAGCATGTACTATAAATAATGCAAGCATACCGGCACGCCTCATAAAAATGTACAAAAATAAAATATAACCAATACTCACTAGCTTGATCGGTGGGATTCATATATTTACCACTTTTAGTGGTATTTATTGATCGGCGACCCATATTTGCTGATTTTTAGTGACCTAAAACGAATGAATTAATTTCTAAGTTATGGATAATAGTGAAATTGTCGAAAAATACAACGAAAACGACCCAAACGAGCAAACGCTTTATCGATATTTTGACACAACGATTGTCGGTGTTGCCAGATGAGTGTGTAATCTCCCATTATTATAGATAATTAACCCTCCTTTAGTTGTATTATTATTAATTACTGGAAAAAACTGACTGATCCTAGCTGTAACTTTGTAAAATAAATGGTCATAATAATGTTATTATGATCATGATCACCCTTCTAAACCCATCAGTACTTAGACTGCTACAAAACTAAAAACAAATTAATTATGATACACTGAGTCCCTGACTGATGATGATGGTATGATTCACACGCGGCGCCAAGTCTCTTTCATTTGTTTTTTTTTTTTCTTGTGCGTTTCGTGTAATGGTGTTAAACGCACGCAAAATACGTGCATTGGCGTGGAGTTGCAGACACCAGCCCGTATTACCTACCTTGGGGTTAAAAACTGAAAGCTCGTCATAAGTGGCAGTACTGTTCACCGTCTACAACCCGCCATTGTTCTGTTTATGTTGACTTTTGTGTTGAATAAAAATAAAAATAAAAACTTTATCGACATAAAAAAAAAACATAAGTAAATAAAACGAAAATTAGATAAATATTATTTGACTATAGTATAGCACTATTAAACAACGAGCTAAGGAAACGTAATGCGGCTACCATTGGTAAAAAAGCAGCACTAGTGGAAAAGTAAATACAATTTGAACATTTTATAATTTTATAGGTTATTTCATGTTTGTTAAGTTCTCTTGCAAACATAAAATAACCTATAAAGTTGAATACTGGAGGCGTATGACAGGAATGACCTAATTGGAGTTGAAAATATGTTAATTCTAGCATTGATCTAATAATTATCATGGGTCTCCCTTGTTTTACCGAAAAGAAATTGCCAAATTATCACTTCCCAAACAAATTTTCGCATAATTTCATTTGCCAAATTATTACTTACCAAAAAATCTTTTTACTAAATAATTGTTACGAAACCCTATGTTTGGCAAGTGAACGTTTGAACAATAACTTGTTCACCAACTAGTACTTTTACCATTTTTTATCTAGTCAAATATTTCAGTTGGTATAACATATTTTACGCAAAATTAAATTAGCCAAATATTTGGTGTCGTCAATTTTACAAACAGACAAACAAATTCTAAACAGGTAATAATAATGTTATTATAATTATATTATTTCTCTCGATAGCCTCCTAAAAATAATCTCTTTTTTCCATATTTTTTTCTATATAATCTAGTCGTTTCTGGCACTCGCCGGCCGCTGCCACGGCACCGCTCGCTTCGCTCGCTCGGCTCGTGCGTAGGTGGTCACAGCTTTAACCTAACCTAACCTAACCATTTTTTTTAAATTAATAACCTACTGTAACTAGTCCCATAAATAACCTAATGTCTAGTAACCATAAATTTGACTTGTTTCAGACAAATTCAAGCACATAAGCTTACAAAGAAATACGCAAATGACATCAAATTTAACAAACAAGTAAAATGTTTATTGGTTTTAAGTTATTTGCCAGAAAATGAAATCATTCTATATTTTAACAAGCTAATAGAAGGTATAGAAGATTCTGATTGGAAGCAAATCGCGAATTGGTTTGAAGAAAATTATGTTAGCGGATCATGGAACACGCAACCGAAGTATCCACCAAGCTTTTGGAGTTGCCATGTTGTAAACGAAAGACAAACTCAGCTGAGGCGTGGCATCGTAGAATAAACATTCTCATTGATAAACACCACCCTGGAGTGTATCGCTTAGTTAAAGAATTAATAAATGAAGTTTCTTCAAATTTAGCTGACATTGAGATTATACTATCAGGTGAACCGTCACAAAAAAAGAAAAAAAATATATATGGATAAAGACGACAGAATTAATCGAGTTCTGCAACACAAGTCTGAATACTCCGAAATAAATCTGCTAATGTCCATTGCAAAAAATTTAAAATTGTAAGTTACAAATATTTTGTACTAGCTTTTGCTATTTTGTACTCGCGTTAATAAATGATTACTATATTAAAATAAAATTGCATTTTTAATTATACAATTCCCAAAAAAATCTTATTTTTGCCTTTATATTTTTTGTCATAACAAATCATTTGACTAAATGTTTATTGTCTTAATTTTGTTTGCTGTAATAAATCATTTGATTAAAGACCAAAAGCCTTAATGACATTATCCTTGGTAATAATCTGCCAAGTAAACATTTGACCAAATGAAAATGTGCGTACTAAAATTATTCCAAATATTACATTGATATAAAAAAAGGTTGCTAAAATTTGTTTGGGTAATGAAAATTTGGCAAAATCTTTTCGGCAAAACGGCAGGATCCCATTATCATATTATATTATAAACATGCACATACCTTTACCTTGTGTATGGATAGTGACAGCTAGCTGGCAAATTCTTCGACGCTGGATACTAGTGACATCTGAAGTGAGCAAGTGGCAGTTTTTATCCACATTTGTACCATCTCCATCTCAACTGCAGACTGCTGTTAAAAAGAGTAAATAATGTTATGTTTGGCATATGCAACATTCTTTAAACTAAAAAACTTTCACCCATAATTTAAGGGGTAAACCCCATTCTGGCAGCCCCTAAAACAACACGATGACATATTGATTATTTAATTTTTTTTATAATTCGGAACTATAGTCTTTTAACCTATTCCATTGACATTGGAGTGTTATATTTTGAACACAAAATTAATAATAAAATTAATATAATGAATCTTCACTTTAAACTTCCTATTTTTATTACAATTACTGAAAAGACAATTATTTTCATTTCATTGTTTGTTTTTTTTTGGATAGGACAAGACTCCCATTCAAAATTAATTAAATTAATTAAAAGAATAATTTATTAAACTACTAGATTCAACCCTCAGCATCTTTTAAAAGTAGAAAGTAAAGCCATGGTGTGTGTAAAGCATTACATACTCTTTAACTCGTGTCAATACTTTTTTTTTTTAGAGCAGGATTAATAAGATGATTATTGTTAGTTGTTATAATTTATTATAATGAATGTGTGTTCAAGCAAGCAGCACAACCAAAAGTTATACATAAGCACAAAATGCTGTTTTTTTTAACGTGTCCTATCCCTAAAACCCGACTGAATACCCACGTACCAGGCGGAGTGAAGGGAGACAGGAATAAGGGGAACAAGCCTACTACCGAGTTCTGTCTCTAAAAGTAGGCGTCATCCAAGAGAAAAGTTTTTACTTTTAACCTGTCTGGAATATCCATTTTTTTTACCTACCTAGATATACCCAAGAAAATAATCATAATAATCAGGTTTTTTTCCATTTTATTAACAAGAAAATAATTAAGTAGACTAATTATGTTAAACAACATCAAGAACTGAAACCTACATCATTTTAAAATACTGAAAGTTTCAAATCTATTTCTAAAGACAGCTCAAGACACCAATTGAACCGACCGGAAATAAAACGGCATAACCTATCTAGCCATCCAAATTATTTATCGTCTATGAATGGTACAGACGCCAGCACATCAAGCTACTACAATCTGTCAAATTTCTTTAATAGATTTCCAACTTCATCGCTAAAGCATAAGGTTCAAAGTTGATTGGGAAAATTTGACAGTTTCGGGTAGCTTGATGTGCTGGCGTCTGTACATATCTATCTATTCTATAAATTGGTTAAAAGAATATAAGCGCATTTAATTACCAATGCTATCTGTCTGATTCAAAAGCAATGACCGACCAGCATAATGACACGGCTACGTTACGAGAACCGTATCGTACGTACCTTCCTATTTAGTTATGCGAAGAGTAATTTATAGACAGACTCGTATTGCCTAGGTGCCTACCCAGTATTTACACGTATTTACGCGAGACGGGCGCTTGTATTCGCGTCGCATGATCGCATCACGTACCTACTACGCTATACACACACACAAATGGATTTTACGAGTATCCACTACCATCCACTACACACTGGTTTCATTCATATACCGAAACTAGACATCTCTTTCTATCTCATTCATGCTAACCGAACGTAAATGTGTGTGAATGCAATGGCATTCCTCACCTACGAGATGGCGTTTGTTGAACCGATTCGCCGCGCGTCGGTCGAAGTCTCGCTCGCTCCCTCGCGCAGTGGCAGAGAACGCGTTCGTTCGAGGCGTTCGACTTTCGAGCGGCGACGTATGCTAGCGTGTATGTCTTCATTATTGATGCAAAAGTTCCACGATGGTAGATCATAACCAGAAATTGTTACAGGAGTTGCAAAAGAAAAGTGGAAATAATGTTTGTGCCGATTGTGGAAATCCGGGTATGTTGTTATTAGTGATTCTTAACAATTTTAGTGATAGTGTTTTCCTTGTGCGTGATATTTTCATGGGGTGGTGAATAGGCGGGGGGCGTAAATGCGTCCATGCTTTGGAGTTCAGTGACCTCGACGTAAAATGCATTCAATGAAAACAAATCATCGACCAGCGCATTTTACGATGATTCAAAACATGCAGATAAGTCAGTAGTAAGGATACATCAGTGGTGTTTGTGCGAAGTCTATCACACACGTTTGAAATCTATCAATGCTAATTGAAAATTAATTTCATGTGACCACCAAATTGCAGACAGTATTAGTTTTATTTTGCAAAAATGCTTCATTACCTCATTCACATTGCTTATTTGATTGATAAGAATTAAAAACAAAACAATTCTAGCTAGCCTGGAATGATAGTTTTGCAGTGTTATTGATGTTTGGTGCACAAATTGGCAACGAGTAAAATTAATATTAACACCTAAGTTCTGCATGAACATTTACTTGTTTAAAATTATTGTTTTCATTTATGCTAGGTACAAGTACGAACATCAGTGCCGTATCTAGTACACATAGACGTTTTAAAATAAATACCTAAAAATATACCTACATAGCTAGCTATAGCATACCTAGTATGAGTCATAGGTTCTGCCCTAGGTAGGTCCGTATCGTATCCTTGACATGCAAAGCGATAATTTCTTCGATTTTTGCAAAACATTTCCTTGATTTCGTTCCTACCAACCCGCAAGGATTTTTGTTTATCGTTATGGTGTTACCTATAAATCTATCCTAAGAAATTAGGATGTGAGCGTCCGCGTTCGTGTGTGTGACCTAATTTTATATTTCAATGTCTGTCTATACTGCGCGGCGTATGTCCAAACTCCATCATTCGAACTCGTAAATTCGCTCCGAGATCGTATAGGGTTTTTGCAATGGTTAAAGTGAATTGTTTTGCACATTTCGTGGTAGTGATACTACCTTACCTTATCAGCATTACCTATGTGGAATGCGCCAAGAAATAGAAATATATGGCCAAGAAATATATTTTGGCGCCTTGTTTTATTGATGTTATTGATGAAAGTATATTAAGTACAATCAGCAACGAAAGTCGGTCGGCATTCGGTAAATAATTATGTAAATGGTATTTAAAAAAGTTAGTGAGTAACAGATTTAGATTATCTAACCTACCACTACCAACACGTTTTAGGAATACCTAGGAAACCGATTTTTTTCTATTCGGTACAGTCAGTGACTATCAATCAACAGTTATTTTACATAACGGAGTTGTTTTGTAAAACAACTACTTAGCGGTTTTGTAAAACAGCGGATTCTACAATCCATCTGAGAGTTGCGATAGATACAAATTTCAAAGAATACATACTTAATAACTTTTGAGTAGGTAACTGAGTTGTGTGTGGAGGTCAGATATGCAGTCGCTCCAAGTAAAATATTTGTAGGAATTAAGCTGCATTCGGTTAAGCTGGATTACTGACCCCAACATAGGGAAAATGCTATGCAGATGATGATGATTATTTAATAATTTATAATTTATTAAATAATAATAATTTATAATTTATAATAATTTAATTTACGCTAACACACCCTCACACACACATACACACACCCTCACTACTACACTTATTCCGTAATTTTACTGTCGTTTTTTTTTTTTTCCTTTTTATTTTTAACTACTTACATAAATTATAGTTTAAAATATGTTTTTCTCTGGAATGAACTACCCTCTCACTAGGAGCCGGGCGTTGATAGCTGCGCCACAGTTACTAACTTTTGTAGTTATCATCGTTTAACTATTTTTATGATTGTATCTGTTTTTGTTCCAAAATAAACGATTTTTATTATTATTATTAATATAAGAAGTTATTAATATAACTTCTAACTATTAGGTACAGACGCCAGCACATCAAGCTACTACAATCTGTCAAATTTCTTTAATAGATTTTCAAGTTTATTGCTAGAGCATAAGGTTTGAATTTGATTGGGAAAATTTGACAGTTTCGAGTAGCTTGATATGCTGGGGTCCGTACCTATATGAAATGTTAAACAGCAGTGGGTCCAACAATTTTGTTTCAATTTAGATCATAAAATAATGTACTAGAAGTATTGGCACAGAATAGATAATGTTGGTAGTTTACTGATGATTAACTTTCGCTGCTGACCGTACCTACCTACTTAAAAGTTTTTTGAGATCAAATAAGAAAATAGTGTGAAGAAGTTTCCATCTATTTATTTTTTACAATACCAGAAGCATGTGTGATGGCTATTGACCAGGCTGCACCCCAATTACGTAACGCGTAACACAGTTCAAATTTCAATCATAATCCGAAGGATTTTGAAGGATATTCTAATTCTATTCTATTGCTAATCTATTGCTTAATATGTTTGAAAAATTCGTCAGGTTAACAACCTAAATACAGCAATGAATGCTACTGAACTGTGAAAATGATAGGAATTGCCATTGTAAGCGAGGTACGGCGTTACCCTGCTGTACATAAGTGGAAAAAAGGGCACAGCCAAAGAGTAAATTAGAAGAGTTATGTATTTATGTATTTCATAATTTGATTGTGTTTAATTATATATTGTTTTTAATATAATTTGTTAGTTTAACTGACTGTTACGTTAGATAAAAATAATTCATGATATTAATTTGACCATAAAAAACCCTACATGGGTTCAGCAACACATGTGTAATAAAAACCACTTCGATAGGGAGATATTCTATGAAAGCCATTCCTACTGAGTGTGTTAGGCAATTACTCTTCCTGTTTAAAAAGATGGATTTAGAAAAAAACAAACTAAAAATCGACACTGTTGATCGCAGCTTCTCAAGGCTATAAAATTTGGGAACAGTGAAATTGAGTGTGTGCTTCTTTGTTCTTCTTTCATTTCACTGCTCTATTTTATAGTTTACTTCAGCTGTACATAGTTTTCGTCTGAAATATATCGATACCTGTCTACTTACTGTGAATAATTGAAAGTTATCATAGAAACCAAAACTGCTCTCAAAACGGTGAAGGAAAACATCGTTAAGAAATCTGTATGTCTTAGAACCAAAAATTCGAAGACGTGACATCTACCAACCCCCATTGGGCACGCGTGGTGGATTGCGGCCCACTCTCACTCACCGAGAGGAGGCCTGTGTCCCAGCAATGTGAAAATTATAGCAAAAAATTTTAATTCTTTTTGGTACGGTTCTGGTAAAAGGGGCTCCATTTCATGTATCAAATGCCTAATGAATGAGACCGGTTTAGCAGAATTTGAGTTAGAACGAACGAATGAAGGGGAATAATTTTTGGCCAATGACTAATTCTTGCTGCTTGGTGGCTGGGTGAAATGAAACAACACAAACGAATTAAGTTTCGACGAATTTAATTCAGAGCATAATTAAATCACATACTTTGAATAAAGCTTGTTATTCACTAATTAGCAAGTAATAAGTAATGTGCGCTCTCGTAGTGTTAAAACTCTGTAACTAGTTTTAATTATTTATTTATTTATACAAAAAAATAACAGTTACAAAACGTATGAATAACACTAAGCAAGTAGATAGATATGCGCTTATTTTAACATAAATATAAACTTTATTACTTGAGTAGTATAACGATAACCTTGATTGATTAATGAGCGTTGAGACACGTCCATATGCTGGAAATAGATAGCACGTTATCTTTACGCTTCTCTCCTGCTCCAGGGTGACACAGGCTAAGCGTGTGCTTAGGTACCTGTTAAATGAGCAATTTCTCTACGTTAAAGTAAACGTTAGTGACAAGTATGAAACAAAGGTGATTCGTATCTAACAGGTATCCCAAGTCTTGTGACATAGCGTTATGTTATTTACGAGTGGCGCAGAGGCCAAATGTCGATGTGTGAGTGCGGCCGCGTGACGTCGTCGTGTCGGTGTGTTGTGTATGCTTATAAACACGGATGTGATGCCAAGCTAAAACGTGGAAACGCCTATTTCCACAAAAAAAAAAGCTTTTCAACAATTAACGATCGAAACTTTAAGTTTTATAGCGCCCACACTCGCCAACTTTGCGGGGATCAAGTTCTATTTAAAGTTCGACCATCGCGAAGTACGATTTTAGTGGTGGGGACTGCGTAGAGAGAGGTACGCGACACGTAATCATTTCATTCATTTCATAGGTGACTACGCGCATAATATTGGCTAATGTCGCAGAATTACGAATTTAGTTAGGTATTTAAGTACCGATAAAAGGTTAGCTCCTAATCGGTATCTGATATTGACTTATTATTTTATAAGTGCAAGTTCCGGAGATTTAGCGTCACTCACGGATACATAGTAGCTTGTTATGCTGCTATGCACAAAACATATACGTCATTGGGCTTAATCTATGGTGTGACGATATTCAGAATTCTTATCGTATCGGCACGGCATCGGCACTTACGTATTTTGTGTTGGTAACTAAAAAATGTCCTAGTAATATAAAACGTACATAATATGTATACCTACTTACCAATATGGTACATTTACTATTCATCATCACTACATAGTATAAAACAAAGTCGCTTCCCGCTGTCTGTCCCTATGTATGCTTAAATCTTTAAAACTACGCAACGGATTTTGATGCGGTTTCTTTTAATAGATAGAGTAATTCAATTGGAAGGTTTATATGTATAATACATGCATAATATAGTAGAGAAACTCTGATCATTTTAGGGGTTTCTAATGTGATGTCGTAAATAAACACATTTTTTTGCGCTTACATTGCAAACGCTGGCTTAACCCTACGAGATAGATCAAAATAATGTACTACAGTATTGTACACCTTAAAAAGGTCTACAAAAAAGTCCGCGATGGCATATGTCTATTTCTTAGGGATAACCCACAATAACCATTTTTTATCCTATACTTTTTAAGAGAAATAATGGCTCTAAAATTATCAGTGTTTCTCTACTATATTATGCATGTATTATATGCATATAAACCTTCCTCTTGAATCACTCTATCTATTAAAAAAAACCGCATCAAAATTCGTTGCTTATTTTTAAAGTTCTAAGCATACATAGAGACAGACAGACAGCGGGAAGCGACTTTGTTTTATACTATGTAGTGATAGTGATCAGCATTGCACCCGTGCGAAGCCGGGGCGGGTCGCTAGTTTTGGTATATTTAAGTTAAATAATATTTAACTCGGAACACGTAACTGTGCCAATACTATAATAAAATAGGTATAGTATCTATTTATAGCTAACTGCGGATGCTCATGCACTGAAACTGAAATGCACAACAATGATTGAAAATTACGGTTTACAGCAATTGAAAAATACTGTTTTTAACAGTACAGCTGATATAAAAACTGGCCAAGTGCGAGTCGGATTCGCGCACGAAGGATTCCGTACCATTATCTATAAAAACGGCAAAATAATCACGTTTGTTGTATGGGAGCCCCCTTAAATATTTATTTTATTCTGTGTTTTAGTATTTGTTGTTATAGCGGCAACAGAAATACATCATCTGTGAAAATTTCAACTGTCTAACTATCACGGTTCATGAGATACAGCCTGGTGACAGACGGACGGACGGACATTTTGATGAGTTACGCGAGCATAAATATAGGGAATAGCTGATTTTTTTCGCGATTTTAGGTTTGATCCCATAGTAAAAGTTGTTCATAATGATGAGTACAATGACCCCTTAAGAGGTTATGCTTTATTTAAAGTACACCTTGTATATTATGTTCGAAAAATTTGTCTGTTCAACAACGTAAATAACGCAATGAATGGTGGTTATTGTGGTACGCAATTAGCCCGCTGGACTAGGATTAGACTAGGTTAGGTACCTAGGGCATACCTTAGTGAGCTTCGTCTACTATATCGCTACCTTGGGGTAGAAAGGTAGTAAAAGCCATAATGGGTTTATGGCTTTTACGACCTTTCTACCCCAAGGTAGCGATATTCTTTCTCATCGAATTTCTACATAAAGGCTTTCGAAGCAGGACAGACTAAAATCCAGGATACCGAAGCTTCTAGTGATGGCTAGAGCCTCACCCAGTTTTATCCGACTGTGCGACAGGAAAGACAGGGTTATGTTTTTCACGCGTATCCGTGTATGTGGGCTTCTTTATACCCTCGAACCATCCTAAAGGCTGGATTGATTTTTTAAAAAATAAAAACAAAAAAAAAAAAACGAAACAGACACAACTACAATAATTTTGATTGCAGTCAGGTTTTATTTATTTTTTTAAATTAGGAAATCTTTCAGATCTATCCATCTACTGGCGCCTACGCGTCGTCAATACGTAAATACAAAATATAGTAGGTATAGATAGGTACCTTGTTTTGTTTACTCCTAAGAACTGTTACAGTGAAAGTCATTCACCCGTACAGTTTAAAGAGTGACGTTTACAAACAGACAAACAATTTGAAACTGTTTTAGCTGTTTCCACGTATTTCGTAGTGTATTTCTCGTATGTAAATTGGGTACAGATTTATTACATTCGATGATGTGTCTATTTTCACGTGATCTATGCTATTTAGCTCTGGAGTAAGAAAAGCTGTGGCCATTGTTTAGATTAATTTATAAAAATCCCGCCCTCAACTCTGAGTAGGGCTGCCATCCGTGCGGGTTTCCCCGAATTTGTCTTAGTTTGGAGGTCTTCCGGGGAGCTTCACGGCGGGGTTTTTAAATAGTGCCCGGGTGAAACCAGGATACCTTCTGTGTTAGGGGAAATCCAACTTTGAATGACTTGCAATAAATCAAAGCATAAATCATAGTTAAAATTTCGCCGCGCGGCAAATATACCCGTGCGCTCGTAACAATTCATAATTTTTGCTTTTGATTTACTTACTTGTTAGTTATATTTTTTTTACTGACGCCAAAAAGAACAGCGTTCCCAACTATTTTTGTTACCAGAATACCTCTCACATAGAGAAGAGTCTATAATTGATTAGTAAATTAAGCGTTTCATTTGTATTGTTGAGGTTTAAGTTGATTTTCTATAAATAAGAAAATATAATATGATACTTATCGATGTTTTTATTTTATTACATATTTTTTGTTTTCGGGGGAGTCCGGGTAAACACCTTAATTTCACCCAAATGTCCGGCGTTTTTGAAGTTTTTATCTGGGGTCCGCAATTTAGGTGATGACAGCCCTACCTCTGACCCTCTATCCTTTTCGAAATCGTTTTCGTTCATTCTAAATGTACGTGGAAATGGGACCATCCTGCAACATGTACCGTCAGCAACGAAAGTCGACGAACTTCGAAGAACACTTTTTAATCGCAAAATGTTAACACGTCATAAACCTTTAACTATCACATGAAATACTGAAAAGCAGTGGGTACCAAATAATTATGTCTCCGTTTAAAATAAGAATAACCTAAGAAATATGTTAATCAACTTTCGTTGCTGACTGTACAAATAAACAAAATAAACAGCAACACAGCACAGTATAGCATAACTGATTAAATTACGTAATAAATGAACATTTATCTTATCTGTTATTAGCGTATTCTCTTGCCATAGCAAGTAGGAATACAAGTCCTTAAAATGTTGTAAACATCATTGAAATGTTTTTTAAGGACATCACTTTTACACTCTCCATTAAGTGTCATTATGTGTCATTTTATATTTTTTTGTCAATTTCATAAGTGACATGTTATGTTTTTTTTTCCAGATCCCGATTGGGCTTCATACAACCTCGGCATATTCATATGCATGCGATGTGCCGGTATCCATCGCAGCATGGGGGCACACATAAGCAAAGTAAAGCACCTGAAATTGGATCGCTGGGAGGATTCTCAGGTGCAAAGAATGAAGGAGGTCGGCAACAATGCCGCCAAGAATAAATACGAGGAAAGAGTCCCACCGTGCTACAGAAAACCATATAGGAATGATCCACCGTAAGTAAAAAGGCATTTTTCGACAGCTACTCATTCATTCGTTCGTTCATATAGCGCTACAAAGTTCTTTTGGCGCGCGGCCAAAATTGTAACTAACATCGCCATCTTGTTTTTTCAATACTTTTCACAAAATATGTTTACCAACAGCGCCCTCTATCAACAAGATTCGAGCGCCAAAAGTTCCTTGTTGCAGTGTAAACTCGCGTCTTTTTTCCCAAGGGGGTTGAAAACCATAGATCGCCTCCTGCTACGATTTTATATCGTGTGAACTAGTGTCGTTTTGCTACAGCTTTTGAAAATACGCTACCGATTCTCTGCTCATGATTTACTACATAATTTATCTGTAAAGATATTTTTTTAGATCTTGAATTTTGACCTAATATAAACCGGCTGTTTATTAATATATATAAATTCTATAAAAATCTCACACCATCGTATTACCCAATAACTGGGTTGTGGAGATCAGATAGGCAGTCGCTCCATGTAAACTACTGGTATTCAGCTGCATCCGGTCAGACTAGAAGCCGACCCCAACATATTTGGGAAAAGGCTAGCCAGATGATAATGAAGACTTAAAACTTATAAATTAAATGACATTATAATATACTAATTACTGTTAATAAATTACGTTATCTACTCGTAGAAGGATTCTATTGCGGTTCTGCTAATAATAGTCGGGTAGGTATCGGATGACTTACGTAGGTCTAACGACATAATTAGGTTGGGTTAGTAGTTAGGTTAGTTAGTTAGGGTAGTAGTTTGTATGTATTTATATTTTTTAGGGTTCCGTACCCAAAGGGAAAAACGGCGCCGCTCCGCTGTCCGTCCGTCCATCCGAAGGTCTGTCACCAGGCTGTATCTCATGAACCGTGATAGTTAGACAGTTGAAATTTTCACAGATGATGTACTTGTATTTCTGCCGTGCGATTCTGTAACCATCTCACCGTGAAAACTTAGGTGAAGTGAGCGTGGAATGAGCTGTCATTAGGGATTAACACTATTGACACTGCTCACTTCAAACTCACTTCACATATGATTTCCCGGTGAGATTTTTACAGAATCGACCGGCTGTTGCCGCTATAATAACAAATACTAAAAACAGAAGAAAATAAATATTTAAGGGGGCTCCCATACAACAGACATGATTGTTTTGCCGTTTTTATAGATAATGGTACGGAACCCTTCGTGCGCGAATCCTACTCGCGCTTGGCCGGTTTTTTTTTTCTTCTTCTACCAGTAATAAAGCTGCTTGTCGATTCTGTAAAAATCTCACCGTGAAAACTTTCGTGGAGTGAGCTGTCAGTGTTATCCCACTGATGCTAGGGATTGACCAAGCAAACATTTTACAATCATAAGCGAGATTTTAATAATATCTTTTATGCTAAACTATTGATCATTTTATAACTAAAATACTAATTTTTAAATTATGTAATATGATCAGTAGATGTACCATGAAAAATATTATTAAATTCTCGATTATGATTGTAAATGTTTGCTTGGTCAATCCCTAGTATCGGATGGGATGACAATGACAGGTCACTCCACGTTCACTTCACCTAAGTTTTCACGGTGAGATGGTTACAGAATCGCACTGCGGAAGAGTTTCTTTGTTTGTGTGAATGCGCTAAGCTCTGGAACTACAAGTCGGTTTTGAAAAATTATTTTTGCATTTGATAGCACAACTCTTGAGGAAGGCTATTTAACATCACGGTATGACACTTAGGAGGCGAGCAGAAAGACAAAAAGCGAAAACAAGCTAACCGAAGACGAAGTACACGATGCGACGTGGGGTGGTTCGGGGAGCAATAAATTTCACGCGGACGAAGCTAATCACTACATAGTATAAAACAAAGTCGCTTCCCTGTCTGTCTGTCCCTATATATGCTTAGATCTTTAAAACTACGCAACGGATTTTGATGCAGTTTTTTTTATAGATAGAGTGATTCAAGAGGAAGGTTTATATGTATAATACGTGCATAATATAGTAGAGAAACACTGATAATTTTAGAGGTTTCTAATGTGATTTCGTAAATAAACACATTTTTTTGCGCTTACTTTGTAAACGCTGGCTGAACCCGTCAAGATAGATCAAAATAATGTACTACAGTATTGTACACCTTAGAAAGGTCTACAAAAAAGTCCGCGATGGTATATGTCTATCTCTTAGGGATAACCCACAATAACCATTTTTTATCCTATACTTTTTACGAGAAATAATGGCTCTAAAATTATCAGTGTTTCTCCATTGCACCCGTGCGAAGCCGGGGCGGGTCGCTAGTTTAAAAATAAAACAACAACATTGACGGCATATTTTGCCTTAATTAGCTAAAGAAACACGCCGCAAGAATTACTCACAAAAGTAATTACTATAATACTCTTCAGGAATTCCCATTCTAATTAAAGGCTGGAACCAGTAATAAACAAATAAATAATGGTATGGTGAAACAGTATTTATAGTTTGTGGCCTTCTACACCTAGAAAATACACATTCCTAATAATTAGCCTGTTCTGCCGTGTGCGATTCTGTAACCATCTCACAGTGAAAGCTTGGGTGAAGTGAGCGTGGAGTGAGCTGTCATTCGCTAGGGATTAACACTATTAAGTGCTCACTTCACTTATGATTTCACGGTGAGATTTTTACAGAATCGACCGGCAGTAGAGTAATTGCGTAATACACTATCAGTAGCAATGGGTTTCATTTTGACAGTTGAACAACATTCATTGAGTGATTTACGTTGTTGAGCAGACACATTTTTCGAACATATGGAGCAATGGATTAGCAATATGCTTCAAAATTATTCAAATTGAGATGAATAGTGTGTTACGCAATTAGGGTGATAGTATTGGTCCCATGAGAAGTAAAGACTAAGCCTAAGTGTAGTGGTACCGAAATTATTACTTCTTTTATTGATATACCACCATACTAAAAGATCAATTTTAGCGATAAGACCGCCTATTGTGTCACCCTATGTAAAATTAGTACTTTTTATATTTGTAATATGGTGTACGCACGACACCATATTAAGCTAGACATTTTCAGTATAAGCTGACTTCTCATTGTACGAAAAGCCTTTACAATGCGAGGTACAGTAAGTTAATTACTGGTCTAGTTTTCAAGCGATGTTTTTTACACCTCATCTCATATTCATGCGTATGAGCAAGCTACTAAAGGGCCTGTTACACCTCGCGGTATCAAGTCTGTCTCACTAAGACTTGTTCTTAAAGTCTGCTACACTATCTCCGTCCGAATTACGCTAGTTAACATACAGTCGATGCGCTAAGATAGTCCGCGAAATTCAAATTTTCTTACTTTTTTTGCAATTCGGTGTGTAAAAGTTTTTTTCAGTATTTTTTTAATATTTTTAATTTATAGTGTAGTTATTTTAATCAACTAATTTCAATGTTTTGGTTTCCAAGTAGTCATTAATTTTACACATATTTTCTAAATTCTACTTCGAAAAGTAGTCTGAAGAATTATTGCGGTTTTTGGTTGACATATATATATCAGAAACTTCACTTGACAGTTTTAGAGGTGGGAATGATCTACATAATCGAACATTTACTAACTGCTAAGCTGATCAATTATGAAAGTAGTAACTCGGTTACAGTTAGTCAATTATAGTTACCTACTAATTTTGTATATTACTAATCTATCTTTACTAGGCGTTAGAAAAGCGAGTTTCGTACCTACTAATTGTCCTATGTACCTTATGGTGCTGAGTGTGAATGATTTCTTTAAAAAACTATTATCAAACCAATCAACAAGTAGCTATATATAGTACGTAGTTATATTTGCAAGTTTCCAACATCATTAGTTACAAATAGTTCAAATGATTTCATAAAGATTATTATATAAAGAGAATGGATTTTCTTTAGCTATCTATGATTCAGGCTTCGGAATTTAAATTTTTTGTGCGAATTGATTTCCAACGTTTGATTTGGATCGATTCAAATTCCGAATTTTTCTCATGACTGCATTGTACTTATTGCGATTTTTCGCATGGCTGCATTATGGTCATCCCTAAAGTTGTCCCTGTATGACTTGATTTTTTTTATCATTGGAGGCACCGAAACTATTCATCCCCAATCTGCCTATTTTTTGACGTCATTTGGAGGTCAAATGAAAGTCTGTTTATGTTAAAATAAACTCCATCTTATAATTTTAGGCGCTAAGAATAGAAAAATAAGGTTAAAAAACCTAAAAGCTTGAAATGGTTTTGGAATCAGCGTACGAAATTTTTTCATTACATACCGAAATTGTAGGTCAGTGTTAAGATTGTATGTGGAATAAAATATTATTCGCGACCGTAACAAATATGACTATATAACTATAATCATGATATTCAGCAATACCACTCCTTGAGTTAGAATTGGCCTCAAATGTCACGATTTCATGAAATAGTCATTCAATACGGTAATATGAACTTAGAGATTTGTATTGTAGATTTTTATGATTCTAATCATATAAATAAATATTTGTTACGACCGTGAATCATATTTAGATCAACATATTACAATCTTATACCTAGGTACTATTTATAAGGAGCTACGTACGCCACGGCACGCTATAATACAACCACAAAAATGGAACACGTAAAAATCTCAAAAAAATATGTGCATATTTCTGTCCATTTCTTAAAAAAATACAGGCGTAACCGTTCCGTTACATATTTACTTCTCTACATAGACCATATTGTTGCCAAGAATCGTAAATCATAACATGACTTATCAATAACATCAAAACTTGACCTACATCGTTTTATCTCCCTCCCATAACATAAATGATAGGCCGGAAATAAACTGTTCACAAAATGTTTATTCTGGACTCGAAAATAAAGTTTTGAAATTGTGAAAAGTTGAAGTTGAATATTGCATGTCGATTCTGTAAAAATCTCACCGTTAACTTGCGTGGAGGTGTGAAATGAGCGTGAAGTGACGGAAGTGAGCGTGGAGTGAGCTGTCAGTGTGAAGACACTGACAGCTCACTCCACGCTCACTCCAAATTTTCACGGTGAGATGGTTACAGAATCGCAATGCAGCCGTGCGATTCTGTAACCATCTCACCGTGAAGCTTGGGTGAAGTGAGCGTGGAGTGAGCTGTCATTCGCTAGGGATTAACACTATTAAGTGCTCACTTCACTTATGATTTCACGGTGAGATTTTTACAGAATCGACCGGCTGGTGAAGTAAATGTAGGTAGATATCGTTTAACCTAAAATTACAGGCCTTCTACTTATATGGTATGTGTTACAAGGAAATGTGGGCTTTCATATTTAATTTTATAATGGTTTTCCTAAAACGAAGTACACCAAACATTTTACGTATAAA
This sequence comes from Eremobia ochroleuca, assembly GCA_949629135.1. NCBI lineage: Eukaryota > Metazoa > Arthropoda > Insecta > Lepidoptera > Noctuidae > Eremobia > Eremobia ochroleuca. The sequence goes on along the minus strand of OX451400.1, from coordinate 12,331,868 downwards.
TTGGACTCATACTCGTAATTCTCTTCCTCTTCTCTCAATTTATTTAGAGTCGGCGCAGCATGTCTTCTTCCATACTTCTATTAGTCGTCATCTCAATATTCACGCCTTCTCTAGCTATATCATCTTTCACACACTATCCATCGTTCCAACCGTCTTCCCCGTACAAATCGGACTTACCCGATATCATCATCATCTGCCTAGCCTTTTACCAACTATGTTGGGGTCGGCTTCCAGTCTAATTGGGTGCAGATGAATACCAGTATTTTACCTGAAGCGACTGCCAAACTGACCTCTACAACCCAGTTACTGGGTTATAATACGATATATCTTATCCAATATATTGCCAATATTTTTCAGAGTACTGATTGAGCAGTGGATCCGAGCAAAATATGAACGTGAAGAATTTTGCCACCCAGAACGTCAAAGTTATCTATCTGGCACTATGGAAGGGTTCCTCATGAAGCGGGGCAAAGAGGACAGCCGCTACCAGCTGAGGAAGTTCGTCTTAAGTGAGAATGAGGACACCCTTAAGTGAGTCAAAATGTATCGCTAACTGAACATAATGACACAATTACATTTGGTCGTTGGCCGCATTCGAACATCGATTCGCCGAAACACTTAACCCTGCTCGTGCTAACGCTGTTGCTCGCGTTCACTGGCTTTAAATAAGGACGCGTTACATCACGCATTCAGTTACGTTATATTCTAGTTGTCGACAGAATGCGGTCAAAATGACCAAGTGCAATCCCCATGTTCACTATAAAACCTTTATGTGAAAGATAACCAGTTGCGTCGCATTTTGTTACTAATAAAATAACGCTCGTGAACGAAATCAATTCAGTATTCATAAAATCATTCGTGCTAGTCGCATTTTTGTTCCAATATTTATGTTTGCCTATTTATATTTCTATAAATACTTAATATTTCTCATACCTACATCAGCTTACACATTGGCTTAAATCATTGTCGAACTCGAAATCTGTATTCATGTAAAGTTCTTTCAAACTCAACACATCTCTTCTCCCATGAATCATTCAACGGTCAACGTAATATTTCAAACACTCTTCTCATAATAGGTACTGTATTCTGTCTTAACCGGAAAATCCTTGCAATTAAAACTGTTATCAAAACAGGAAAATGAACGGTCATGTAGTCGTCAAGCAGGACTACAAAAATGTAAACATTTATAAATACTTATGTAACCATTCGCAATTATTTTCGTATTAGTGGTCTAGTAGCAAACAGTAGTTGTACTGTTGAACAGGAGTTATAAATTATCGATAGCCCATACTATATGAGAGCTGTATATCTAATTCAGCAAAGAATATTTCCATGTGCCTTTAGTTTTCCTGTTACACAATTTACAGTATAAAAGTTTTCCTAACCGCAAGGTGTATTCCATAAAACAGAGCTGAAAAACCATTCCCAAACAACTATGTTTCAGGACAATAGTTACTTTTCATAAATAGATATTTGCCTCGACTCTCAAATGACGCAAAATCTAATTACACAATTATTAAAAAATCTGCTATTTTTGTACTTGTTATGCACAATACGTTATTTGTAAATGTGTTAAGTTGTTACATATCAAACAACATAATAAAACTGTCACTGGTTGGTGAAATACTTAAAGAAAATGTCCCAACTCGGTGACGGCGCGCTTCTTTATCTCCAGATAGACGATAAAGTGAGATAAAATGGGTTTCGTAGAAAAATTTTGGTGAATTTGTGACGTACATGCACACGAAAAGTTCCACACCTCTTATTGCAACCTACGTCAAGTCTTAAACAAATGTTGACCTACTACGTAATTATGAACTCACCAAATTGTTTGCCACGTTGACTGCTCTCCCGCATTTTCACACTCCAGATGTAATTTCAAAGCTAAACATTATTGTGATATGTTATGAATTTAGTAGTTTCATGATTGTGTGACGTAGCTTACATGAAGCTGTGCCTTATTTAATGGACAGTTACCATGTCATGATCAGACTGCACGTCACTGAACATTGACATTGTGATGAAAGATATCCTTCACCTTGCGTTATTAGGTTATTCGACTTCGGTGGGTTGTTTGTTACCACCCGTGTACTTAAACGATTTGTACATAATTAGATGGTAATAAAGTACATAGTTTTAGGTATAATTGGGCGTAGAATAAATTACATAAAACTACTTGTCCGTATATCCAAATGATTAAAAAAAAATTAAACATCAGACGTAGGGATGATAAAACTTATAGAAGGCTTTGGTCAAATGCGACCAATGATGATTTGGTCATAATAGGAAAAACACTTTATCAAAACAGATTGAAAGTACCTATATTAAGTACAACAATAAAATCGTCTAATTTACCTCGTTACTTGATTTATGGTATGCTGACATATCGCATTCCTTTGGTACAATCGACGATGGGTAATTAATTCCGTGACGCTTGTTTACCACAAAAATTATTGCAATAGTAATCTAATTCAATAGTAAATATGTGTAAGCTACGGGAGGAAAAAATATTGTGACAAATACCAACTCCAAATGCCACTAATATTTAGAATTAAACAATAAACTCCACCCAAGTATTTTTCCGAGTTTGATGCAGTTTGTCCCTTAAAGTAACGAGCACTAAAGCTAGTTTTCTCGAAGTAGTTTAGCTTAAACATATCCGGACTGGTTCTTAGGTATCATCCCGCTACTGACGGCTGCGGCCGTACGACTGGTTGTCTCGATCGGTTAATCGATCGTCTCCGCGTCAAAAACTTTGGTCCCTTGAGGTAAGAACGAAAGCGAAATTTAAACGAAAATTTCAGTAGGTATTCAAAAGTTTACGTCAATCTCGAATGTAGGCAAGAGTTGTTACACACACGTCAATCTCTACTTATCACCCCATGTCAAGGCTATTTTCATGTGCAGAATAACCATCAAATCAGTACCATCTATGTTGCATGTAGTCATATTCTGGTGTTCATGTTTGGAGATGGCTGTATCAATATTTCGACGTAAATATGTATGTATTTTTTTCTATGAAATTAAGATACATCTATATGCACGTGGATAGTATCTATTTGGTTTAATTGTTAAATGTTTAATGCCTGCCTTTTCTGTGTTTAACTACGTGCTTATTGCAAAACACTTGTGTCCGGTTTTGTCGCCGACTCTATTTTGAAATGTATTTTCGTCGCCGAAAGTTTTCGGCTGTAGCAGTTGCGGGGTTGAAACGGAAAGTTTAAGGCGAGAATATATTCGGCCTATATTGCACGACATTGTGTTACCGTAAATGTGACGTATTTTCGGTATTTTTAGTGAAGCAAAAAGCCGCGTTTTGGTACATAGAGTGACGTAGTTCTATTGTTTTCGTGAGATTAATAAGTACAGCGGGGTAATTGCGTAACACACTAACAGTAGGAATGGCTTTCAGTTTGACAGTTCAACAATATTCATTGCGTTTTTTACGTTGTTGAGCTGACATATTTTTTCAACAAATGAAGCAATGGATTAGCAATATTCTCCAAAATGTTTCAGACCGTGATTGATAGAGTGTTACGCAATTAGGTATTGCTGGATTAGCCCTGTGTAGGTGGATAGAAGTAAACAAGTCGAACAAACAATACAATCGTCGCGGCCCGTCACTTGGTTACAAAGTTCATTAGGTTGATATGCGAATACCGTTATTTTGTAAACAATTGATTGATGAAATGTTTAGATGGTCACCTTACGATATCTCTAGCGTAGTAATGCCACAAACGTTATTTTATTTTAAACGATAAAAAACTGGCTTATAGATTAAAGCAAAGTAGACTAGACTGCGGTCAAATAAAGTCATGCATGCCGAATCTCTTCCCGCCTTCAGAATATTTCTTTCATGGAGTAAAAATTTCACAGGTGAAAGGGAGTCTGATTGATTTTGTGACTAAACTTCGATCAACTTTCAACCTTGTGTAACATATTTCTTGCACTCTTTTCTATTGAAAGGTTCTTTAATTGAGGAAAATTAAATCTAGGCTTCAAAATGTTAAATTAAGCCTAAGATATTTGAGACTTAGATAAATTCTTGTAGGCTGCGCTAGTATTTTAGTTGTCAAAATATTATTATTAAAATATCGATTATGATTGTAAATGTTTGCTTGGTTAATCCCTAGCATCAGTGGGGTGACACTGACAGCTCACTCCACGCAAGTTTTCACGGTGAGATTTTTTTTACAGAATTAACCGGCTGTGTGTTTAATAAAAAGGGTATTGATTATTTAGTGCAGCTAAAAACCGTACAATTATATTAAGATAATATTTTTCTTATCTCCAGATACCACGTAAGAGAGAACAAGGAACCTAAGGGTGTGCTCAAACTGTCGGAACTGAACGTTGCGTTCGCGCCGACTAAGATCGGACACACGAACTCAATGCAACTGACGTTTATGAAGGACGGGTCTACACGACATATTTACGTGTATCATGAGGACCCTGAAGTTATTAGCAATTGGTAAGTTAGTTTGGTTAGAAATATCTTACATTTCCGTCCGTGACGTCACTTTTTCGAGGAACGCTTTCACATTTAGGCGACTTTAGCGGCGCGGTCGCTGCGTGCCCTCAGTCGGCGATGAGCCTGGATGAGCCGAACGATGAGATGAATGATTCATTATTGAACTTCAAGTGCGTCCTGTTTTGTGGGACTCAAGAAGCGACGATTACAACAACAGGAACTTAAAAAAGAAATTACTTAAAACTAAATTAAGGAAACAAAAATAAAATGTAAAATACTGGTACTCAGCTGCATCCGGTTATACTGGAAGCCGACCCCAACATAGTTGGGAAAAGTCACTATGCAAATGACGATTTCGAAACAAAGGATTAGTCCGGTACTGTCTTCTTCGTTTTTTTACGCGACATCGATGGCGCAGAAGGAGTGCTGCCAAAGGCAGAAGAAACAATGTGTGTGTATTTGTCGGCACGGTTGACGCAGTGGTTAAGCGACTGACTGTTGCGCTGAGTGTCGCGGGTTCGATTCCCGCAGGGAACAAATATTTGTATGACCTGCAAGTAGTTGTTCCGGGTCTGGCTGTTTGTGTATGTGACTTTAAATGTTTGTAAACGCACCCACAATACAGGAAAAAATCCTAGTGCGGGGCAACGTTTAAAAAAAAATGTTTCCCCGTCGGAATCCATTTTTGAAATGAAGTGCGCCACACTGATCTAAACTGCTGATGATCACGCGGCTGTTCTTATAATGTGAAGGCATCTGCTTCTGCTTCCTAATTTGAAAGCGACCAATTGCTTCCAATTTGGTGTTTGCAGCCCCAACCGACTTTCGCAACATTTAAGCACAATGTGTAACTAAGGGCGTCTTCGCATCTAGCGTCGGTTGGTAAAATGCGAAAGTTGCTTTAGTGGAATTTAAATAATTTTTATTTATTGTATTATTGTTTATCACAGATTATGTTAATTGGTGCTTATGTAGTAGAGAAAGTTAACACAAGAAAAACAAAAATAAAATAACGGTCTCCACGCTTGTTAGGATCAGAAAATAGTATGTTAATTAATTAAAACATGGAGTAAATTTACACTAAGCGTGACTAAATGGACACTAAATCTGGATAAAAAAGTAAAAAGTGACATCTATGGATCCATCAAGCCAAAAAAATAAAACGAAACCTAAAATCGAATATTTAAATAATTATGGAAATTCGCCCCAACCTTGAGAGAGACTACTTCAAGGAATTCCCATAAATATTTATGATCTTAATATGTAAATATAGTAAACGTTACAAGTAGTTACCATAAATTACACTTTTTGCGCGACCAGATAAGGGAGGGAAGGAGTATGCGTACACACAGATACCTACCTACCACATTTAAGGCTGATTTCTCCAACGGCAGATAATTTTATCCGTGGTATAATTTTAATTTAATTCAGACATGCATTGAGATTTCTGTCAGACGTCAATTTTATTCCACGAATAAAAATTATTTGTCGATTGAAAAATCAACCCTTAGTATACTTATCACAGTATAAGTAATCGTACCGAAAGAGCTTGTTATGAAAGCATATAAACATGTATAATGTGTATGCGTATGCGCATACACATTATACAGGATGTCTCTGGGAGTATGGATCAAATCGAATAGGGGCGTGGGCAAGGTCATTTCCAAACTTTTTAACCCTGAGAAAGTAGGTGCAAGGTGGAAAGCCTCAAAAGACCATTTCTGACACCGATCTCATGGTCTTCACATGATTTGACCAAGATTATGCCTGTACTTTAAAGACAGTGATATATGAGATTGTTTCGACCTTTATTTTCAGCGTAGTCAGACAGGAAACACCGACCTCATCTAGTTTTAAAATATAATTGACGTGTGAAAGTGTTTGTACAAACCTTCTACAGAAATAAAATCATTTAAATCTTAAACCAACCTTCATGGAGTTAGAACTCCATGAAAGTTGGTTTAAGATTTAAATGATTTTGATGATGTTTTTTTAATTAGAATTAAATATTCCTCCAAATATTCCAACACGTTAGTGTTGATGGAATATTACTATTCATTACTCCTTATACAGGGTTATTTGTAAAACACCAACAACCTCTTAAGAGGTCATTGTACTCATCATTATATGAAGAACTTTTACTATGGGACCAAACCTGAAATCGCGAAAAAAAAGTCAGCTGTTCCCTACATTTATGTTCGTACGAGTCGTCAAAATCAAACAGCTGATTTTTTTCGCGATTTCAGGTTTGGTCCCATAGTAAAAGTTGTTCATAATGATGAGTACAATGACCTCTTAAGAGGTTGTTGGTGTTTTACAAATAACCCTGTATATGGAATATTACTATTCATTATTCCACCATTAGTGCCCATAACATTTCCAAACAACCAAACGGCTGTATTACTATTCATTATCTAAATTTGCCTCATCCACAGGTACACAGCAATCCGCTGCGCCCAATTGCACCTTCTCCAGGTCGCGTTTCCATCGATGCCACAATCAGACCTGGTTCTCCGTCTCCCCAAAGACTTTGCTCGTGAAGGCTGGTTGTGGAAGACTGGTCCAAGACCCTCAGATGCTCATAGGCGTCGATGGTTCACGTTGGACAATAGGAAGCTGATGTACCATGATGAGGCACTCGACGCTTACCCGAAGGGCGAGATATTTGTTGGTAAGTAGATAGCATAAGCATAATCAACCCATAATGCTCCCAATACTGAGAAACAGCCCTCGTATCTTCGAAGGAGAATGAGGTTACGCAGGCCCAGAGCGGTTTGGTGAAAGTCACTTGCACAAATGTTTACAAGCAGCGCCCTCTGTCAACGTCAATCGAGTGCCAAAAGAGCCTTGTAGCAGTATTGTTTTTTTTTTTAGAATGATTTCAAACAAATTATAAATTGTTTATGAATTTTTAATTCAATATTGAATCGATACTTAGACCTTTTTAATCACCGATATTTTTTATTTTCCTCAGGCCAGGAATCCAATGGCTACTGCATCAAAGTATCCAACACTGGTAACGGATGCAAGGACGCGCGGTTCCCCTTCCAGCTGGTGACTCCTGACAGGACGTACTGCCTCGCCGCCACCACGCACGAGGACCGCGATGGCTGGCTCGCTGTCTTACAACAGACTATCAAGAGGCCGGTCACGCCGCAGGATTCTACCAGTGAGTGTCTGTTACCTTACATCTAGAGACAAGGTTCCCTCCAGCTGGTGTCTTCCGGCAGGACGTACTGCCTCGCCGCCACGCACGAGGACTTTGACTAGTGACGTTTATTATAAGGTAAAAGGTTGATGACTCCTGATTGAGCCATTTTGGTATTTTATTTTGTTACTTTTGAAACTTCGATCATTTATTTCAAAGATAAGAGGTACAATCCATGAATCCACTATATCTTATAGCAGTATTATTTTAACACTCAGCGCCATGTGGTCCGCCGGCCGCCCACATGGCCCGCTTCTCTCATATATACATGACGCTGAGAGTGTTAATAGTACTTATCAGTGGGAAAGAAATAGAGCTATATGTTCTGTACAGCTTCATCTCTTTCTCACACTGAAGTAAGAAAAAAAATCACTGCTTTAGAAGGTTTTGGTACAGTCAAAGGACTGACTGAAGTAAGTATTGTAGGACATGGAAACGGCTTTTATCAAAAGGCGCATTCTTGTTAGAATAAAGTTCGTTAACGCGGCTTGCGGTAGGAGTTGACTGGTAGGTAGAAATCGTCACACTGAAAAAGCGGTATGCCCCTTCCTTTCTCTCTCTCTCTGTGTTATTCTATTGTATACGAGTGTTTGTGCGTGCGTGCGAGTATCGCGTAAGGTACCTACTTCGTTTTTGACGGGTCTCCCGACCGCACACGTTTTTATTGATCACATAATTAGCACACAATTAAAACATTTTATTCATAAAAACCAATTCTCAAGTCTGCCTATTATAATTGGCCAAAAAAGTAGTAACTTATGCTTTCTTCTCCAAAGGAGTACTTTGAACCCTCGCCTAAGGCCGCTTTCACATGAGGACGTTAGCAGCGCGGCAGAAGCAGTTGCCTGCAGAGTATGAGAACAGCCGCGCCGCAGTTTATATCAGAGTGGCGCACTTAATTTCAAAAATGGATACCGACGGAGAAACGTTTTTGCTCCTGCTTTTGATAGTACTTAGGGCCTGTGCACACCACGTTTTTTAAACGCGCCGCTGACGCGCGTTTTAGAAACGTGCCTCGACGGCGCGCTTTTGCCCTACAGAAGGTCTACAGGCTGCGTCTGACTCGCGTGCGTATCGCGTCTGTATCGCTACAAACGCGCATCAACGGCGCATTTAAAAAACGTGGTGTGTACAGACCCTTAGTTCATCGTCGACTAAGCGCACGCGGCGGCCGCGCCGGCCGCGCGCGGGCTCTGCGTTTCTGTTTATAATATGAAATTCTTACTGGGCGACGCACGGTCGCGCGTCTGCCGCGCGATTGTCGCGCTGCTAAAGTCGCCTAAAAGTGAAAGCGGTCTTCGAGAGCTGTCTGATGTAAGTAGCTACTTGATTCCTACCATGAATCAGACGTATGTTCTGCAAAATTAACCACAATTACGTGATTCATGATGAGTTAGTTATACTTCTGACGCAAAAATATAATGATCAAAGGTTCAGTGACTTCTAACAGTAGTGTTATACATTTTTTCAACTCATGGAAGTACGTAGGTACAGTCAAGGACAATACTTATGTATGACTTACACTTAAGTGGCAATCAACTATGATTTTCTCCTAAAATATTTAAGCCTAGTGATATGAAAGCTATTAATGGCGCCGATTCTATTGTTCACAAACTAAACTAAATTTATGTTCAGTGCATCTTTTACTTTCTATTTCATTAACCTGTTAACCGGGGAATTCCGTACACGCTACTGTTTAAGTTTGACGTATTTATACGTCCCGCACGGTTAACAGGTTAAGAAAAGGACAGAAGATAAATATTAGTTTAGTCCTGTCAAATTAGTCAGCGCCTGAAGTAATTTGACGTATTTTTAGTAGCCAATTTATTAATCACGTCTAAACTTGTCTTTGGAGTATCTTAATTTGACAGGGCTAAACTAATATTTATCTTCTGTCCTTGTCTTAATGAAATAGAAAGAAAAAGATACACTGAACTTAAATTTAGTTTAATTTGTGAACAACAGAATCGGCACCAATAATTATCTTACTAGGAATATAACTATGATACGAGTAAGAGCACGATCTAGTAATATAACTATATCACGGTTTAAACCACTTCACTGCGACACATGCATAGCAATTTCGCTCAAATATTTTTCTATGAATTGTATCACGTATAATCATTTATTTATTTATTTATTATGCCACTCCAACGACTACTTTACGGAAAAAACAAAGAGCTTAGTCTAAATATCATCATCATTCTCCCAATTTATTTAGGGTCGGTGCAACATGTCTATATCGTGGACGATACTTCTCTATTAGTCGTCATCTCGGTAGTCACACCCTTTCTAACCATATAATCATTCACACAATCCATCCATCGTTTATTTTGTCTTCCCCTAGTAGTCTTATAACCATCGACATCTATACTCAAAACTTTCCTCACGTCATTTTCCTTATTCCTCCGTATTATATCACATGCCCATACAATGACAACTAGAGCTTAGTCTAAATGTACAACACAATCAGAACTCCAGCGAACTTTTCACTTAACCCTTAAATGCATAATGTTGCCATATGGCAACAAAGTACGTCATTTCATTTTTTTAAGAATGTGATGGCTGTGAGTTTCTGAACGAACCTCTTTTTGTCAAAACAATATATATACTCTATGAATATTAATATTATTGTATAATTATTATATATTTATTATCTAAATTCTATAGATAAATACCTATACAATAGCATTTTTTGCAATACGATAAAATAAATCATGCATTTAAGGGTTAAAGGTGTGAACAGCACTCACTCGTACATAGTTTTCCTATTTATGATTAAAGTGATTTTGATGATTTTAATCGATACTGTACTCTACTCCATTTCAATTTTGCTAGGACGTGTATATGTTTTGACCTTGACTGTACATCAAATAAAGGTAATCACTAACCAAGGACTATCACGATCCCGTAAAAGATGATAACATGTTACTAGTTGTGCAATATTGTTATATTTCCAAACAAATAAGAGATAGTCGTAACGGTTGATTGTGACGTAGTAATGATGAAGCATATTTTGACTAGCTACTTGTTTGATACAGACGCCAGCACATCAAGCTACCCGAAACTCAGATTTTCCCAATCAACTTTGAACCTTATCCTTTAGCGATAAAGTTAAAAATCTATTAAAGAAATCTGACAGATTGTAGTAGCTTGATGTGCTGGCGTCTGTACATAGATAATGAAGTGAACATACTTCATTTATTGTAGTTTGTCATATTTTATCAGCCGGACGGGGATTGAAGATTTTTATATGGAACTAGCATTCGTACACGTCCGCTTTTTTTTTTTTTTTTAAATGGCGGCCACGCATTAAGCCTATATAAATCGATGACTGGTAGGTATGCCGCGGACCTTCAAAGCCCTTTAAAAATAGACTGTTACAATGATTCGGGAGTGTGTTACCACGTTTGGCAAACAGATTTTAAGATGTTGCTGCTCAACCATTTCTTAGGAAGTAGTACCAAAATGGTAAAAAGGAACCCTTATGGTGCGACTCAGTCTGTCTGTCTGTCCGTCTGTCACAGCTGGATATCTCAAGAACTACTAATGCTATCAACTTGAAAGGAATAGTTTTAGATGACGTTTGCCCAACTATTTTGCAACACAGCACACTTTTTCAGAAATCATCAACAAAAATTACATTCGTTCCGCTGTCGGTCAAGAGATGGCGCTAACCTAAAACTGCAATATTCTACACCGCAGTGTTAAAATTCTCTGAAAAATATAGGCCTCGCAAATGAAAATTTAATATATGATGGTACGGAACCTTCGGTGCGCGAGTCCGACTCGCTTTTGACCGGTTTTATCTATGCCTTTACATTACTACCATTTAAATTACTTAACCGTTTAAATTACTGTGAACAAAAGTTAATCTTACTCTGGTATACGTAATTACCTACCCATGCAAATGTCACATGAATTATTACTATAAATCTTCTAAAATAACACTTTAAAGCTTCATTCTATTATTATTAGCTTTATTCTATATAATATAATTGGCCAAGATTATGTCTGCCGGTCGATTCTGTAAAGTGAAATCATAAGTGAAGTGAGCACTTAATAGTGTTAATCCCTAGCGAACGACAGCTCACTCCACGCTCACTTCACCCAAGCTTTCACGGTGAGATGGTTACAGAATCGCACCGCTGGACTTAAAAAGAGATTGTATCCTCTGAGTTTGTTCGGCCTTTCTTCTCAGAGTAGTCAGATAGGAAACGCCGACCTCATCCAGCTTATTTTTTATTTTTATTTTATAATAATAGGTCTTTACCTATGAAATTGCCGTTTTGTATGAAAAAATTTAAACGATTTTTTTTCATGTATTTTTTATTTGTATTAATCGAAGTCACCCATGCAATCAATGCATCTTTGCCAACGCAGTGGCAGTTTATTGATGCCCTTCTTAAAGAAATCAGCTGGACGGGAGGCAACAAATTCTTCAAAGGCATTTTGTACTGCCTCTCGGGTATTGTTTTTTTTTCCCGCCAAGAAATTATCCAAATTCTGGAAAAAGTAGTAGTCAGTAGGCGCAAGGTCTGGTGAGTAGGGCGGATGACGGAGAGCTTCCAACCCCAGTTCTTGCAACTTGGACACCGTCTGCTGTGCAGTATGAGGTCGCGCGTTGTCGTGCAGGAGCAGCGGAGACGAGCGATTGACCAATGCTGGTTGGAGATGTGCCAGCTTACGTGAGTAATACTAAGGAGGTGTGATGACGACTATTTCACATAGCTTACGTCCTTCAACGTCACACCAGCCGTGCGATTCTGTAACCATCTCACCGTGAAAGCTTGGGTGAAGTGAGCGTGGAATGAGCTGTCATTCGCTAGGGATTAACACTATTAAGTGCTCACTTCACTTATGATTTCACGGTGAGATTTTTACAGAATCGACCTGCTGAACGTGACCTACAATCGTAACGGTTCACGTCTACCATATGAACCTGTAGGTGCGGTTAGGACAGGTACCTAGTACCGATTTCCCATGAGTAATAATAAGTCAAGTGTTCTTAAGGAGGCGTTGTGGTAACTATTTTACACCTACGTCGCATTCTACGTCACTCCTGAACGGGACCTACAATCATGATGGATCATCTACCCCATTAAACTGTAGATATCGTTACCATACCTCTGATAGAGTAAATATAATCTCATGACGTCCCTGCCTACGTTCGCTTGTAGTCATCTCCAAATTCCATTATCATTAATCTGACCTTTTCTCAACTACCTTACGTGGGACGACTTACAGCCTAAGTACCGGCTGAATATCAGTAAATATTTTTTGAACACGCTTGCTTGTAAAGTGGTTCTTATTGCACCACTTTTAGGTTCATAATGCAGTTTATTAAACACATGTGCTTTTGACATTATATCACCGCAGTAGTGCGGTGATGTGCGTCACGTTTGACTAATATGGTATTAAGAGATGTGCGCTTAAAAAAAAATCCATAAAGAGCTAAGCCAAAAGCAGCTTTATCTCCACAATTGATCGATTCACGGGTTAGCTGTTTAGCTAGGATTCTACTAGAATTTACTCTAGTCTCAAAATTCCATAATCATCAGATTCATCAGATTAAAATTTGGCAGGCCCAATGCTGATGGGGACCAGGCGCACTCTCTGGTCCAAACACTTGACAACAACGCCTAGACGCTTATTACAGCCTCCGCAGGAAGCGATGGATTATTATTAGCCAGGAATGACTTGGAGTAAGTTATGGTATTCAATGTTTGCAAAAAAATGGTTATCACGCAGCAGCTTTCATAAGTCATATTGCGATTGTTCTGGTTTGCCAAACGTGGAGATGTGGTGATTATGGCCATATGCCTTCATTATTCCGAAAAGAATGAAAATTGGTTTAGGTCGCTGTCGCCATTGGGTCTACTCCCAAAGCATGAAGTCCTAAGAATGAATGACAACCGGATTTGACAAGTTGTTCCTACTCCCCATATGTATTTTCCCGTCCGAAAAAATGAATTTGGCACTTGTTTTGATGGATCAACTACTTTCGGACGGGGCTGTATTTTTGTTGACGCACTAAGGTCCGATTTTTTGATCCGTAGTTAACTCAACCAATTCTTAAAAATCACTACTACAGTAATGCAAACTACTACTACTAATACTAATGGCAAACAAACTATGGCTATGTAATGTATATGTATGGTTATGTAATGGCTATGCATACTATTACTAATGGTTAAATTTTGGTGAAATGTGTTTTCATTTTGCCATAATTTAACCATTAGTTACTATTTTTAACAAATGGTTGAGTTAACTACGGATCAAAATAACCGGCCCCTAGAGGCTGGACCCCCAGTTATGGTGAAGATTGCTTTTCCGGTGACGTTCATTTATGGGTTCATATAATCATGAATAAGATAACTTCATCGGTATTTTTTTAAATGTTTTTTTTTTTCTTCTTTCCAGTCGAGGCCACGCTTGTCCGCAAGCGCACCGCGTCGAACTCGATCAGCATATTCTCGGGCAGGTAGTCGGTATCCGTCGCAGCATGCAACCCTTACCACTTCTAGCTTACACGAGACCCAAGTCGTCTCCCGCTTTACACGCTGCGTTACGGATACGTGTTACGACTGCTAAATAATTATAATTAAATTATTATTATTAAAAACCCTCTAGAATTATTTTAATAATTAGGATTTATTTTATGACGACTCTTGTAAATACAATTTTTTTATTTTTTATTTAATGATTTTAATCGGTTTATCCATTATTTAATTACGTAATGCTGATGCAACGTTTTAATTACTATACAATTATTATTAAGATTTGAGCGGTGTAATCTAAAATGTATACAATTTCTTTTTAATTTATTGTATTTAATGCAATGAAGGATTTGAATCAATCGATAAGTTAAGTCATATTAAATTATATAATTAATTTATGTTTATTTTGTAAGTTATAAAAGTGTGTTTTTTCATTTGACGTTCTTTTATATCATGGCGGCACGCACAAAATATCAATGTAATAACCAATAATATAGTTATGATAACGTAAAATAACTAAATATATCAATACATTTTAATTCACTTTAGTGTAACGTTGAAAATCACAACAAAGCTCTCTTAATCATGGTAAAAGACATTCTACAGGGACTTTCTATATGGTGTGTAAGTGTTAACAGCTATTGTAATGGAATACCACAAGGAACTGAAAAGAAAGCCATACTTAGATCCTTTAAAATTGATATTCAGTTTCGCTGCGACCATTATTAAATTTTAAGCTTTTTACAAATTGAGGCGAAACTCGCGAGTAACTTTCTCGGGCATATACAACTACTATGAGCAAGTGTGTTCAGCCATTACCCTGTTGCCCCTACGTATTGTAACAGAGGTCTAAAAATATGAATTAGCCATTTTAGTTTCCTGGAAAAAAAAAACGTTATTCTATTCCCGTTCCTTGTTGTATTCCCATCACATAGACTTTATAAGAAACGTATATATGACTTGCATCGTATATTGCATTTATGTATAAGATTATAACGTGATACATTATAGGTACTTTGTAATTGTTCGCCCGTATGCTATAACATACATAGCGTGCAAAATAATGTATGTTGATACTCTGTAAGCGACACAAGCGATGGGTACTGTATGTTGTAAGTTTAATATTTCATCTGTGTCACTCGCCCGCTCCGGGCGGGTACACAGATTACCGCGTCTGTGTCCGTGTGAGTGACACAGATGAAGGGATATCTATATTTTACAAGACTTACTGATTTTAGCTCTAATATTATTAATGAAAATCAAAGCACATTCTGTCCAGCCCAGAACAAGATTTTTTTTTTTCTTAAATACTAACTGCTGCATTCTAATAAATATAATTATGTCAGCTTTGTGTGTGTTGTCTAGGGAATCGCAAAAAAGTGCTATTTTGATAGTTGAAGTCAACAAAACACGGTGAGGTCGAATGGAGTGTGCTTTGAGCCTAACCAATTATTATGTATTATTATTAAATTTTATTGTTCTAGCGACAGACAGACGATGATATTTTTATTTCCTAAGATTAATTTCTCTACAAGTTGTATGTACAGTTTGTAAACGATTTGCTCAACATAGACGTAATAATTGCGCGTAAAATTGTAGGAAAGTCTTGGCTGTTTTATTACGACTAGAATTATTTGTCGAAGTTTGTTTTGTCGCAATGTACAGATAAATCCATCTCGAGGAATTGTGTCGCAATATCCAATATATTATTAGGAAGGTTCAGTCACAGCGGTTCTGTGAAAAGGTAGGTACTGCGATCAGAGAAAATCTCGCAAGCAAAATGAACCGTATAATATTCTTACATAAAGTATAAATTATATTGTATTAGTCATGTAAAGCGAATAACATGCAACAATATTATAGTATGTAATGCAACTAGCAATGCAATAACGTGAGAAAAGTATAGCGTTTAGGCTTAACAAATACTCTGATGTATGTTCTTATATATATTTTTCTATAATGGTAGTCTCGGGAAAGGTAGGCTTTGAGCGGAGTTGTGAATGTGTTAGAAAGTTTTCGTGTGAAATAATTGGTATAATTACCTATGTAAGCAATGCTGTTTAAAAAACATTAACTAATAGCAGGAAAAAAATACTAGTTACATTCTGAAATAATCATTTAACTGGTTGTTTCAAAATTAAATTAGTTATTTCGACTTAAAATTAAGTGTGGACATATCTCAATAGGAAATTAGACTATTTCGACGGAGGATAGAGAGGTAATGAATTTTACGGATAAAATATTATTTCTAAGAAGTAATTTCAACATAATTTTTTTTTGAAGAAAAAGTTAATGTAATTGAATTTTAGACAGTTATAATAAAATGTTTAGTCAAATCAATTCGAAACCAACAGGGCTCGCGTAACGACACCACCTCCACGCGTGAAATAACTAATAAAACTATAATTAGTCTAATGTTTTAAGAAAAACAGTGTGCAAACATTGACTTTCTAGAAAACTATAGTAAATATAATTTTATTAGTACCTACTCAATATTGTCAAGACAAAAAAATACATTTAGTTACATACTCATATTGTTAAGGACCTTTCCAAAGTCTAGCTACCTGCTTGATTAGTAACATTGAGAAATTTATAAAAATAATATTTTTAATTAAATTAGGCATAAATTACGATTGAGGATCGGAACACTTCGAAAGGAGTGTTATGAAAATTGAACTTGAAAAGTTTTAGTTTTAATATATCGTGAATTCAAAGCTAGGAGGCTACCAAAAATATGGTAGACATAATATTTTATTGTAATGTATACTGTATCTGACTATCATTACAGGCGAAAATGCTTTAGTATAGATAGTGCGAGGAATGAATATAATTCATCTTCATGCGTGTTGCGTGCGAGTGTAGTGCGAGTGTCTGACTAGGACTAAAGATAGAATTAGGATACTTATCAGAATCACTATTATGTAATCGTGTACTACCATTTATTGACACGTAAGCTAATGTCCAAAACATTAATTTAATGAGCAAATAACTTAGACTATGTTCGATAATGAATCGTGTGTAATTTGTACTATCGTATAGCAATTTTCTTATCAGGATAGCCGTAGATTTAGTAATTAAATTTATAGAAAAACGAAAGCGTTGAAATGAATTAGAGAATAATAAGCCACAAAAAGCAATTTAAATGTTTCCTAGATAATGTACAATTTTATTTTAATGTATGTTTTAGCTTTGTAAGCTAATCGATGTGTTACTGCCGCTTACCCATGTGTACGTACCTAAGTTATAATGTTTTATAAATCAATTAACATGTTCGCTTTAGTTGTAAATTTAGTGTAATTATTTCAACAAATTTTACCAAAACATGCCTCGCTTAAGTTTTACATTTATTTTGTTGTAAATAAGTAAAACGATAATATTTGTAGTGTGCTCGGGCATAATACATACCTACCTATGAATACTTACAAAATAAACTTTTCACCTGCTAACATTGTGTTTTCATTAAACCCACACAAATGACAGAAAAATGATAAATTCACGGGAAATTTAGTATTAGCGTTATTGTTTGAACCTTTAGGTTAATATTAACTCGATAGGTAAGTCCCATTCACTTTTTTAGGGTTCTGTAAGTCCGAACGAATGGACGGAACTCTTATGGGATTACCTACTCGTATCTGTCTGTCCGCCGGTGACAATTTGCTTTGAACCTACTGGACCGATTAAGTTGAAATTTCGTGCACATATGAATTTCTGTAACCCAAACACGGACTTGTAACGCAAATGAATGAATTTTGTATATGCGGGGGGTCAGTTTTCGGGGATATTTTTTTTGCCATACTATTGTATGACAACAAACTAAAGAGCTCGTTGTGAGAGTCTGAATTATGATTATGTTAAAATAAATAGTTCAAAAATTATTTAAGAGAATGTATGAAAATTTATCAATTTATCTCCAAAACTACTGTGCTTAAAATTTTGAAAAAATACAGAAAATAGTTCAGATTACAGGAAAACTTATAAAAACTCTATGATCTTGAAAAACAAGGCAAACTTACATATGCGGTTCGAATGTGGAGAACATGTTTTTCAACTACTATGTTAGGTTTGTTCTAGGGATAAAAATGGTAGATAACATTCATTTATCGTACGGAACCCTCTGCGCGCGAGTTCAACTCGCACTTGTCCGGTTTTTTTTTAATAAACTTCGATCAAGAATATGTTTTAATAATTAAAAAAGTTTCATATTTCTTTATTATAATGAAATTGGTATCAATACACACATATTCATAAGCTGTGTCCCAGCAGTGGGAACATTATGCTGATTATGCATAATCTTTTTTAAAAAAATCAAAAGCAAAAACCACAAGCGCGGTTTCCGCATGGAAATATTTTTTCTGACAGCGACTATTTTCGAGTTTGTTTTGTCAGGTTCGAAACGACGTCGCTCTCGACGTCTACTTAGTTCAATATCGGGTTACCACTTTACCTCAAATGACTAACGCGTTCCGGTTTGGAACTAGTGTAACTGATGCATTTTATTTTGTAACTGAAAACTAATTTTTCAATATTTACCTACGAACGTTGGGGATTAGGAAAGGATGGGTGGATTTGTGTACTACCTAGGTACCTATTGTATGCAAATCGACACAGTTCGTCAATTTACCGTGTTATAGTCTTTTCATACAACTGTCAAAGAATAACGGCTGTGATTTGAATATACGGACAATTTCAATTGGTAGTAAATTTGGTAAACAATTACTTTCGCCGACTGGACGTATTAACAACATTTTGGTATTGTTGTAAATTAGCAATAACTACGTTTTTGCCTTTCCTTGGTTTGGCCCTCCAAATGGGACATAAAGGCACCTAGTCACGTGCGTATCCTCTTTTTGCCACCAATATCTGTCGTACGAATGCAGGTCAGCGGGCGCCTCTGCAGAGAATTGTCAAAACTTATAACAAGTACTTTTTAAAAGTTGATATATTTGCCTCAACTCGTTCTGGGTTTTCAAGGGAGTCCAGATCCATTTTGCAAATTAATGGGCCAACTTCAAATAACAATTGTTAAGTTTAGCTGTTGCGAATTTATGTATTATTTTGTTGATAAGTTAATATAAGTTTACATAATATTTAACGAGCTATAGAATACAATAATTACGTGTCACTGTACATCATTCTGTAATACGTGAAAACGCAGTTGACTGTACATTAATATATTGGTTAAGTTTATATAATTAGGTTAAGATGAAATGTATAGTTGTTTGTTTTCCAAATAAATAAATAAATAAATAAATAGTACCAACTGGGGAAATCAGGCAAACCACCTGAGTAGGTAGTTTGAGAGGTGTGAGTACACCTCAACCTACCCCTTTGGGGGATGCAAGCATGATGTTCAATCAACTCAGTCTATCGCAGTCCACTGTTGGACATAAGTCTCCTCATGCTTCGCTACAACACCCTGTCCTCCGCTTTCCGCATCCAAACTTTCCCAGCCACCTTCTTTAGATCGTCGGTCCATCTAGCTGGGGGGCGTCCCGCACTATAGGTACTTGCCGATACGCGGTCTCCACTCCAGGACTCGTCTGCTCCACCGGCCATAAGTACTACGACAGACATGGCCAGCCCACTGCCACTTCAGCTTACTTACTCTGCAGGCTATGTCGGTAACTCCGGTTCTTTTCCAGATGCGTGATGTTATCTTTATTACGTTAATTCATTTTCAGCAAACTTAGTTTAGACTACCTGTAAACGTTTAGGTATGTATCCTAAGTACTTGATGAATACTTAAATTCTCAAATGTTCAATTTTGCAGTGTGGGTAAGCTGATACGCTTGTGACACATTATCCTTTTAAATTCACTTTGAAGTTCGCAGTGTTGTGTTGAATTTCTTAATTTAACGTCATTAATTCATTTAACGATTTCTTAGAACATGATTTACTGCCTCATTTGATGAATTACATCGTGACTGACATGAATTGAATGTACAATATTCCTAATTTTCGTAAAATTAAGAAAAACAAACTAATGAAGTAGGTCTTGTGAGTTTTTTTTATTAAACAAATTCTTATGAAAATGCCCAATCAATTAAATAAGTAGATATACCGAAGTAGATAGGTATTCTACTATACCAAAAAAATCTATAGAAATATTTAATTAAAAATTCTTTGGTCAAAAGTATCTCCTATAATTTTAAATCAATTCATCATACTATCAGAAGCATAGGAATTCCTCATGTCATTTCTCATTTCATAATAATTATCCTTGTAACCATAATTGCAGTACTGTGTAGGTGCGCAAGATTCGTTCGTGGTTATTTCTTCATAGCACCGTTCTTCATATTCATTGTCGGGATACTCTTGGTACCCCTCGCAGTTGTTATGACTGTCTTGCACGTTCTCTCTAGGAGGCTGAGCGTTTCGGCAGGTCGAAGAGTCGTTGTTTGGCGGGTTGACGTTCCATCGTTGTGATATTGCACAGCTGAGAGTACCTCCGTGCTGGAAGGCGAAGGGCCATGCCTGGAAATAAGGGTAGGTGTTAGGTTGGTTCTTTAAGTGAACTGTGTTGTTGTGGTATAGAGCCAAACTATGCGTAGATAATTTGAGAATTCTATCGTCTACGAATACAAAAAAAAATGCTATGCCCCATGAATGAGGCTCCACGAAAGAGAGCGACGAGGAGGAGGAGGAGAGATGAAGGAAGGAGGAAGTGAGGAGTGATGGAGTGAATGAACAAGTCAGTTCTGATTAGAGCTCCCATTGAATTATGGAATAAGACCACCCAATTAGCCGACGATCTGTTTATTGCGACTTTGCAAGATCATGACGTGACCGCAGTTTTTATGTTCAAACAAATAAAATGCGTTCTTTGAACACATGCATCGAACCCGAGAAAAAAAAAGTTGCAATTTCATATGGATAGTGGAACACACTTATGAATGAGTCTAGCCTATCCAAAATGTACCTAATGCTTAAAGATATAGGTACCTAATGCTTAAAGATATAGGTACCTAATGCTTAAAGATATAGGTACCTAATGCTTAAAGATTTTATAAAAACAATAGCCCGTTATTAAAGTTAGTCTGGAAGCCGATCCCAACATAGTTAGGAAACGGCTAGGCATATGATGATCATCAATAGGAAATGACAAAAAAGTTGTCTTAACAGATAATAGATACCTATTTATTGGCGATGGAAGTACTCATGTAAAATGTAACTTTCTGAAATAGAGAACATGCATCTATCACAAAACCTCCTTATGTTCGTAATGAGGCAGTAAATAAGACAAAGGAACAGCCAGGGAACAATAAAACTGGAGCATCTCTTTAACGTCCGGAGATAAACTTTATTTATACCCGTAACAGCTGCAAACTTTTGGTCAGCTCGTGTGCGCAGCGTAAAACTCTCCTGTTTATTGTTATAACCTTTTTGTTTCTATGTTTCTTCGCTCCACTTGTACCGATATACTTTTTTGTTGTTTGTATTCCGACGGAAGGGTCGGAAAAGTGAATCTTGGAGTTTTTTTACCCACAAAAGTATGTATTTATTTTGCATGTCCTCTATGGAACACACACGAAGATTGTACCGTTACAAATGCAAATCTTAGACAAGTTTTAACTAAATAAGCAGTTTTTTTGTTTTCATAGGTCCTAAATTCCTGATCATAACATACCGAGCCTACTAAAACTGTAGCCACAGCTAGGATAGAATAGCCCTAACCGCTTTTATGATATAGAATTAGATCAACCCAAATCTTGTCTATCTACCTGACGGAATTCTAATTAGACCATGGATCATGCCACAAAGTAGAGCAATATTGTTTCTACAATTCTTATTTTGAAAAATGTTATTTCTTTAACGATGCGTTCACAAACCGTTAATCCGGCCATCGATCAAGTATGCGACCTTCGTGGAACGTGTCACTAATCCTGCGACGACAGAGCTCGCGCTTCGGCGTTTAGCAAATGCCTTTTAGGCCGGAGAGCCCATGAGCCCGTCAGTAATTCATTGCGGCCGAGTCTCGTGCCCGCACGATTAAGGGGATGACAGCCATGACAGGGAATAAATTGTGAACAATTATGAGATTCACGGCTCTGATAAATGGACGGGTGCTAACTTTTTGTAGTTTCAACTTGTCGCCACAACAACGCTGATGAATGTTTAGACGGTTTGTTGTTTGTTTGGCTGTGTCGTTGTGTATTTTGAAAAGCAACAATTTAAAAAACGAGATAGCGTATGATCTGGTTTTATGAAAAAATAAAGTAGGTAAATTAAAGTAGCTTTGTTTTTTTCAAAGACCTGTATAAATATTTCTGATAAAGTAAGCAAACTGCAAATTGTGCAACATTCCTACGTATCCAATTACATACATTATCATTAATATTAAGATAAATTTTCAGGAGGAGAAATATTTGCTAAAAATATAGATGCGTGAGCACTACGAACGCAAAATGCGTACAGGTGGGAAATGTCGGTATAAGAACGCCAGCAGTTACAAGTTCAATTTAAACACTTATGTGTTCTAAAACGGTCATGTCACATTGTTTACTATGCTACTTTAGATAAAACTAGTATGTTTAAAAACGCAGGTCATGAACTTGTTAAAAACAGGATAGAGCGTTTTTTGTATTATGTGCCGAATGTTAGCGGTGGCCGGTGGCCCGTTTTCGCAGTTTTATAATTACATATTTATAGATTCAGATTCAGTCTATACTAAATAGGTAGGAGAGATCTCCTCTTCGATTGAAATCATATTTTGTTATACTGACTAATATAAAGTTTCCCGGCTGATTGAAAGTGACGACTGTGCTGCAGGGCATGCGTGATCACGGGTGGCGTAGCACCTCGCAGAGGTGCTACGAATTTATTCTACGTGAACGTCACGCAGTTGATGCACTGCCATGCGTCTATATTAGTGCTCATATACACGAGTGGCACGCGCGTCTACGGCTGCAGTCGACAAGTCATCGCTACACGAGTGGCAACTGCAGTCCAGTTGTCGATACTCGTCGGCGGCTGCAGTTCCCTCTGTCGTTGGCGCGTGCCGTTCGTCTATATGAGAACTTAATGGTGATTACCAATAATTACTTCCAAAGCTGTATCTGTCATTGCAGTCTTAAAAGATATAAAAAACTAAATGAACGTAGCTTAAGGGTCGTACCAGGCTAAGTGGATGCGGCGGCGTGTGCGCAGATCTCGGCTCGTGTAGCAAAGCCCGTAGGTGTGCGATGTATGATGCTGCTAGTCGTAACGTATCCAGTTTGGACAGCTTTGTGTCCGCCGGTACCCAGGGTAGTGTGGTTTTCAGTCTGTAGGAGGAATGTCGGTTAAGAACACGATGAAAGTTTTCTTATCAAAGATGTTTTCATTATTTTAGTACCCAGAAATGCTGTGCTTGATTTTAGAGATATTTTCCTTCAGAGATAGAATGTTTTTGCAAAATCAGTTATGCTATTGCTTGTGGATTCAACCGCATCTTATGGGATCTTAAATTGCAGCAACATCGCATCGGTAACACGAAGGTCGCAAGTATGAACTACCATACTTCATACTTGCAACGTTCATGTTAGGGATATCTTTGCTGAGTAAGTAAAATTATTAACATGTCTAAGATGTGACGATCGCGGTGGCTATCTCGATACCTCAATGTCGATACTCGCTATTTCTACATGAATGGCGGTGCGAACACGTCGGTTCAGTTGCACCTGAAAGCTCAGTTGCTCAGTCCTGTGTTTGTGCTGTACTCTAATTACTCCAAAAGAACAATTTGAACCGATTTGACCAATAATGAGCCAGCTTAGGTCACACCGATGCTTGCCGTCGACCGCGATGCAAAAACAATTTTTTTTTTTTTCACGTAGGCATCGAGCTAAACCCCTGAGCAGCCCGCGATGTATTGAAGTGAGGTATCCTTCGTCATGTGCGTGCGTGTCCAGCATGCATTTGTTTTACATAGAGGTGACATCGAGGTAGCGAGCTAAACTGCGATCGTGAGGTATCGCAGCAAGGCATCATCGGCATGTAAACCCTTAGATACTTATCTACTCAGCAAAGGCATCGCTTAGTCATCTTTGGAATGACGCTCACGGAGGCTGTGTAACCTATTAGTGAGATATTTAATATATGATTTGGTTCACGATAAATAGGTGATGACCAATAAATTTCGATGATGTTACCTGCAAAATGCTTTAGAGAGAACTCTCATTCTGGCTCGCTCTCGTGCGTTGGCGGCGTTTCTGTGTTGTGGTTCTTGTGAACTCCGACCTGCAAACGAAAATTTTACCAAAACCTTACTAGTATGATTAATTGATTACCTACACTATGGGAGCACTGGTTGCCCAGTGGTAATGGCCCCATCTAACGAGTTGTAGGTCGTGGCTTCGAATCCAGGCGCTTTACTTCCTGTAAATAATTTCATCACCACTGCACCCTAATTGCGTAACACACTATTACTCTCAACTTGAATCATTTTGAAGTTTGTTGCTAATCTATTGCTCCATATGCTCGAAAAATGTGTTTGCTCAACAACGTAAATAACGCAATGAATGTTGTTGAACTGTCAATATGAAAACCATTGCTACTGATAGTTTGTTACACAATTACCCTGCTGCTCTCAAAACGGTGAAGGAAAACACGGCGAGGAAACCGACATGTTCTAGAACCAAAAATTCGAAGATATGTGACATCTACCAACCCGCACTCTCGAAGAGAGGAGGCTTACACTATAAATTAAAATTGGTAAGGTGAGTAAGCAATTATGAAATCTGCGTCTCGTTCGTTGCTGTCTCTCTTAGTGAGTAATAGGTAATCTGCCAGAACTTCCTCCTACGAGTGAGAGTCTTATTTCTCAAAAGCCAAATTTCTAAATAATCATATTTTCTAAATAATCAGTTAATGTATATACCTATTGATTTTATGTCCATCACAATAAATCCGGGTCACATGTCTGCCTAACTACTTACCAAGTGTTGAACCCCTACTTTACCGTTGAAATGATAAAAATCCGAAAAAAATATCGCAGTATATATTGTTGTAAGAAGTTATTACTCCCAAGAAGGATGCCGAGCCTTTTCCCAACTATGTTGGGGTCGGCTTCCAGCCTAACCGGATGCAGCTGAATACCAGTATTTTACATGGAGCGACTGCCTATCTGACCTCCACAACCCAGTTACTGGGTAATACGATACGATGATTGAAAAATATAAATAAAATTATGTTTTTGTAATATTAAAAGCAGTACCCAATAAAATGGTAGATATGGTATCCTGAAGCGCCCAATAGGTACTTAACTTTCTTACAAGCTATGTATATGTATATTTATAAAATAATAATTCACTGACCTGAGTTTGATTGAGTATCATCAAAGAAGAAATCATCATCATCCCCATCGTCTGTCCGTTTCTCAACAGGCGGGGACCGATTCACACGTTTTCTAGGCATTTTTAATATTGCACTAATTTATATCACTTTCACTACACTAGCACATTTTTCAAACTTCGAACAGTCGTTTTTTTTTTTTTAATTTTTATTCAAGGAGTTGTTTGGTCTGAATATCATAAAGAATTTTAAGGGTGGGTTCAGGGATTGTGCTCACTTCTCTACCGGCGTGACGTTGATCATTTGAGCGGCGCGGGCGCAAGGCGGGCGGCTTGGCTCGTTGGGCGGCGCCAACACTCGCCCCTCCCGAACAAACTCCAGGATTACTCCTCGACTAATGAACGATGGTTTACGTAATAAATACATAGCTCTTCGTTTTGGTATGTTTTTGTATACTTCTAAATAGCCCATGGTTGTGAAGCATTGGCTTTAATGAAGGTGTGATTTTTTTTATACATTCTTTTATTTCAGTATACGCATTAGTTTGTCTAAGTATCTAAAGAACTAAGGAAGGTTTGAAGTCATCTACCGTCGCGTTTCGATGAACTTGCATGAAGCTTTCAGCTTGTGGTAGACGTTTAATGCGAGGCGTTGTTACTAAAACTCAAAATCAAAGCAATTATTTCAAATAAATCATATAGATACAGACACTTTCGAATTGTCAAGGGATCGTTCAGTCAGAAATATGAAGCTAGTTGCCCATTCCAAAGCGTGGTACCTAAGGAGAAGAACGGGCAAGAAACTCCACGGACACTCTTTTAAATCATAAAATTGTTACGAAATTTTACAATCAACCATGAAAAAAAGTATTTCAGAGGGACAATAAGGGTCTTCCGAAAAAGAAAAAAACAGCAATTCTAAAATGAGTATGAAATCAAACCTACAAAAGTGTGAAGCAATTAGCGCCGTCGAAGTGTTCTGACAAAAAGTGTGACAGAAAGCCGCGCGGGTCACACTTCCGCGACACTCAATACTTTCCGAACAACTCCACCCTGTCACACACACGTGCTACACAGCTACACCCTGGAATGAACCCTTGCGTCACTTTAGAACAGAAAAAAAAGATTAGTTGGAAAAATATAAAAGAATTTATAATATTACTCGTAAGTGGCTGGTCCAAAAATATTGAAATTAAGGCAAGTTTCAGCACTTCAAGGTATGCCTGTGCATATCTGACGGGCAATTCTCGTAATTTTAAGCAGCCGGTCGATTCTGTAAAAATCTCACCGTGAATCATAAGTGAAGTGAGCTTGAAGTGAGCAGTGTCAATAGTGTTAATCCCTAATGACAGCTCACTCCACGCTCACTTCACCCAAGTTTTCACGGTGAGATGGTTACAGAATCGCACATTTACATTTTTGACAAGTGTTTGACATTGATTGTCGCTGAGACGAGATTGCGAATAGATTATGAACGTTTTTAACTACGGGAACCACATATTATGGAATCGCCGCGCTACCGGCAGCGTCGGTAGCACTGATAAAAATCCGTGGCGTCGAAAGTGCGTTGATCGCAACACTTCTGTCATCTTCGCCGTTCAAAGCCTTCAGTTTCTATACTTCAATTAGTCAGTGTTAGCAAAAGGTGAAACCCTTGGCTTGTGTGGAACATGTTGACAATGCCACAGCTGGGACCGAACGAGGGGTCTCCGTGCTCTGTGAATAAAACTTTTTCTTATACTCATCACATCAGTGAAGTCTGTGAACGTAGCTGTAAGTACGCTGTTGAGCTCTTACATTATTATGGCAGAACAAGAGATTAGCTAAAGCAATTCGGTGGGTAGGTAATCGGCCTTTGCATAAAAAATAAAAATATCGTCTAGGTATTCATTCAGGATGTAACACTGTCGGGTGTCAAACTGTGTCCAGTAGGTTCTCGTATGGGATATACGGATTACGAGTACCTTCATACTGAACACAGTAGGCACCTCGTCTAGCTGTTTTGAAACCAGCACCCTACTTGCGTAACACACTATCACGTCACAATCTTAATAATTTTGAAGGATATTGCTGATCCATTGCTTCGAATGTTCGAAAAATTTGTCTGCTCAACAACGTAATGAATGTTGTCGCTCTGTCAGAATAAAAGCCATTACTTACTACTGTTAGTGTGTTACGCAATTAGATTATAAAACATTTAGGTATCTGAGATAGGTGAAACAGCATCCAAGTGTAATTTTCAATCTTCCCATCCTAAAAGTAAACGAGAAGCTACAGCAGTGCTATTCTGTAAAAATCTCAACGTGAGAACTTAGTTGAAGTGAGCGGGAAGTGAGCTGTCATTAGGGATTAACACTATTGACACGACTCACTTCAAGGTCACTTCACTTATGATTTCACGGTGAGATTTTTACAGAATCGACGGCCAGACATCCGATGATGATGGCTTATTTCTAATTTAGGGTGGTATTAAATATTAGTTCGAGCTCGTCAGTCAGCCCTAATTGTGGAGATGACCGGCGGCGGCTTCCAACAGCGAGGTGTTAGACGAATTGCTGCAAATAGGATGCAGGTAGGGGTGCTACGACAGGATTTCTAATGAGAACAAAAATAAAACGTTCTCTCATAAATCTACAATTATATTTGTCGAGAAAGAGATGCGTGTGTACTTACCTACTGTAACTATTATAAAATAAATATACCTTTGTAGGTAGATATTTTAGACGATTTTTTTTGAATAGCCGTATTGGTATTACACATAGATACAGCATGATTTTTTTTACCGTCTCCAAATTTTCACAGGGTACATGAATATGAACAACTTTCACTATGGAACCAACTATGGAAACAGCTGATTTTTTTTCGTGATCTCAGATCACGAAAAAAAATCAGCTGTTTCTTAAATTTTGGTCAAGTAGGTATTGAACTTTTTTATATTAAACAGGTGATTTGGTTTTCGTGATTTCAGAGTTGTTTATATTCATGAGTAGAACACCCTGTAAAAATTTAGAGCCTGCAAAAAAAAATCACCAGTACCTATAAGAAAGTATGTACATTTCCATGATATTACATGTCCCTAAAGAAGGGCGAACCCTGGAATATTTTTGTGTTTGTACAAGTTACACCTTTAGGTAGGTACCTAATTACCTATCTGATCACGGTATCTAAGCACGCACGCACGCAGATATGCTGTCAAAAAATGCTGAAAAGTTCAAAATAACGGACGTAGGTACGTAGCTACGCATACCTAATATGAATTCTTAAAAAAAACATTATTCGGAAATTTCACAAGAACGATTAAGCGAGTTTAGAAATATTTTGTTAGTCTCGGTAACAACCCTACGAGTCCAGGTGGCGGATATCAAAGCATTGAATTTAACCGCTCCGACGAAGTGATTCGTTTTAAGCGCCATACAGTGTGACTTACGATGCTACTGTTTACTCAACTAATATTATTCTTTGTTCCACTTACACGCATACAATTAATATAATATAACGATACCTATCTCTGAAAGAAGATTGTGATAATTTATGTGTTTGTTGGTAAACAAAGTTCTAACTCGTACCAGCAAGATGGTCTACTATTCCTCGTGTCAGTCGCTTATTGACTACTGCATCATCTTGACTGACCCGTTCGTCTCGTGGTCGCAAGCGTGACTGCTGGCTGGTCCTGGGTTTGATTCCAAATTTTTAATTTTGTGTGGCAAAGTGTTAATGCGGTTCTTCCATTAGGAATTTCTTAGTAACAGCCCGAAGTTTGGAAGCCGATGTTCCTCCGTTAAGATAAGATTGGCCGCCATTGCCTAAATACGGTCGGGAGGACTATTATTATTACTGCATCGTCTTCTGCGGTGGAGCTACTAAAACGCATTTAAACAACACACCATACAACACAACATGCCATACTTAAGGATGCTGCGGATCTTCCACTTTCTTTTTACAGTCGACTTATACCTACAAGAAGTGCAATGTATGTACTGTCTCAGCAGACAGTTCTAAGGCAAACTATCATTCTGCATGCAGTCCTCAAAAAGCACTCGCAGCTACACACTTCAAAAGTGTCTAGGAATCATGCGTACGTTTTACAGTATCGCCGCAATTGAGGATTATTATTTTAACTTTTTTGAATCTTTAGTGATTCTTTTTAGTTAATTTCACTATTTGAATAAAGATTTTTTTTTTAATTGTGATTAAACATACAAAATCAACTGTCAATCAGGATTCCTATAAAAGTGTGTAATAGCGTTTTTACAAAACCATTAAGTACAATTTTTGCATCGGAACTGAAAAAAAATTGCATCGATATGGAGTGACGATATCATTTGACACGAGAAGAGATGATGAGAACCGTCGGAATGTTGCAAACTGTTTCTAGGCAACGTACTGTGGCTGTCGCTCTTGGCACTATACAGATCGTCATAAGCCGCCTCTGGAAACGCTATCGTATCACGGGCAGCGTAGTTGAGCGACATGGAGGACGATCTCGCATCACCACTCGCAGACAGGACCGGTACATCCAAAATACTGCTCCATGGAATCGTACCATGACCGCCATGATGTTGGCTACGAGGCTCCACAGCTCTTCAGGCTTGCTGATAAGCGACCAAACCATCTGAAATCGTTTACGTGAAGTGGGTCTGCGTTCCCGAAGACGGCTGAGAGTTCCGCCTATAGCACCCCACAATCGTAGGGCCCGATTACAATGGGTATGCGTAGGTACGCATGAAAAAAAAAACTAATGCTTTTAAAAGGGCGACTTAAAAGGTCTTAAGCTGACCTCTGTACGGCAAACCTAAACAATGCGACGTCAGCTTATATTGGAAATATACAGTTTGGTGTGTCGTCCTGTATACGGTTTTCGGTTTTTAACCCACCAACGCAAACCTTTGATTATATTATTATTATCTAGACCATAGCATAATCTGACTTTTGATTACCATCCTTTAGATTCTATAGGATGGTAATCAACGCTAAACTTAGATATTTTAACTGCCATATAAAAAAACGAATGGATGCAATTAAATTTGGCAACATACGAGTCTAAGCGTCAAGTAATCAAATTTGACAATCCAGACAGCTGACATTAGAGTTGGGCGTGGCTCGCTTGGATTGAATTGCCGATGTCGACTTATCGAGCGAAGCAAAAGTTAGAAAAGTTCTTGGTTTTGACTACCATACTTATTTTGCAATTTTATTATGCAGTTTATTATAGTATTAATTTTAAAATTAAATTAAGCATACTTCTTAAAAAACAAAATGCAAATCAACAAAAACCAAAACATAAAATTAATTTCTTTTGAATAATACTCCTCAACAAACTCGACATGGATATTTATACGTTTTAATACTATCGACATTTATTTACATATACATCACTATATACGAAACAAACTTGATTATTTGTCGCGTACATACTGGGTTTTGTGTGTTTATAAAATCAAATAGTGATATTGCAAATTGTGAATATGTTACGTGGGAAACTAGAGATTGTTTGGCTTTAGTGGTTTAATTAATTATTGCGAAACCAGCCGCTTGTCCGCAAATTAACAATGTTACCGGGAATTGGGGTTTTTGGAACTGGGGCTATCGCTAAGGTATTAGTGCCATTTTTAAGAGAAAAAGATTTTCCGGTCGAAGCGATATGGGGAGTAACTCTGCAGGAAGCTGAAATAGCCGCTAAGGAGCTAAAAATCCCTTTTTTTACGAACAAAATCGATGACGTATTGTTGAAGAAGAATGTGAGCCTAGTATTTATTGTATGTGCGCCTAACTTACACGCCCAGATATCCGTAAAGGCACTGGGCATAGGCAAGCATGTTGTATGCGACAAGCCGGCTGGCCTCTGCCAGGCTGAAGCCTTAAAAATGGTGCGTGCTGCACAGTACTACCCAACTCTGATATCCATAGTAAATCATTCCTTGCGGTTCTTACCAGCTTTCAGTCATATGAAGAAGTCTATCCAAGAAGGCTACTTGGGCAACCCTGATGAATTGACTTTAGTAGATGTGCGAGTCCAGATGGGCCCGCTGATAAGTGACACCTATAACTGGTTGTGTGATGATACCATGGGAGGAGGAACACTTACATTAGTTGGTAGTCATGTTATAGATCTAGTATCATTCCTGACTGGTCAGAAAGTTGTCAAAGTACATGGAGTTTTGAGGACTTTTGTAGAAGAAACTAGCAAAGTGAATGGAATAAGGAAGATTACTGCCCCAGACTTTTGCACATTCCAATTACAAATGGATAAGGGTATGTTAGTGACAGCTACATTGAACAACCACTTGCCTGGACCTTGCTTTAATCAAGAGATCTATGTTTGTAGCAAGAAAGGATACCTGGTTGTGAAGGGAGGAGACCTGCATGGTAAATTACATAAACCTAATGTTAAGCCGACAGAGGATGAAGGAAAGAGGCCTCAAGATAAAGAAGAAGTAATTTATGTTGATGTTGAAGATTTGAGTTGTGCTTCCAGTGTTGTTCCCAAACCATACATAAAAGGACTCTGCAAGATGATAAGTGCCTTGAAGGAAGCTTTTCTACCTGTCAAAGAACAGATGGACTGGGTGAAGGAACCAGTAAAGGCTGCAGCAACATTCGAAGATGGACAAAGAGTCCAAGCGACTATGGAGGCTCTGCGTCAGTCTAATGAGGACGGCTGTTGGACATCGGTTCAGCTTCTGACAGAGCCTCCAGACCCAAACCCAGCGTTGTCTGCCGCAGTGAGACGCACTGCCATATCTTTACAATAGATTATGCATTTTAATGATGTACTGATATGCCATTATAATGTACCTTTTTTGTTGTAAGCATGCTATGTTGCATATAAAATAAGTCAAATAAGTACCTAGTTATTAAGATTTGATATCTGAAATTAACTCAGTATTAACTTTAATCTCTCTACAGTGGTTAGTCACAACATTAAGTAACGGTAAAACGGGGTGAATAGGAAATGCAGTGGTGAATTGGGACAAAACTTTAAAATGGATTTTAACATTGAAATAATACCGTTTTTTGCCAAAAGGTCTCTAAGTGTTTACTATATTATAGTTAACGATTAAATGTCCTTGTTGGCAACAAACAACATTAAGATCCACTTAAAAGTTTCATCCCAATTCACCCCGTTTTACAGTAACCAATATGCTTAACTATGTACCTATTAACATGTTATTTTAAAGCTTGCCATGATTATATAAATGTATTCACTCATTTTTCTAGTGCTGCACTTAAAGTAAAACAAAGTTTTGTATTTTATAAAGGAGATTAATTGCATTATTCCGTTTATCCACCCTAAAGGTGCTCCCTCACCAGGAGCATTCGCCTGTAATGTAACATTTCAAATTCGATTTTGAGCATTACATTACAATACTACCTCCCTGACTGACGAGCATTCGCGTGTAATGTAACATTCAACACCCGCCGGACACATTTAATTACAAGTGACTTATTGATGTTACAAGTTGTATCAAGGTATTACAAATTGTATCTTTACAAGGTGCGCGCTGTAATGCTGGATTTTCCTCCCTCACTGATGTAATGCTCGAATCTGTAATGTTACATTACAGGCGAATGCTCCTGGTGAGGGAGCGCCTTAAGCTGGATATGCAAAAACGTATGTCTGAGAATCCATCCTAAGCCAATAAATTCCGTTTATCCAACTAAGCCTGGGTTGGATTCTCGAACATGCATTTCCTTAGGGTGGATAGATAAACATACTAACCTGATTAATGAATAATGCAAACTAATTGGATGAACAAGTAGATAATCTTGATATTTTAATACATGAACATTACTGTATCCTAATTAAATAAATAAATAAACAACATTCTCATTTAAACTGGCTGACCAGATATTGTATTTACTGTGATTTAAATTTAGTAGAAAATGTATTCAGGTTGTACATACAAAAGATGTGACTTGTTCGAAATATATTTTGTTTTATACTACCAGTAGTTGCATCATTCTAATTTTGCATAGAATCATTACATATACATAACACATATCACCCTATAATGTTCCCACTGCTGGGACACAGACCACCCCTCTTCGAGAGGGAGTGGGCTGATCTTGCAGGCCCAGTGCACGGTGGTAGATGTCACATGTCTTCGAATTTTTGGTTGTACAGACGCCAGCACATCAAGCTACCGGAAACTGTTAGATTTTCCCAATCAACTTTGAACCTTATGCTTTAGCGATAAAGTTGAAAATCTATTAAAGAAATCTGACAGATTGTAGAGCTTGATGTGCTGACGTCTGTACAACATGCCAGTTTCCTCATGATATTTTCTGTCACCATTTTGAGAGCAGTGGTGATGAAATAGTTTACACAAAGTAAGGAGCTTGTCTGGGATCCACCCTATGACCTACAACTTCCAACAGAAGCTTGCACAAACTATACGAGAAGCTGACTGATAGTCTTATTTCCCATTTCATCCACTTTCCCAAAATGACCACAAATCTACAATGTTCAAAAAGTTCACTTCCCATTTGTCTCGTGCGGGACTGGAACCAGTAACACTGATAAAAAAGAAACCTACCTATTTGGAAAGTGGGCATTTTGAGAGTTGATGTTATGGGAAGTGGACTTTTTGACCATTGTAGATTTGTGGTTGTTTTGGAAAAGTGGACGAAATGGGAAATAGACAAGTGAAATACTCGTAAGTGGATTAATAATTATCATAGGTTTTATTAACAGTTTACGCCGGCGCGTACCACCGGTGGCCCGCACGCGTACCTGCGGTGGTACGCGCCGGCTTGAACGTGTTAAGCAAGGCTTGTGGCTAAGTAATAACAATTGCTTGCTCTTGCTCACTAACTAGAATTATTAGTATGCAAGTTATTGTGCTATTAATCATACTTATCAAATGACCGAGCATACAAAGCCTTGAAGTTATGTAACTTAGCACAGAAGGTTTGGAGATGGGCGTGACCAAACTATATGAGATAGCAAATTAATAGTTTTTTTTTCTCTCTTGCAATGCAAATCATTTGTACAGTAGGTACAAATGCATTGCATTTGATTTGTTTAGATAAAATTAGTTCAATTTTGTCACATAAAATAAAATTTGCAGTTGTTATCATTTATTAAGGACTGATTTTTCACACTACTTAATTTTTATACACGGAATAAAATTGACATCTGACAGATTTTGTATGGAAGTGTTGTCAAAAATTCAAAATTATTTCTCAGATAAAATTATCTGGTGTTAGCAAAATCAGGCCTAAATGATGTAGGTGTCTGGAATGTTGAATCGCTATCAGAGAGTAGGTCATTCCTAATATAATATCTATGATTTCTTTTTTCCCATAGATTGTAACATTGTATGGTCAGTGGGTCGTCTTAGGGGCGGTGATTACCACTTATTAGATCATACATCATACAGCAAGTTATCTCAAAAGGTCATATGCACTTTGTTCCAGCTGTAGAACAGTGACAAATTAGGTACTATTGATAACATAATTTAAGGTTATGTAAACTTGAATATGGAATGGGTATGGTATACTGCAAAGCTTAACATTTTTAGGTTATGTGTGAAGTGAATGATGAAACTTGGGATTTTAAAATGAAAAAGAACAAGTTTTCCGTAACAAATTTATAATAAGAAATGCAAAGGAGATAACATCCTGTATCCCATCTCACAACAGTAGCATATTACACAATCACAAAATGTCCATTCACTACAATGTTCTAATTTAAAACTAACAAGTAAACAGAATCAGAATCATAAAATTAAAACTAGCACTAAATTCAGTTGTCGATCTTCGCCAGAATGTCGGATTCTCGGAAGAGGTGGTACTCCTTTTCATCATTTTCTAGGGATACTTTGGTACCACCGTATTCTGGAAGAAGTACTCTGTCGCCAACCTTGACTAATATAGGAATGAAGTCACCATTGTCTTTTCTGGAGCCAGGACCCACAGCAACAACTTCTCCGTGAAGGACTTTGGTCTGCGCCTTCTCGGGGATGACAATGCCGCCAGCGGTTTTTGTAATTGCTTCAGCTCTTTTGATAAGGACGCGGTCGAGTAAAGGAATCAGGCGTTTTACTGCGCTCATGTTGTCTGCTCTTGTCAAAAATTGCTCCGAAACAAATGAAAAAATTGATTGTGATACGGTAATACCTCTTCACAGATTCTAGTCTAGAATATTCGAATTCGAGCTCGACCCGACCGGCGACTGTACAATTTTGACAATAGTTCATTCGCCATTCATCTCATTTTATCCATGTGTTTATGGGGTTGCCTAATTCAAAAATAGTTTTTTTTTTTATTTCGATTGATTTTGCATTAATAAAAAAAAATCGAATATCTAATGAGCACCTAATTATACAATAATTTAATACTGACTTGTTATAGGAATTACATGAAAATATACTATTTTTAACGTTAAAGCAACGCCCTCTAGTGACGGGTAGTAATACCAATTAAACAGTACATGATTTATAATACGGTGAACTTTAAAGTTAGATGGCGCTTTCACAAATACATAAAAATGAAATAACATTTAAAATGTTGAGGCATTTCATTTTTATGTATAAAACAATTTATCACATTTCTAAAAAAAAACTACCATTTATTTATTTACTGTAAATATACAAATAGAGGAGGCAGACAAAGGCATACCCTGTTTATTCTATTCTGTGCCTGTGACCAGTACCTGTGGGTGATGCTGGCTGCAGAGAGAGGCAATGGACCAATAGATATTACCGTCAGTTTTTTTCGATATCCTCCTAATACCAGTTCCTTTCACTAGAATAAGTAGTAAGTACACATGACTTACCCAATTATTACCTAAGAACATTAGAAAAAAAAATGGCTAGTCATTCGATTACTTACCTACCTATTCGTTAAAAATGCGCAAAGCAGACATGCTTTTTTATGAACCAAAAAATATATCGAAAGTTGAATAATGCCCGTCATTTCCGTAAGTTAAAGTAAAACTAAACTTTAGAACGGTCGTTATCGAATCATTTAACCTGATCAAACTTATTGCAAGATGGCTCGATGTACATACACAGATGCTCAATGCTCTAACGCGGTAGTTCCAACGCAGAAAAAAAATAATGGAAAAAAAACATTACCAAACTAAAATGTAGAAATAAGAACAGGCAAAAAGAGATGGGTGATTTTTGAATGAATGAACACATAATAAGTACTTAAACTTAGGTATTAGGTAAACAAAACAAGACGCGACAAATAAATCTATCTATGATATTTTCTAGCAATTTCTTCGAATATTGGTATTCGTTCCCCGCCATAGTTGGAACACACGGTCAGATTCTTGTTTATTACCATGAAGAACTGTTCGCTGGTGCTGTAGGGAGGCCAGTAGACTGGAACGAGGGTGCTTGTGTTCGGAGTGGGGTTTCTGAAAAAAAAAAAAAATTGCAAATATGACTAAATGGTGATGTTAACGTATATAATAACTTTGAGTTTAAATTTCCAACAGGATCCATGCAATAATAACTCAATGATAAAATTCATGCTATCTACAAAGGCTATGAACGAATGTTATGATTTTTTTAAACAATTTTATTTCGTTCACAACTTTACAAAAGAATTTGTACAGTATTTAATATTAAAGTATTGGTAATCTAAATATTTACTCACGAAGTTTTAGCGAAATTGGTCCACATCGTGGAAATTCTGTCTCGTACTGTAATATCATCTTGCGTAAGATTCCGAAGGGGTTCTATTTGTATGATATATGCTGTATCATCCGCATGAGCTGCTCCTTTCTTACTGACACGGCTTGCAGCTTTTATAAGGTTCAGGGTGCCGTCATATGAAAATTCATACATGTACAACGGCACTGCGTTTTTAACCATTAATTTTGAGCTAGCAATTATACCTCCGACAAATTCGAAGTCTCCAAAAAAGTCGATAGCAGGCCTGTCGGTGTCATTTCCATTGTAACTGTCGTAAGCATATCGCAGTCTTTCGCTATAATAATATGCATCAGTACTATTTAACGGAAATCTCCAATAATCAGCATAGTTCTTGGACATAGTTATTTCTTTGATATCCTGAGGTTTTAAACCAGCTATGATGAATCCTTCAGAATCTGTAAATCCTCTGAGAACCGGGACCTTGTTAAATCTTCCGGATTTTAATAATTCGTATGGGATTTCTGTCAAAAATGCATCTCCCGTTCCGAAATCCCTTTCAATGGTGGGAACAAAACCGTAGTATAGCCCTTTTGCCATAATTAGTTCAGGTATTTTGTAAGTGGCTATTACGATGTATTCCGCTGGAGTATTCAACAGATGATTATGTATTGCTCGATAGTCATTCGGTGCTCCCTGATACCTGAGTTCTCGTGCCAGTTTCCAAGCAAGATCTTTAATCCTATCCGGAGTCTCTATCGCCCAAGGATTGAGAACTGATCCCGATTGCATGATAGCCTTATGAAAGAGGCCATTGCTTAATTTAGAGAGCATATGATATTCTACGGAGGCTGCTCCTGCACCAATCCCGAAAATAGTGACGTCATTTCTGTCCCCTCCAAAAACTTCAATATTCTCTTGAATCCATCTCAACGCCATGGTCTGATCTTTCAATCCCATATTTCCAGCTGCTTCAGGTATATCTAAAGTAAGAAATCCAAGGGCACTGAGTCTGTAGTTCATAGTCACAACCACAACGTTATGTTCTATTAGATAGTCAGGGCCATTTTCAAACTTTGCAAGACCGTTGCCGAAAAAGAAACCTCCGCCGTGGATGAAGACCATAACAGGAAGCAGGTGCATTAGCAGTCCGGCTGTGGATACCTTCGGTGTGGAGACATTGACGTAGAGGCAGTCCTCACTGCCTCGCTGTCTTCTCTTGAATAGATCAAACTGTATGCAGAGGTTCGACTCGTTGTATAATGTGCTATTTCTTTCTCCAATCCATGGTTCTGGTGGTTGGGGACTCTGAAATAAACGGAAATTGCTAAATCAATACATGCCGTGTATATGCTGCTAGTTTTATCATAGAAGTGTTACATAATAAGGAGCACATCTCACCTTAAATCTCAAGTCTCCTACAGGAGGTCTGGCGTAGGGTATATTAAGAAAATCATCGTATTCGAAACCGTTTTGAGTTTTCCTTCTCGCACCCACAAGCACACCTTGTTTTATTTGTACTTTTGACGTCATTGTTCTAATTATTATAGGACGTTATTACTTGTAACGTGATGGACAAAGTTCTGATACGAGCATGTACGAATTTGTACTTTTATATTAAGTTCTTATGCGAGATGTTCAGCAATACTCAAACTTTCGTTTTCCTTTGGTGTGCACAGTTATATAGTTTATAGCAGGGATTCCCAAAGACGTCGATATCGACCCCTTGGGGTCGAAATCGGTTTCCCAGGGGTCGACATATACGAAAACTGATTTTGGGGGCCGACGGGCGACGGGGTCTAAAAATCGACTTCTATTAATTAACACAAGTTCTTATTTGAAACTTTCAAGATGCTGTATGAATTGTGTTACGTGTACCAACTTGTTATAAGAATGACTGAACTGTACTGAACTGAAAAAAATTCAACGGTAACGGTAGGAATTTTGACGAAATATTGCAACGCTACGTCAGCAGTGCGATTTTGTAACCATCTCACCGTGAAAGCTTAGGTGAAGTGAGCGTGGAGTGAGCTTTCAGTGTCATCCCACCTGATACATACTAGGGATTGACCAAGAATACATTTACAATCATAATCGAGATTTTAATAACATTTTTTATGCTAATTCCATTGATCTTTTTGTATAACAAAGCTAGTATTTTAATTGTCAAAACATTACTATTTTATGGGGTTTTAATCTACGGAAAAAAGACTAGTCCTTAATATGGACTAGTCCAGGAAAAAAAGAAAATTGATATTCTGACTAAGTTTCTGTTTTGCTATTTTATTTATTTAAACTATCTATTTTATTTAAACCCCAAAAAATAGTAATGTTTTGACAACTAAATAAAATACTAGTTTTGAAATTATATAAAATGATCAATATAATTAGCAAAGAAAATCAAGCCCAATCAAGCTCAAGTACCTCTATTATGATTGTAAATGTTTGATTAGTCAATCCCTAGCATCAGTGGGGTGACACTGACAGCTCACTCCACGCAAGTTTTCACAGTGAGATTTTTACAGAATCGACGTGCTGGGGTTTCAGAACCATATATTGGATCCATGGTTACAGGTCGCACGTCGAAGTCCCTCCAACCTGTGCCCTGCACGCATCATGCTGTAATGTTTCATAATGAAGTCCGGAAAGTTTGAGAATCACTTTATGTGAGTAAAATAACAAAAAAGTAAGTTGAATAGATAGAGTACGCAATATTATTTTTATTACGTAACTAAGTAACGATGGTACAAGTAAGTACATAATAAGTGAACATGCTTTTAGATCCCATACTCATGTATGTCCGTCTGTAGCAATATGTGGATTACTCAACAGATTGCCACAGACAGACTTTTTGGTATGTTGTACTTATTTGGTTTTTCGTTACGTATTCTACAAAAATATTTATATTATGTATGGTATTGACTCTGAATGCAAAAAAGGAGACCTTGGCAGTGGAATAATGTAGCTTAATTCGATGATGATGACGTAGGCTCCAAAAAAAGTTTAATTACTCAATGAGAAGGCAATTAATTTTTAGAATCATTTATTATATCAGACTTAATTGAACACCTTCCAAAAACTTAAAATCTAATTCAAACTATCGGTGATACTTTCTCATAATTTCCTCGAA
Source organism: Eremobia ochroleuca (assembly GCA_949629135.1). Taxonomy (NCBI): domain Eukaryota; kingdom Metazoa; phylum Arthropoda; class Insecta; order Lepidoptera; family Noctuidae; genus Eremobia; species Eremobia ochroleuca. Next base: position 12,291,683 of record OX451400.1, on the reverse strand, counting down.
TATTGGTATTCTTTCTCTACCGTAGTTGGCTTGGATGTACAAGTCCTTGTCTATCACCATGTAGAACTGTTCACTGCTGCTATAGGGGGGCCAGTATAGGGGCAGCAGAGGGCTTGTGTTTGGAGTGGGGTTACTGTAACAAAACATGAGAAAAACACTAAAATCCAGGAGCCGCTTAAACGTAGCACTTTGTAACGATGTAAGATCGGTTTTCAGTCAAAACAGACCAATAAAAATTTGATCTTTAGAAATCATCCAAGTCATACAAGTCAGAATCTTGAAGCTTAGGGAAAATGACTGTTACTTTTGAATCAAATCTGTGAGAAGATCACAACGTTTGAGTATAATAATTATGTTACTTACGCAGTTTTAGCGAAATTAGTCCACATCTTGGAAATTCTGCTTCTAACAATAATATCGTCTTGTGTGAGTTTCGGAACGGGCTCGATTTGTATCGTGTAAGCTGTGTCGTCTCCATGAGCTGCTCCAGTTTTGTTCACTCGGTTTAAAGTTTTAAGCAAGTTGAGAGATCCATCATACGTAAACTCATATAAATATAATGGCACTCCGTGCTTAACCAGCAATTTAGAGCTTTCGATGATACCACTGACAAAGTCAAAATCTCCAAAGAAGTCGATAGCAGGTCTTTCGATGTCATTCCCCGTGTAGCTATCGTAAACATATCGTAACCTTTCATTATAATAGAATGCGTCCGTAGCATTTAACGGGTATCTCCAGAAATCTGCATAGTTTTTAAACGTAGTGACTTCTTTAATATCCTGGGGTTTAATGCCAGCTTCTATAAATCCTTCGGAATCAGTAAATCCTCTGAGAACAGGAACCTTGCTAAATTTTCCAGTTTTTAATAATTCGTATGGAAGTTCTGTTAAAAATGCATCCCCAGTTCCTAAATCCTTTTCAATCGTTGGTCCAAATCCAAAGTAAACTCCTTTCACCATTAGAGGGTTGGGAACTTTGTAAGCGGCTAATTTGATATATTCTGCTGGAGCACTCATTAAATGGTTGTATATTGCACGATAATCGTTCAATGCCCCTCGATATTCGAGTTCTTGTGCCAGTTTTAAAGTCAGATCTTTGAGATTTTCTGGAGTGTCCATAGCCCAGGGATTTAGAACTGATCCTGACTGCATGATCGCCTTATGGAATAGACCTTTGCTTAATGGAGAGAGCATGTGATACTCCACAGAGACCGCTCCTGCACTGATACCGAAAATAGTGACATCATTCTTGTTCCCTCCAAAGTTTTCAATGTTCTCTTGAACCCATTTTAAAGCCATGACTTGATCTTTAAGTCCCATGTTTCCTGCTGCTTCAGGCATATCAAGCGATAGGAATCCAAAAGCGCTGAGTCTGTAGTTCATGGTGACGACGACAACGTTCTGTTCAATTAAATAGTCAGGGCCATTTTCAAATTTCGCAAGTCCATTTCCAAATACAAATCCACCCCCGTGTATGAACACCATCACAGGTAATAGCTGCATTAATAACCCTGCTACAGGCACCTTCGGTGTAGAAACGTTGACGTATAGGCAGTCTTCACTACCGCGATGTTTTCTCTTGAATATATCATACTGTATGCAAAGATTGGATTCGTTGTATATTGTGGCATCTCTTTCTCCGATCCATGGCGCTGGTGGTTGAGGACTCTAGAATGAATGCAAAAGTTTTGTGTTAAAAATATTTTTTTTGCAAAAACGTTATACTTAGTGTAGATGAAGGTTGTTAAATTTCTAATAAATAAAGTCGATTCTTACCCTAAAACGTAGATCTTCTACAGGTGGTTGGGCGTAAGGAATATTAAGAAAATCATCATATTCGAAACCACTTCGAGTTTTTCTTCTTGCGCCAACTAGGACACCTTGCTTCGTTCTCACTCTTGTTGCCATTTTAATTTACAATCACTTGATGGTATACGCCCGTATTTATAGACGTCAATTTGTAGACGGGCATGTATGGTTTAAGTGTTTTATATAAAAAGGTGAGACGTTCAGCTCTACTCAAACTTTGTGTTAGGTCAGTTATTACGCAATTTGTGGTCATTTTCTGGTTTTTTGTCGTACTTTCGTTGGCATATTTTTTATCCGTAACTAGGTATTGATAATAAATCAAAGCATGTGTGCTAATAGTAATTTTGTTTGGTTGGGTTATGAAATATTATCCAAATCATGAGACTTCCAGCACACTAAGCGGAACACACTATTACTCTCAATTTGAATCATTTTGCAGCATATTGCTAATCCATTGCTCCATATGTTCGAAAAATGCGTCTGCTCTACAACGTAAATAACGCAATGAATGTTGTTGAACTGTCAAAATGAAACCTATTGCTACTGATAGTGTGTTACTCAATTAGCCTGCTGTTTTGTGTACTTATCTTTCCAGCTATGGTTTTAATCACCGTTTCAATTCTTCATGATATGCTGATTCTAATAATTGAAAACATAATTTTATATTGTTATTCATTTATCAATAAATTTTTTTAACTTCAGTATCATGCTCGGTCGTATCAATAGCAAATGCTGCAATAATGAATGTAGTAACTTATTAAGTTTGAGTAACACTTTTTATAGAAAAAAATATTGCGTAGATTGTACGTAATGTCAGGTTTAATTGGTTATTTTAATATGATTGTGCTTTAAGTAGAATAAAGTTACGAGACGATTTTTGCGTCATTTAGCGCCATCTGCAATCACACATAATGTTTGGAACTAAGCAGTGGGGAGTGAGCTCACATTGAGTTGATAGATGGCGCTAACAGTTCTAGTTATTATATTATTATTTACTAGCGAACCGCCCCGGCTTCGCACGGGTGCAATGGTGAAACACTGATAATTTTAGAGCCATTATTTCTCGTAAAAAGTATAGGATAAAAAATGGTTATTGTGGGTTATCCCTAAGAGATAGACATATACCATCGCGGACTTTTTTGTAGACCTTTTTAAGGTGTACAATACTGTACTACATTATTTTGATCTATCTCGAATGGTTCAGCCAGCGTTTACAAAGTAAGCGCAAAAAAATGTGTTTATTTACGACATCACATTAGAAACCTCTAAAATTATCAGTGTTTCTCTAATATATTATGCATGTATTATACATATAAACCTTCCTCTTGAATCATTCTATCTATTAAAAAAAATCGCATCAAAATCTGTTGGGTATTTTTAAAGATCTAAGCATATATAGGGACAGACAGACAGGGAAGCGACTTTGTTTTATACTATGTAGTGATGAAGAAAGTATCAATCCTTCTATCTTTGTTCTTCCTGGCTGCTCTGTCCTAGACGATTGGTGTTTTATTGGCATGCTATCGTTTTACATTTTCGTAGCATTTTAATTATACGCATTTTTGTTTCTTCCTTAACACCATTGTCAATTTACCAGTAGTTTCTTGATTTGGACACAGATTCCAAACATTGCCTCCTTGCTGTACAGATCATGATCTTCCCTATTTTTTTAATATGATCTCTGCTTACCATACTCAATTTATGAATATTTAAATCAGGATTTGTAAACAAACCAACTCGGAGTTGTTTATTAATATTTATTGTTATTCTAACTACATATATGATTAACAATAAGCTTCAGTGATTACGCACAGAATTTATATCGAATACTTTAGACGTTAGTGTCATTTGGGAACGCGCATGAGTCGTGTCCGCAATCATCAAGTACGCACTCGCCGCGGCGCCGTGACCGCCGGAGGAATGTGCGCCGGCGCCGGCCAGTCTCGGACACACCTGCGCGCGCACCAATTGTGCACACAATCACGCCGCACCACCCACACACGTCTGCCAAGCCCTATGTTCATGGGGAATAAACTCACTCCACACAAAAGAAGCTGGGCAGCGCTCGCGCATCGCGATTTATGGCCGCCTCCGCTCTTGCGCGGTCACATGAAAGCACAGACCGGCCCTGCTGCCATTGTCCAACGCGAATACAGTTTGACGGCTCTTGAATACTTAATTGACACTTAATCACGCAACGCGTACGATACGGTATGAATTACTAAAGAAAATGCTTGCGCAGATACCTGAGAAACAATAGGTACTGATGGTTTATGGAAGAAGACGTGAAGGAGGCTAGCCGCTAGGCTGGAACCAGCTTTTATGCCGTCCTTTTATGTTCAATTAAGTTGGTTAACATTTAACGTTCTATGTCCAGAAAAAAAGAAAAAGCTTTCACCACTTATTGCTTTGAAAACTAACTTTTACATACCTACTGCTGCTACAGCTTCAAGCCTTCAAACAGAACTCTTCGCCTTAAAATTAAGTCGTCAAAGCATTATTATTAAGTGAGCCGATACCTATGTTCAATATCGGCTGGACATGATTAGTCAGGTCGAGTTCAAAGTCTTCCCAATAACACAACAGTGGTTTCCTATTAGTTTTCAGGTTGTTCGAACCTGCATAAACCGAAGAGTTAGTTTCCTAGATGTGGATAAACATGCTTACTCTACGTTTTGTTATTCAAAAACAAAAAAAAGGCGCCGATATTTTCACACACATATTAATTGTATTGGTACGTACAAGTACAACTAATAGATAAAATTGGCTCAAAGGAATCCGGTTATCTATAGAGGCTGATTCAATGAATTATAATTCAAACACTTTTTGCCGGTCTGGAAAACCGTAAAAAGATCGTGATCGGGTTCACACGAAGCACACCGAATTTCGCAAAACCATTCACGTGTTCGAGTGTAGGGTGTCTGTTTTGTATTGCCGAAAATAAAAGATATGAATTGGGACATTAATATTAGTACGAGTATTCTTCTGGAGGATTTTAGATACGTTACCACGATATACATATATTATCTAGTCAGTAACATCTTCATTGTTAATATGTTTTTGTAAGGCCATTCAGATCGTTATTAAAAAGCATAAACGATCCTGCAGCACTTGCTATCAGGCTTCGATAAACCACATTTTTGATCATCAATAGTGGGTCATAATGGTTCTACGTATCAGGCTAAAATTGTTTCCTTTTAAGCCCAGAATTCCCTCAGGAATTAACGTTACGCTAAGAAAAGTTATGCTACGAGTACACTTTTCTTGAGTAAAATTAAATAATCTATGTAATTGTATGCTTTTCAAGTACATACATTAAGTGATTATTATTGTGCTTTGAAAAATAAAAGATTTCAACTTAAATAATTAAATTATGATATGCTTCCACAAACGTGGTTAAACTACGATAAAAAGTTGCGATAATAGCGCGGATGTTAAAAGCGTACAAAATAACACAACAAACATGCCACAACAGGGAACTCTGTATGGCCTTATATGAACTTGGCCACGATAAGTTTGCAGATAAGGAAATTTGTGGATCCTTATGATCAGGGAGTAAGGTTTAAAATGGCTTGAAATGTTGGAGATGAGGATAATGAAGGGGTTTGCGTCAGAGATCGTGGTCGGTTCTCACGACACGACGACGGAACACAGGTGCGCATCCGGCTATCTCGCCTGCGCGGGATTCGAATCAGTTTAGTGAAGCGTTCTAATTGTGGTGCCGAAACAAAGATCAATGATTTGAGCAAATGTCCGTTGGAAGTCTTTGATAACTGGTTTGAATCATCAGTCTGTTAAAAAGATACAGTTTGTAATAGCTCAGACAGTTATTGTTATTGATATAAATTCAGGTAGAAATAAACAGCAGACAAAGTACTTGGATACGACTGCTAAATTTGTTTTAGGATAAGTGTAATTTAGGGTTGATACAATTTTGTTATTTAATTTTAACGAACTTTAATTCTTGTATCTACCTACTTTATCGATATCTGTACGCAGTTAACGGCACCACATACCTAGTGATCTGTAAACATACTTATTCTTATTTCATTACCGTTCGGCTACCCCAACACGACCCCAATGAAGTCGGTATTGCTGCAAAGGTATGTTTTGTCATATTGCTGTCCGAGGGATTGTACTAGCGCCTTTCCTTTTAAATAGTTTTTTTGGGTCAAGGGGCAAGGGTAATTTTGATTGGAGTATACGTAGAGATTGCAATCCCGGGATTCCAGGATTAGGATCCCGGGATTGTATTCTCTAGGTATAAGTGGTTACCACTTCACCAGCTAATGGGTAGGTAGGTATTTTGTTTTCGAGCATTACCATTTGGACGTTAATCGTCATTCGTTTGTTTGTAAAGATCATGATGGACGGGTCAGACCATGATTAGGTTTATACTAACATTGAAGTCCATGTTGGTCATTCTTGCATACTGTTTAAATAATATATTTTTATTGCAAAGAAAATACCCACAAGTAGGGACCTATACTATACCTACCACAAAAGTTTAGAAGTCTACAACTATACAAAATTGTTAAATTTGTACGAAAAATTACGTGACACAGAAATTACAAATATGTATGAGTTACAATTTACAATCTATAATTCTTTCACATTATTAAAAGCGTAACACAAAGTAGGAGAGTTAATAATTATTGTCCAACACTACAACAAATCTGATAAAACGCCATCTACCTTCAAAGTTACGAATTAAGTTCAATGTTGGAAAGTGAAAGATTCTGGGACCGCCCGGCAGGGCTGAGTGCGGCTGACTGTCTGCAAACGTCAGGTTTGAGGTTATAATAATGTCGGTACCAGTTGTGCAAACAGTGCTGTTTTAATAGTTTATTGTGTTTATTTACCCATAAATAATAATGGAACAACTGGTGGTGGAAACTGAACAGGGTAAAATAAGAGGGGAGGTGCTGAAGAATTTCGATGATTTCGAGTATTGTAGTTTCAAAGGGATTCCATACGCGAAGCCGCCTATTGGCGAATTGAGATTCTGTGTAAGTACCTATCTGATGTTGTGTTTGTTTGCTAAGACTATCGATTATGTTACGATAAAATTAGCCTTGCCTTGACTAATCAATGTTTCCTTTGATTTAAGTATTGCGATTATGCTGTTGAAAAAGGATTTCAAGAGAGTGTTTTTATGATCGTAATATGATTGTTTTTTGTTTACCTTTATAATAAATCACTTCCTCATCCATGCAAGGTGAAGTGAATGTTGGGGCTTACCTACTGAACTTGGATCGGTCTAAGTAACTTACCTTTATGTTGGTTTGTAATGTAACATGTGGTCCTCTGAATAATAACGTAGGTATGTAAATATTGATAAAGAAACCATTTGAACTTAAAGTAAATAGAGAAGAAGATAAGATTGTGATTACTTCATAAGCATAGATATGCACGGAAATAAGAAAGATCTTTATCATGAAGGCCTCATGTTACCATTTATCAAATATCTATTTGAAAAATAGCTTCTCTTAATTTTCTGACATTTACATACGGGCTGATACATTCTTATCGGTCAACTGATAGACCTAATAAATTATATACCCACTAGCTGCGCCCCGCGGTTTCACCCGCATAAATCTCGATCCCGTAGGAATATCGGGATAAAAAGTATTCTGTGTTAATCCTGGTGTTGGTCCTGGTCTGGTTATTTGTGTGCCAAATTTCATCAAAATTGGTCCAGCCGTTTGAGCGTGAAGAGGTAACAAGCATAAAGACACACACACTCACAAACTTTCGCCTTTGTAATATTAGTGTGATATAGTAATTTCCGTAAAAAAGTAGCCATATCGCTACCTTGGGGTAGAAAGGTACCGTCGAACGGGGTGACTATGTGCCTGGCAGGTGAAAATGTGTAATGGGGGTCTTAAGTTATGCTTTGATTAATAATCTAACTCAAATGTGTTTAACGCCATATTTTTAAATCACTAATAGATTCACGAGATATTACGAATCTATTAGTGATTTAAAAATATGGCGTTAGACACATTTGAGTTAGATTATTAATTGCACATTTTCACCTGCCAGGCACATAGTCACCCCGTTCGACTGTAGTAAAAGCCATAATAAACCCTTTATGTCTTTTACTATCCCAAGGTAACGATATTATTACCTAATTACTCTTGCTAGTTATTGGTCTGTGCTTGTTTATTTAAAAGTAAGCGAATTGACTACGAGCTGTAAATAAATAATGGAAGCACGATTCCGACGACAACATTCCTTTAGTACCTTTTCTGCTAATAAAATGTAATTAGTGCTCCTGTATGACGAGGCATTCTATGTTTACAGTGGGAAACATTGGTGCCAATTCTGTTGTTTACAAACTAAACTAAATTTAAGTTCAGTTCATATTTTATCTTTCTATTCCATTAAGAAAAGGACAGAAGATAAATTTTAGTTTAGTCCTGTCAAATTAATCAGCGCCTGACGTAAATGGACGTAATTTTAGTAGGCAATTTTTTATTCACGTCTAAACTTGTATGGAGTAGTGTCAGACGCTGATTAATTTGACAGGACTAAAAAAAAAATTTATAAAAAAAATTTAAAATTTATCTTCTGTCCTTTTCTTAATAAAAGAATAGAAAGAAAAAGAAAGAAAAAGATGCACTGAACTTAAATTTAATTTAGTTTGTGAACGACAGAATCGGCACTAATTCTCATAATTTTTATATAATGTAAATGCGTATGACGCAAGTAATTCACAGAGAGTTTTCATTCTTTTAAGATGCCCCAACCACCGGATTCTTGGGAAGGAATCAGAGATGGGACCAGAGACTGCAACATATGCGCACAGTTTGACAAGGAAGAGAAAGGCATAAAAGGAGATGAGGATTGCTTATATTTAAACGTGTATACACCGAGGTCTTTTACAAGTGGTCAAACATTGCCAGTGATGGTCTTCCTTCACGGAGGAGGTTTTCTCTTTGGCAATGGTACAGATATTTCGGCTCACAGTCCAGATTATCTCATTCATAAAAAAGTAGTGATTGTCAGTATTAACTACCGACTGGGGATACTAGGTTTTCTGGCTTTAAATTTAAAGGAGGCTCCAGGAAATATGGGCTTGAGAGATCAAGTTCAAGCACTAAAGTGGGTTCAGAGAAATATACTGCACTTCGGTGGAGACCCAAAAAATGTGACTATTTTCGGGATCAGCGCCGGCGCTGCGAGCGTCGAGTATCTTCTTTTGTCGCCCATGACTAAAGGTCTATTCCATAAAGCCATTGCCCAGTCGGGCTCATCTCTATTGCACTGGGCTCACGAGCATAGTCAGAACATTTGTTCATTAGCATCAAAGATGCCTATGCTCCATGGTCAAGCTATACGAGACAACAACCTGCTGTTACAATACTTAAAAAAAATGTCGACGAAAGACTTAATAACTGAATCGATGATGGTTTTATCAAATCTAAAACCGCGAGGAGGACTTTATTTCGGATTTGTGCCAACTGTAGAAGCACCTGCTGACTGGGAACTATTTTTAAGTAAGCCTCCGTATGAATTGTTAACTAAAGGAGAATTTCACAAAGTACCTTATATGACAGGATTTTGTTCACGAGAGGGGCTTCTTATGATATCACACAACAAACCAACTCTGGATAAATTCATACAGGAAAAAGTTTTCGTAGACTATTTTCCGTTTCTTCTTAATAGTTCGGAAAGCACTGTTATAGAACAGAGACTAAAGACAAACTATTTGGAAGCAGAGAAATTGTACCCAGACCAGGATGCTTATGCCATAGATTTCTTTTCGGATGTCGACTTCATCGGAGGTATTTATGTTGCTGCTACATTAATAGCCCAACACAATGCTCCCGTGTTTATGTATGAGTTTTCTTATGATGGAGGTTTAAATTACATAAAGAAGTGCTTCAACATTAACCGCCCGGGGGCGTGTCACGGCGACGACGGGGGCTACATAGTGAAGAGCGACAAATTGACCGGACCTTTCACTGACTTAGACAGAGTGGTGCGGAATACTATGAACCAAATGTGGGTGAATTTTGCTAGCTTTGGGTGAGTGAAATCTCAATTCCGCATTGTACGTACATAGCTTTGTGTCTTTAAAATGAAAGCAGGCAGCAGTATAAACAAAAGCAATTTGTATCCGTATGCATTATATCCCTGAAAAGCCGATAAGCATTTAATTAGAAGAACATTAAACATGAAACCAACACTTTGAATTCTAGCGTATCGAATTTTTGAATTCAGTTTTCTAATTTCAGTGATCCATCGCCGAGAGTGGACTTTTTGGTGACAACGAAATGGGAACCCATGACTGACACAAGAGTAGCATGCTTGGTGATAGATCGGAAGTTTAAAATGAAGTACGAAGTCTATCCTCAGAGGATGAAAGTCTTTGAACAGGTTTATAAAAATAAAGGGACAACTATGAACTAAATTATTATGCTCTAACTTATTTTATTACTAATACTAAGTATATACACAATACTGGCGACTTATTATAATAAGGCACCTACTTTACACTATACCGTAATACATATATTGAAAATTTTGTAAGAACTTGATTTGTTCATTTATTTTGAAAGGTTCCCGATTCCCCCCTAAAAGAGGACTAAGAGTTGGTCTCTAAGAAAGGACGCAGCAGGAGCAGCTCAGATTAGATGCTATGCTAGAGGAACTACGAACCCTTAGCAGAGTGTGTTATTTTTTTCCTATGAATTCGCACTGGTACTCGATTTGGGAAACAAATGTATCTTTAGTTTGCAAATTCGGGAGAATGTCAATGACTGTTAAAAAAATTAATGCAATATCATAATGTTGCAACTATTTCAATCAAAATATATCTCAGTGTCCGGTCACGTGGGCAGCTGTAAATGGCCTGTGATGCAATGTTAATGGCAAATCATTTTCAGTATCCATTTAGTTGTTATATAGTGGATGTAACTTCAGCTGGTTGCGGGGGCGCACTCGACCAGCATTCAGCTGAGTCGCGGTGCTCGCTCGGAATGCACTAATACCATTATGGAGCACGACACAACTTATTGCGAGTGGGTGGTACCACTTTACAATGGATAGACCTGCCTTTATAGTCAATTTTTTTTCCGTATGTTCATTTATCCGGTAAGCATGAATACGATGAGCAGATCGTCAGTCAAAATTATGGAGATGGTTCTTAACTGTCTCTTTAATTTGAAATAGACTTATTTTTAGGAACATTTTCTCATAATCAAAACACAGGAAGAATGGAAAGGTACTAGTGTTCATTAAAAATAATTAGGTAGGCTGCAGTCCCATATTTTTTCATTGCTTCGCCAGACAACCATGTTAACCATGATTGTGTTAAGTAATTTCATAGATTAGATTTAGACTAGATTGGATTTATTCGTTTCACCTTGTCCTTAAATTGCGCAGAGAACAGTCATTATTGGCCCCCATTTCAATATTGTATTAATTTAATTGACCATTTAAAACATGACCCACTAAATATTTATTGTACATCGACGTGCAACCTTATGCAAGGTCTCTTATAAATAAACAATCTACTTCCGCTGCTCGACTTGTCACTCTGACCTTGCATTTCAACTACCTTAATATTTTATAGTAGTTTCCCAGTTAATTATTATTCAGTATAAGTTATCTATTTTACTTCATCTAAGAAATTAAGCTCACGAGTCTTGAATTAACGGTCTTTCGTAATTTCCTCGCCATCTATAATTTCTCAATATCTTAATTTACTTTGATTTTTGCTGTAAGGTCTACGACGTTGTGCGTCTACGCAGCCGGGTCACAGACTATAGTAGACTGGCCGTCGGCGCCAGCGAGTCGCGGTGTGAAATACTCAGGTGCATCCGAACCTGCCCACGGATTTTGTACAGCGTGCTCTTTTTATGTTCTACGAGTTTATGTGACTACTTCTTGTTCCCAAACCTGAACAAATGGCTTGGTGGAAAAAGATTTGACTCCAATGATGAAGTCATCTCGCAAACAAAGGCCTATTTTGAGGACCTCGACAAATCATATTTTTTGGAAGGGATAAAAAAATTGGAGAAGCGTTGGACAAAGTGTATAGAGCTCAAGGGAGACTACGTTGAAAAATAAAATGATTTATTTATCAAAAAATCTGTGTTTTATTCCAAACTAGCGACCCGCCCCGGCTTCGCACGGGTGCAATGCTGATCACTATTACATAGTATAAAACAAAGTCGCTTCCCGCTGTCTGTCTGTCTTTATGTATGCTTAGAACTTTAAAAATAAGCAACGGATTTTGATGCGGTTTTTTTAAAAAATTGTTATTGTGGGTTATCCCTAAGAGATAGACATAAGCCATCGCGGACTTTTTTGTAGACCTTTTTAAGGTGTACAATACTGTAGTACATTATTTTGATCTATCTCGTAGGGTTAAGCCAGCGTTTGCAATGTAAGCGCAAAAAAATGTGTTTATTTACGACATCACATTAGAAACCCCTAAAATGATCAGTGTTTCTCTACTATATTATGCATGTATTATACATATAAACCTTCCTCTTGAATAACTCTATCTATTAAAAAAAACCGCATCAAAATCCGTTGCGTAGTTTTAAAGATTTAAGCATACATAGGGACAGACAGCGGGAAGCGATTTTGTTTTATACTATGTATACGTAAAATAAAATGATTTATTTATCAAAAAATCTGTGTTTTATTCCAAAAGTCACGGACTTATTGACCCGCCCTCGTAAATAGGCCGTCAGTAATTTATTGGTATAGAACACAAGAAGATTGCAAAGCAAGTCTAGCTATACTTTGTTTTGTATCTTTTAAGTATTCTCTTTTTTTTATATTTTGTGCTTTTTTGTATATCTTGTGGAGTGTGAAATTATCTTGCTTTGAGTGTTTTCTCCAATCCCTGCTTTATTTAAAGGAACTAGACTATTAGACTCTAAAGATTTTTTTTTGTTGTTGTTCGTGATCTTTAAGTTGAGGTAAATATTTATGTTACCTCAGTATTTCCATAATTATGGTGTTCAATTCTTTTTGTTTAATCTTTTCATACCAATAGTCAATGCATTTTCACAAACACATGTATAGGTATGCCGCCATTTGTTGTCTCCACTCTTTTCCTTTATTCTTTTCTCTTGCAATTCTTCATCATTTGGATTTTGCAGCTTTATTTAGTTACTTCTTATTTCTTAAATTCCAAAGTTGTTACATAGCAAAAGTAATCCCGCTGTATTAGAGCCAGTCGTCCCGGTATCCTTTCACAGCGGTGCGCGTGAGTCGTGATTTGATTCCCACAGAGCGAGACCAACATTAGCTCTTTTTCTTTTCGGCGGGCGTTTTACTTATTGTTGTCTTTTATGTCAATATCATTTGTCCACAATTTTGACCTTTTTTCGTCAAAAAAGTGTTTTTTTTTTTGATGATCAACTTGAATACAATAACACTTCCTAGATTTAATTCTCAGGTACCTACGTATCGTACCTACTGCTGAGTTCTTTAGAGAATAACTCAAAGAAAAAATGTATATTTTTAACTGTAGTTTTTCTATTCGATCAGATGATATGTATTTCGGTTCTAAACAGTTATGGAATAACTTTGCCTTATAAATAAGTTTGTGAAATCGATATCTATTGACGAGAGTTTAGGCCTCCGATAGTCAATCTTTAATTTCCATATTTTCAATCCCATTTCTGTTTTGGCAGAATTTTTAATTTCATTTTCAACTTTGTAGCAACATTCTTTGTTTGTAATTATGATGTCGACAAGATCTTGTGCCCATTAGCCAGATAACAAACTGGCTATTTACATTCTATTCAAATTTCTGTGATTATTGGCATCCACGACGGCTGAACTAAGATCCATACTGGATGTCTGCCAGTAGGTACTTACAAAGCATCTATTTGACCCTTCTGAAATAATAACAACAACAGTATTAAGATAACAACTTGAATACAACTTTTTCGTCATCTTTTTTGCACTCGCTTTCAGCTTCGAGTGTACACATGCAAAAACATGATTCTTTTGCACACATCGTTCGTGTCTACACACGAACGATGTGTGCAAAAGAATCATGTTTTTGTGTAAATTTGCACACCACGAGATCTACGACGCGGATATCGACGTTGTCAAAACAAGATTGATTATACCTACTATATGATTAGGTGTTACATACATATGAATACGAAGTTAACTCCAAATTTAATATTGAAGGGATGTTAAACTTGAATGTGTTATTCAATAATTATGCTCAAGTATGGCACATAAATAATTACTTTGCTATGAACCCTGAAGGGTACAAGTTTATACCTCGGTTTTTTTCAAAGAAAGTTAAAAATTTTGACGTTAGTACCAGGAAAAGCTGAAAATGTCCCAAAAGGTGATTTTCACAAGGAAATTCGAGTTAGCATCGTGTGCAAATGTCTACGTGATGGTCCGATACTACGCGATGACTTTGCAAAACGAAAGATTATAACGCAATCAAAATACTAAAGATTTATGTATTTAGGTGTGACTATGCGTTTTGTTTTACGACAAATAACTGACGTTCATTAATTTCTGTTAGCCAACTTTGATGTGGGCTCAAGACAATCAATATATTTTCCTACAGGAGCCTACCCCCGACCAATGATCCTGAAGATGTTGCGACAAAGAAGGTAAAAAATAAACACTTGAAGGTCATATCTACAAAGCAGATAATAGGAGATTGTTAGCCCGATCAGGCGGTCACCCATCAACTACTAACAACATGATAACCTGTCACCTTCAATTGAAAGATGAACTTCATTTATAGAAGAGACGTATCGTATGAAAGAACAATATCTTTTTATTTAAGAAATATGCCACTTGCAAGACAGCTTCAGAAAATTCAGTAATATTATGTCCGCCATTAATATAGCTGACTCTGCCAGTGCTGCGAGATCTCAGAGTTGGTTTCATAGTGAAAGTTATTCATATTCATGGGTAGAACATCCTGTAAAAATTTGGAGCCGGTAAAAAAAAGCATACTGTATAATACGCATTTATTTCCTCAGTACTTCATGTCTTGCCATTTGCTCTCAAATCACGAAACCCACGCTAAAATGGTTTCGCTAGCTACGGTGGCATTTCTCGCCGATCCATGTATAAGTGTAACTGATTAACACGAACTTTACCCAATAACACGTTACGATATTTGGTGTAACTATTTACTTGAATTACGGCACTATTTCCTTATTACGAAAAGCTATTCGACACTTAAGCAGTTGCTCATTGGTTGGAAATTGGAAAAGTTTCATAAATATTTTTTTTTATTATGCTGTACGGTACGGTACTAATTTTAAATAAATTTTAATTTAAAAGCTGCAACAGGCCTTGGATATGCGGATTGATGATATAATAATATTTTCCTGTACATTTTTACCTAATTTCTGGTTTATCCTCTAGACTATTGAAGAATGACAGATGTTTTGTTATACCTACTTTTGAATTTAATGATTCATGAAGATTTTGATACAAATAATTATGATTAAGTTAAGCCTAATTCCGTGTCCGTATCATTTAATGTAGCATGTAATACAAGTCACGATCTGTGCTGCGTCGGTCGGTGCGCGCGAGTGCTCGGAATGCGAGCGCGGTCCGCATTGTATGCGCAAGCGCTCCTGCACCTGCGCCCGTGGGAATCCGACATTTTCGGACTCGAATCAGACTTGTTTAATAATTGGGTATGCCTTGCTATTGAAGGATTTGTTTTTTTTTTTGACGTTGTAAGTGATGTTAAGTAATAGAGACGTTGGTGGTCTACAGAAAAAAATAAATGGCTTGGGATTAGAATGGCTTGCGATTTGTGACTTTATGAGTGCTATGTCATTGCTAGTAGCTATTATGATATGAGATAACAAGATGACCTACCTATTACATGCATCACAACTGTTACATAATGATGTAATCTGGAACTATCTTGATAGTCAGGTTGTTTCGACTGTGGTCGCCCAAACTAGGTAATCTGTATTCGTGATTTATTTGCCAAAAATGTAAACAAATATGAGGTTATGGAAAAATAAGTTTAATGTTTTATGCGCAGAAGGCCTAATTCTCAAAATGGCAACAGAGTCGCAAAAGGACCAGCCGTGCGATTCTGTAACCATCTCACTTGGGTAAAGTGAGCGTGGAGTGAGCTGTCATTAGGGATTAACACTATTGACACTACTCACTTCAAGCTCACTTCACTTATGATTTCACGGTGAGATTTTTACAGAATCGACCGGCAGTTCTCAAAATGGCAAATTCTCTTGCGCCACTTCTCCCCATCGAAAGCACTACGAAGTGCTGAAGGGCGGGCGTTTTGCGGGATTGTCTTTTGTAAAGACACTCGAAAAGTGCTGATTCTCAGCCTAGTTTAAATAAATGACTTTTGATTTTGATTTTTGACTTCTAAAAGCCTAATTCTATGAATGGCCAATACTCTAAAAGCCTGATTCTCTGAATGGCCAATACTCTAAAAGCCTGATTCTCTGAATGACCAATACTCTAAAAGCCTGATTCTCTGAATGACCAATACTCTAAAAGCCTGATTCTCTGAATGACCAATACTCTAAAAGCCTGATTCTCTGAATGACCAATACTCTAAAAGCCTGATTCTCTGAATGGCCAATACTCTAAAAGCCTGATTCTCTGAATGGCCAATTCTCTAAAGGGCTAATTATCAAAATGGCACATTTTCTACAATTGGGAGTATTCTTATAAATAAGTTGAAAATGGTTTTGAAAAGTTTTAAATACTTTTATTTTGAAAATATACAAAAGTGACCGGTATAACTAGGTACAAAATTTGTTTTTAAGAGAACTGTCAACGGGGTGACAAACGAATGAGTGATTTCAGTGCCAAAATTTTAGATAAAAAGTAATACTTATTCAGTTTAATAAAGAAATACCTAAGTACATATTTGTTCTCATCTGTAAGTGTAGCAGACAATACTATTGTGTTTCTCTTGATAATAATTCACTATGCTAACTCGAACCATCGAATACAGTTTTTGGCATGATAACATATCTGAAGTCCCTTATCACCGCCACGCAATGACACGTTGTCTTTCCATATGGATTATATCAATATCTATAAGTAGTTGAATTGGTATCTATTTGTCTATTTATTTTTAGAATAGAGTAAAAGTAAGCTAAAGTTTTATATCAGACTAGAAATCAGATGTTCTTCGACTTAATATTTTCTTTTGTAAAAGAAGCAACGTCATGCTCACAATAACCTTTCCAATTTTATTAGATACTTTATTTAAATTTGATCGAGAATGAATTAAGAGTTTTCAGCTGAAAAAATAACTGAATAGTTACCTACCAGACTTTGGCAAATATGTATTTTTAAAGTGAGTTACCAAGAATTTTTATTGTCGTGACATTTGGTCACCAAACTCGCCATATTTTCCATTCCATTCTCGATTGATGTCTCAATTAGCTAACAGCCGACATTTGGCGTTACTTGCCTCCGCCAAATAAAATAATGTATTGCATTGTTCGCAATTGTACCCGTATTTGTTAACAATAGACCCTATTCGCGTGACATCTGCACATAACACGGACTTCGATTTATAATTTAGGGTTCTGTGATCATATATTTAAGATATATTTTTCTCTGATCCATAGCACCATCGGGCTAGTAAAGTTCAACAAAGAAAAATGTGCTTTATTAATCAATGTTAGAGTTGACTTTTTATTTTTACCAAATTGTCGATTGTTGAATGTCCCCGGATTGCCACTTGTGAGTTAATCGCTGGGTTGTCAAAGGCTAACAGCTATTTGTACTGTTTGTGTGTTTTGCCAGTTGGCGCACTATGATGTCAGACTGGCGCCCGCGCAACTTATCAACATGCAATGTTTATAGCCACGTGATTATCAAACGACTGTATCGTAAACGACAAAGTGAAAGCAGAAATCAATTAGTGTAGTCTTAATAGAATTAAACCTTTATAGGGCAGGTTAGATCATGCAATGGTCGTTATCAAGAGGTTGATGAGATGATGACAGTGCCACTCGTAGATCAGTCCACTCCGCAACGTCAATCATCATAGTTTCCTGACGGGTCTTCTTGAAGTTGCGCAACAATGTAACGTAGATATACAACGTGCAGAATTAATTGAACCACTTTTTAATATAGGTCACATTTTTCAAAAAATCTTCACTAAAAACTTTGCCTTGTCTATTTATTAATAGTTCAAGCTAGCCAATGTCAGCGCGGCGCAGCGGCCCGGTGACGACTCCTCCCTCGACACGAAACGATCAGAATGGCCTGTAAAACTAAAACAGCACATAAAACCTTTACAATTTTTTTAATGACTAATTTTCTCTCTGAAATAGGTCAATTGAACTAAAAATCAGTTGGGGTGTCTCAGGTTTTGCGCATTTAACGTTACACGTTGTATAAGTACAGTGGCGGTCAAAAGTGGAGTACCAATTTCATAAAGCAATAGATTGACACTGCTTTTACTCACGACCTTCTTTTAATTAGTCATTTCTGTACTATAGACACACCTATTCACATTCGTTTGCAACTGATTGTATTTCATAAATTCAACCACTACGACATTTGGCATGAATGCATGATAGCTTATCCTGCATAGCGAGCCGTGGGTTCAAATTTCACGCACGCTGATAGTTTTTTTAATGTTCTAAAATTACTTTCAATAATCACGCTATTGACTACAGTTCCTTGTCATATTCGTCTTGTTCACTTAATTCGTGAAACTTTATACCCACAGAAATCAAAATAAATAAATTATAATAATATTTTATTTATTTCAGAATAACATTTACATTGTTAGTAAATACAACTTATAACTATGTTAGTAAAGTCAAAGTCAAAGTCAAAGTATTTATTCGTGTGCTTTTTGGTAATATAGCAGGTCTTACAGTTAATTTATGGAAACTCAAAAAGCCCCATATACCCATTGGGCATACACTATTTAACAATATAAGAATTTAAAATTGATAGGGTATACAAAACAAAAATGTCAAAATTTAGATTACAATATTACAAATTAAAATACAGTTAATTATTATTACAAACATTAAAAATACAATCAATAATTAGTCAAATTGTCAAGCATAAATATATAATTGTCAGTTTATAAAATTTTGTC
Organism: Eremobia ochroleuca; assembly: GCA_949629135.1. Lineage (NCBI taxonomy): Eukaryota > Metazoa > Arthropoda > Insecta > Lepidoptera > Noctuidae > Eremobia > Eremobia ochroleuca. The sequence continues at coordinate 12,272,789 of OX451400.1, read as the reverse complement.
AAGAAGGAATTCGTCAATGGTATAGTAGCATTTTTCATTTAAAAAATCATTAAATTTCCGTTTAAATTGTGTCAAATTCAAATCTTTGATAGCATTTGGTATTTTATTATATATTTTTGGAGCCATGCAGAGAATGCTTTTGTGCATAAGGGCCGTCTTTGAGGCTCTTAGACATAATTCGTGTCGATATTCTGGTCTTGTTGATCTATAACGTTCCTCTGAAGCTTTTTTAAACAATTTACTGTTTTTCTTGACGAACAATCCAGTCTCATATATGTAAAGGCAAGGCAATGTCAATATTCTAAGGGATTTAAAATAGGGTTTACAACTATCCGTTGGTTTTAAATTACACATCGATCTAATGCACCTCTTCTGTGCTTTAAAAATGTTATTTTTCTCGCAGGAATTCGCCCAAAAAATTACTCCGTAGCGTAATGTTGAATCTACATAGCCATAATATGCAGCTATAACAGCTGCCTGATTAACTATTTTCTTAAGCTTGTATAGAGCAAAGGAAAAGCGACTTAATTTTTTTATAAGGATTGATGCATGTTCTTTCCAAGTCAGTTTAGAGACAATAGTCAAGCCTAGAAATTTTATATGCTCTACTTCTTCAATTCTGTTATCGTCAAATAATATATTTATGTCAATTTTAGTTTTACTTACATTTAATTTTAAATTATTATGATCAAGCCAATTAATTGATTGTTGTTAGTAAAATTATTAATTATTTAATCTTTATTATTATTTATAAAATTGCGCTATTTAATATTATAGAGGGCACCTCCAGATCCGTGGACGGTATTCCAGTGCCTCTAACCGGCACCCTAATTGCGTAACACAATATTACTCTCAATTTGAATCATTTTGAACCATATTGATAATTCATTGCTCCACATGTTCGAAAAATGTGTTTGTTCAACAACGTAAATAACGCAATGAATGTTGTTGAACTGTCAAAATGAAACCCATTGCTACTGATAGTGTGTTACGCAATTACCCTGCCGGCAATCAACCCTTCCCAATATGGTATTCAGAAGGCTGTTGGTGCTGCCTCGCACACGGCGCATCAGGGAGGCCACTCTTTTAAGTATCATAGCCCTAAAGCAGTCCGTGCTGGCCTTAGCAAACATACCTGATGCACTGCAAAAGCGAGGCAACCCCAACAGCAATTATAAGGTATACAGATGCAGTTATCTTACGACTCATTCACCGCGACTAAATAGAACGTTGTTGGTTGGTTCTTTATTGTGGGTTGTAGTTTATTTGTGGTGTTGTAGTTCCTTATAAAATGAAAGCAAAGAATACCGAAATGACAGCGAATATTATTGCGCTGCGTAAATAACACAAATATCTGATGAAACCGGACTGAGTGTGAGTATTATGATTTAATTATTTTACCAAACATTTATAGTATAACAGTAGAACTGCTGACCCTTTTAGTTTTTTTTTGAACGTTTTATATGGTTTAAATAGAAGAAAAAAAATATAATTAAATTTTGAAGTACATACATTTATTTACCTAGATTATTGAATGATACTAATGAATATTTTCATTATAATCTTGTTTCTAAATCGTATATAGTATTAGTATTTTTCCTAACAGTGATCCTTTTTTTTTTGTTTTAGAGAAATACTGTTCGTCGGTGGGTAAAAGACATGAGGAAGAGGGTAGCCTGGCCAGTCGAAGGCGGAGTGGAAGGCCCCATCTCACGAAAGAGGCGCAACGACGGCACATGGTTAACGAATATGAATGTAGTAGTTTCATACCAACAAAACGCTTTGCCGAATTATTCGACACGTCTATACGTACCGTTCGCCGTGCACTCCATGCCGAAGGTTTGCATAATAGAAAACCAGCTCAAAAACCATATTTGACGGAAAAGCACAAACAAGAACGTTTACGTTTTGCCCGAGAATATTTAGACTTCAACTGGGACACGACTTTATTTTCAGACGAAAATACGTTTAAATGAAGCTAAAAAGGGAGACTTCATTTATGGAGTAGGAATAATACACGATGGTGTGAAGAAAACATAGTCCCCAACACAGAATCAGGTCTAATCACAATTAACATGTGGGGATGGATGAGTGCAGCAGGCCCAGGGGAACTTGAATATATTCTTCCACGCGCCAACAGCTCGACTTACGTTGAAGTACTAAGGGATGTCATGTTACCCACTGTGCGCAAAGTTTATTCTACTGATTATTGTAAAGAGATAACTTTTGTCCAAGATAATTGTCCCATTCATCGGGCGAGCACTGTGCGTGAGTGGTTTAATGAACACCCGGAGATAAAAGTTATTCCATGGCCAGCACGATCTCCTGACCTCAACCCATGATGCAGTGATAGGAAGCAAGGAATAAGAGGTCTGATGAGCGGTTGAACTCGCATTGCAAGGAAATCTGGGAAAATTTAGTAACACGCTTTTATTTATAAAATCGGGACTGTGATAAAAACGGGAAGATTTAATAATTAAGGTGTAAAGTTTTAGTGTTAAAAATATATAGGTACTTAGGTACGATATGGAATTATTTTGTCGTAGACGAAGAAGCTTAATTATCGTTAAAGGTTACAATGAACTTATAAAGTGTTATATTTATTTTTAGAGTTAATTTATTTTTAACTTTTTAGTTCATTTTACTAAAAAATAATAAAAGCTTGTTTTAAAAAAAAAGGCTTTTTTTTCTTTAATTTTATTTTTAACTTGTTAGTATTTTTAATTCATTCATAACAAACTCAACGAACTTTTTTTTCCCAAATTTTTTGGAGTTGCATATTCACGCCAACCAAGATACTCATCAAGACGAATCAAACGAGCCCAAACTCGATGGGATTGCGTCGTTTAATTACGGAGTTCCTATGGCTACCTTCCAGCTCCATCATCAGACCCTGGTTACCATGTAGTATCAAAGTACTCGTCAAGACGAATTAAGCGAGCCCAAACTCGATGGGGTTGCGTCGTTTAATTACGGAGTTCCTATAGCCACCTTCCAGCTCCATCATCAGACCCTGGTTACCATGTAGTATCAAAGTACTCGTCAAGAAGAATCAAACGAGCCCAAACTCGATGGGGTTGCGTCGTTTAATTCCGGAGTTCATATGGCCACCTTCCAGGTCCATCATCAGTTCCTAATTACCATATAGTATCAAAGTACTCGTCAAGAAGAATCAAACGAGCCCAAACTTGATGGGGTTGCGTCGTTTAATTACGGAGTTCCTATGGCCACCTTCCAGCTCCATCATCAGACCCTGGTTACCATGTAATATCAAAGTACTCATCAAGACGAATTAAACGAGCCCAAACTCGATGGGGTTGCGTCGTTTAATTACGGAGTTCCTATGGCCACCTTCCAGCTCCATCATCAGATCAGCTCTATGTCATAATAATATTGCATTGTCATCCGATGTATGCATGCATGCAAAATTTCAGCTCAATCGGACACCGGGAAGTGGATCAAATTTAACTTGCAAGATATGATTACAGACCGACAGACAGACAGACAACGGGACAGGTGAAACTAAATAAAAGCTTGTAATAAAAGCTTGTAAAAATACGATTTGTTAACTTTGTGGTTTGAGATACGCAACTTAAAGTTAAAACAAATTCACTGGTAGTAGACAGAGAAGTACTACTGAGTGGGTTAATTGTATTGTGACTACGAGTCCGTATTTTTTTTTTATCTTATACTAGCGACCCGCCCCGGCTTCGCACGGGTGCAATGCTGATCACTACATAGTATAAAACAAAATCGCTTCCCGCTGTCTGTCTGTCTCTATATATGCTTAGATCTTGAAAACTACGCTACGGATTTTGATGCGGTTTTTTTATAGATAAGAGTTATTCAAGAGGAAGGTTTATATGTATAATACATGCATAATATAGTAGAGAAACACTGATAATTTTAGAGCCATTATTTCTCGTAAAAAGTTAAGGATAAAAATGGTTATTGTGGGTTATCCCTAAGAGATAGACATATACCATCGCGGACTTTTTTATAGAGCTTTTTAAGGTGTACAATACTGTAGTACATTATTTTTATCTCGAATGGTTCAGCCAGCGTTTACAATGTAAGCGCAAAAAAATGTGTTTATTTACGACATCACATTAGAAACCTCTAAAATTATCAGTGTTTCTCTACTATATTATGCATGTATTATACATATAAACCTTCCTCTTGAATCACTCTATCTATTAAAAAAAACCGCATCAAAATCCGTTGCGGATTTTTAAAGATCTAAGCATATATAGGGACAGACAGACAGGGAAGCGACTTTGTTTTATACTATGTAGTGATTTACGTGCGTAGGTTTGCGTAGATTTGCTAGTTGTGGTCTTATAGAGTACCCACACACAGTAGTAATTAAAGCACAATCACATCACACTAATATTATAAAGGCGAAAGTTTGTGAGTTTGTGTGTGTGTTTGTATGTTTGTTACTTCCTCACGCTCAAACGGCTGAACGGATTTGGATGAAATTTGGCACACAGATAGTTTATAACCGGGATTAACACATATGATACTTTTTATCCCGATATTTCCACGGGATCGACACTTATGCGGGTGAAACCGCGGGGCGCAGCTAGTATTATTAGATTACCAAGATACAATATTTTAAGTGTAGGTAATGGTCGTAGTTCACTGATTATCTGCTTTACTTCAAATTGTTCTATAAGAGAAAATAAACTGATTTAACTAGAAGTTTATTTATTTCTAGTTTATAAAATTATAACGAGTAAACATTTTGAAATCACTTATAATATATATTTTTTTTAACCCCATATTTTAATAACAGTATAATAATAAAAATAAAATTATTATTATTCCCATTTATTAATCTGCCGAATAATAATAACAAAAAAAAAACAATTTTATTAATCGTATAAACCAACCAAGGTCATGCGTAATTACGTACCCAATGTGAAAAAGTGACAGTATGATTTTTGTTTCGTTCGACGCTAGCCAGTGTGCGAAATCGGAGGTGTGTTGATGAATACATCACTTATATACACAGATATGTAGGTACGCCCTGTACGGCGTGTTCAAAGCAATACGATCCCTAAGGTGGTAATGCAATATTGACCGTTTACTGTTCGTATCTGTATGATTATATAGATAACGATTATCTTTTAATAAATATTTTAAAAGGAAATTGACTATTAAATAACTACAAGAGCGATGAGTCACCAGTACAATGAACTAGAAACTAACGACTGAAATGTTACTTCAGGAAAATCCGCGATATTTTCCTCGTTTCACTTGCAACACTCGCACTACACTTTATTAATGTTCGAATATTTGTATCCACATTCCACATGTTTATAGAGAACGATAAATGTTCAAAGTCATATCTACAGCAAGATGAATAATTTGCTACCGTTATCAACAACAAATTGTTTAATTTAAAACCAAAGTAAAGAATCGCTCAGCTGCGGTTGTACTTCGACTGATAACAATCATACATTCATAACTATTATCGTCACTTCTTAATTATGATGTAAATAAACGGTTCAAGCCTTGAATTTCAACTAGTTAAGTAGTCAATCGGAATATCAATCGCGTCTTGTTTGCGTTGTGCACACAACGGGCAAATAGGTTTGCGCTCGTCTCGATCTCGACACGACACGAGTCGACCGCGGAGCGCACGGCGCGCGGCGGCGCGTGCACACGGGCCGCGATCTCCGAGCCGCTTATAACAACCGCACCGCAGCTGAAGAACTCAGTATCCAACCGATATTTGAATAGTTCAAAGTGCTTTATACAAACCGTTAACTGTGCAACATGGCTCCCATCGCTAAGAACGACCACATCAAGTACGAAGAGAACGAAATCAAGTCATCAGCCCTCGAATTAATTGGCAACACACCCATCGTGGCATTGGACCGTGTTTACACTGGACCTGGACGCATATTGGCGAAATGTGAATTCATGAACCCTGGTGCTTCGATTAAATGTCGCTCATCATTGAGCATGATCACCCGAGCTCTTAAATCTGGTGAGCTGACACCTGGTGCACCTGTGGTGGAGGTGACATCTGGCAACCAAGGCTGCGGGCTGGCTGTAGTGTGCGCCGTTCTGGGACACCCTCTGACACTCACTATGTCCAAAGGTAACAGTGCTCAGAGGGCAATCCACATGGAGGCGCTGGGCGCGAAATGTATTCGAGTAGATCAAGTGGAAGGAACTTACGGAAACGTAACACTCGCTGACGTAAAAGCTGTAGAACAAGTTGGCCTGAAGATAGTCACCGAGCAAAACGCATACTACGTCAACCAGTTCAATAACGATGCTAATGCTGATGCCCATTACGAGAGTACAGGACCTGAGATCTGGAAGCAGACTGGACATCACGTGGACGCCTTCGTCGCGACAGTGGGCACCGCGGGCACATTCGTTGGCACCTCTCGGTATTTGAAGGAGCAAAACCCTGACATTAAGACCTACGTCGTGGAACCTGCTGGGGCCGAGCCAATCAAGGGCGACAAGATCATGAAACCTCTTCACTTGCTGCAGGGTTCGGGCTACGGATGCATTCCCAATTTGTTTAAATACGATACTATGGACGGCACGTTGGCAGTGACTGATGAGGAGGCTGTAAGGTACAAGGATTTGATTGGTGAGAAGGAGGGTCTGTACGTGGGGTACACCAGCGGGGCCAATGTGGCGGCTGCTGTCAAACTGCTGGAGTCAGGGCTGATCCCCGAGGACTCGTGGGTCGTCACCTTGCTCAACGACACAGGTCTCAAGTACACACCCGTGCCCAATGAGCTAGTTAAGTAGACAGTATTAATTTTAATACAATATTATCTACGTTTCCTGATTATTCTTTAGGTTACATACCTATTTGTTTTCTGATGTATATTTGGGAGAACTGGAGATATGTAATTATCTGTGATTTAAAAGACGGAGTCGTCGTATTTATTAGAAGTTGATTATTTCATGTTGTACCTATTCATGGGCTTTAAGTGTATACGAATTTTTGTGGTGCAATACGATTAATATAAGTTAATTATGTAATAATTATATTATAGTGATAGGTAAAGTATATTTTTATATTTCTTGATAATAATAAATTATTATTATACTGAATGTATGACTTCTGTTTTTCTCCTCCGTAAAATAATTCTACAACAAAATTAAAATTAACATAATTAGCTAACATAATCTTGTTCTACTTTTAAATTCCTCTTTTACTAAAAAGTTCAATTTAGTACTGCCGGTCGATTCTGTAAAAATCCCACTGTGAAAACTTGCGTGGAGTGAGCTGTCAGTGTCATCCCACTGATGCTAGGCATTGACCAAGCAAACATTTACAAACATAATCGAGATTTTAATAATATTTTTTGTGCTAATTCTATTGATCATTTTATATAATTTCAAAAGCTATTATTTTAGTTGTCAAAACATTACTATTTTGTGGGGTTTTAAAATAAAATAGCAAAACAGAAACATAGTCAGAATGTATATTGTTGTTTAATTTCTTTTTTTTTTTTTTCTTTCTAGACTAGACCTTATACATATAGCTTGAGGCGCGAGTGCGTGAGCACGAACAATAATTAAAAAAAAAAAGTTGCACGTTTAAGACGGCTAGACTGAAGACAGTACACATCGTCATTGTTTGTTATTATGAGCGGTCGTAGATCGAGTCTAGGAAAGACTGTGACGATGTTCAGCGTAGTTTGTGTGGCGTGATCACTACACCCGATTCACGACATTTCGTGACACAAACTACGTGGGATTAAATTCTATGGTCCGTCAGCCAGGCACACCGCTAGCACTCTATGACTTGACAAACTCGGTTATCTCTTCTAACTGAATAGATTTGGGTTAATTACAACGCTGAACATCGTCGCAGTCTTTACTAGACACGATCTACAATCGCACAAACAGTGTCGATGCGTGCTTTCATCAGTCTAGTAGCGGTCTTAAAAGTGTTTTTTTATTTATTTTATTTACTGTTCGTGCGTGATGCGCTTGCGCCTCATCATATAAGGACTAGTCTGGGAAAAAAAAAACAACATTGAGATTCTGACTAAGTTTCTGTTTTGCTATATTATTTTAAAACACCATAAAATAGTAATGCTTTAACAACTAAAATACTAGCTTTGAAAGTATATAAAATGATCAATAGAATTAGCACAAAAAATATTATTAAAATCTCGATTATGATTGTAAATGTTGCTTGGTCAATCCCTAGTATCAGGTGGGACGACACTGACAGCTCACTCCACGCTCACTTCACCTAAGTTTTCACGGCGAGATGGTTACAGAATGGCACTGCTGAACACTATCATTAAGTATTTCATTTTAAAAATAATTATTAAAGTCGTAAGTCAGACTTATCAGCTGTTAATAGATGTCAAGGTTTCATCATTGAAAAGGTTATTGGACCAGTACCTTAACATGGCAAACAGGTTCCTATTGTGTTCAAGAGCGATAAAGTAGTCAATTTGTCATTAATATCCTTTTATTAGCGTACAGAATTGCTATGTTATCCTTAAAACCTGCTCTGGTAGGAATTTATATACAACCTAGTCTAGGATGAAATCGTTAAATGCCAAAATGGCAGACGATCGAACATCCCATAATATCTTGACCTACGTACCCTAATATCTGCACGGAGGAAGAACTTATGGACGTTTCAAAAACCCGTACCTAAGTGTTATTCGCAGATGTTATCCGCACGTGTAACTAAATGATAATTAACTGACATTTTGTTCATTAAATCTATAATATTTATAATTAACAGGTCCCTCGATTTCATTTCTCCTAATTATCAATCTCTCATAACACATAATGAATTTGCGTTAACGAAGTCTTAATACGTTCCGGGACATTACGTCGTAGGGCGGGTATAGAAATCCAATGCGATGCGGCACAACGCCTGTCGACGATTGTGTTTGAGCCTCAATGAAAGCCACTACGTCGACAACCGGGCGCCGGCAGAAATTTCATGAACGTGAGGGCCCTTTCCCACGGCAAGATCCGAGCAAGATACGGGATTTTGCCGTGGGAAAGAGCCCTGAGGCGTGTCATAGCGCGAGATAGTCTTGTGCACCTGGGGTAGTTTTTACAAGTCGCCCATATGGTCCAATGGGATTTTACATAACGTCATCAGACGTTGAGTCAAAATGTAGGGAAGATTCGCGTTTACATTTTGATGAAAAATCAGTTCCCGCCTCTCGACGGAGTGTCCTGGAACGTGTTACTTGTTGATAACTATCATCAAAGTTAAGACTATAAATGGGCACTAACTGTTATACAACATGTAAAGGTGAGCGCAAGAAACTGAAAAAACTGTTTGAAAAACAATCTAAAATTCAAGTTCATGGGCAAAGAATTCATCTACCTACATAATCATATACAACGTGTAACGTTAAATGCGCAAAACCTCAGACACTCCAACTGATTTATAATTCAATTGACCTATTTCAGAGAGAAAATAAGTCATTACACAAATTGTAATGGTTTTATGTGATATGATAGTTTTACTGGCCATTCTGATCGTTTCTTGCGTCTGCGACGACGCTTTATCGAGGGAGGAGTCGTCAGCGGGCCGCTGCGCCGCGCTGACAATGCGCGCTTGCTTGACCTATTAATAAATAGACACGGCAACGTTTTTAATGAAGATTTTTTGAAAAATGTGACTTATATGAAAAAGTGGTTCAATTAATTCTGCTCGTTATTCTGATCAAACTATTTTCAGGTTTTGCGCATTTAACGTTACACGTTGTATATAAGTATGGTGTTAGCCAAAAATATATATGATTAAGTAGCCCGTCACATTGGCAAACACTGGAACTCTTCCACGAAAAATAGCATGCATAACTAAAGAACGTGAATGAAATTACGAGTGACCTCTAAATTCGTTCAATGATCTTTAAATTATTTCTTTATCCTTTCGTACCGGCTAATGATGCCAAAATGGTGTAGTACTCGTATATATCTTTATTGTAAAAAATATTATTTTGGTGCTACATCATAAATTCATCAATGTTTTTGCTAATCTAAATACCTACATTTGTTAATTTTGTGCGGTTGTTTTGATGGCATGTGAGTGATATGGCAGTTAGAAGTACTCGTATTTATATCAAGATAAGTACGTCTTAATCTCATGGATATCTTATCGGTAATAGACAGGCAAATGCTTCCTTCAATGATTGGGGTAAAGCCTGATTATGTCTTCTGTATACTCTGTGATGATTCGAAGAACACTAGTATATTGTAACCTATAGGCCCTGGATGAGAAGCCTCTAGCTCTACTACTGATAATTACTATGAGGTGTGACACTTTTGCATGGAAATACCTCTCAAATTCAAATTCAAATTCTTTATTTCAGACGTAAGTCTATAGTGTTAGTAGCAACAAAATAATTTAATGACTAGTGTTAGTAATAAGGAGGAGATAGTAGAATAGAATATCAATTGCTATGGATCCTCACCCTCTGTTACGCACTGTTACGGGGAATAAAAAAAATTAAACCTTCATCATCATCAGCCTACAGGCTGCTGTAGGCTGTAGCAGGAGAGGCCTATGTCCAGCAGTGATAGCCCACTGTTGGACATAGGCCTCTCCTATTACACGCCATTCAACTCGATTTTCGGTAACTCAAATCCACCTGCTACCAGCCATCTTGCGGAAATCTTCGCCTCACCTAGTCTGAGGGCGTCCTACCTTACGTTTGCCTATTTGCGGTCTCCACTCAAGAACACGTCTACCACAACGGCCATCGGTTCTACGGCTGATATGGCCGACCCATTGCCACTTCAGCGTGCTCATTTTGTAAGCTTTGTTGAACACTTTGGTTCTCTGTGGGATCACTTCGTTGCGGATTCGATACCTCAGAGAGACTCCAAGCATAGCCTGTTCGATAGCTCGCTGAGTGACCTTGAATTTATGGACTAGCCGTACCTTGTTTCAGTGCTCCGTAAGAGGACGCATTGATTTAGGCTCTGTGGAATAGGCGACGAGAAGACTCGACGAAACTTCCCAAACGCTGCCTGCTGAATTCTTCTGTTAGCGTCCCTCTCAAAGTTGTTCTTACCAAACTGCAGACTTTGCCCGAGGTAAACGTTTTCATGAACAACCATGAGAGCCATTGACAGTAATCGGTCCCGGGGTAACGTGTTCGTTGAACATAACCTGGGTTTTGCCCAAGTGCATCCGGAGACCGATGCGTACAGAAGAATCCACTAGGCCGTCCAGCATCTGTTGCAAGTCCTGCAGCGATTCAGCCTGTATGATTTATTATATTTTACACGTACATGCAAAATTAGAGGACCTTGACTGGATCTAACTTCCTCTTCATATTGTTTGAATATTAATTCGTTGTACATACACGTATGTAAATGTTAACTTAGTAGGTATAAGTATGTATGTAGGTACGTACTGGGTCAACCTATATTAATAAAGTTTATCAGTAAACTGACAAATTCAATGAAACAGTCATAAAAATATTATATACTAGCTGCCCCTCGCGGTTTCACCCGCGTAAGTTTCGATTCCGTGGGAATATCGGTATAAAAAGTAAGAGCTTTAAGTAACAGCTATGTACCTATCAAGTTTCGTCGCAATCGGTTCATTAATTTTTGCGTGAAGAAATAACAAACATATTATATTGCCCGCTGCGCTGCGTGGGGTAGCCCCACGCCAACCAGCCACTTTTCTTTAGATTGTCATTTTTAAATTCGTAATACCTTTTGAATGGACTGACCGATTTGAATAATTCAAGAAGTAATTTACAGGTTTTGAAACAGTCTTGCATACGAAATGATTTATTTGGATAAGGATTAATACAAAGGTATGGATAACATGGTCTGATTTTGGTCGGCATTTCTATCAACTTGTAAAATGTAAAAAAGCTATAGTAACATAGCTACAACAGTTGGACATAAGGTATTGTCAAGTTTTTTGTAGATATTGATATGTTCTTTAATATTGTAGGACTTTTTTTGTCCTATCATCAAATAGTTTTCGCAGCGCATGCGATGAAAGACATTTTATTGCAAATTTTTTTACACCTTGGGTTACATTATTGACGTTTTAGTAAGGATCCCTAATTTTTTCTGGTAATAAATATAGCCTATGTTACTCAAAGATAGTGTAGCATTATAATGGTGAAAAAAATTTTGAAATCGGTCAAGTGGTTTTTGAGTTTATTTGTTACAAACATACATACATACAAAAATAGAAATCTTTCCTCTTTATAATACGACGAGTACTTATTAGTGTAAATGTAGATTAGTGTAGATTAAGTGGATACTAAAGACTATTGAGAAGTCAGAGAGATAGCGTACCTACACTAAGTATTTAATGAGATATTGACATGAAATGTTGGAGAGTGTATGTCAATAACTTCAAAAAAAAAAATGATTGCCTCTTCTAAAATAGTGATTCATAAAAACGGAAGACGGAAGAAAATTGTGTAATCGCTATTGGCAATCGATTTCCTTTGCCACTTAGTAAGGGATCCGGAGACAGGTGTTTCTTTGTATACCATAAATGGCATACCTGACTAGTGACCATGCCTCAAAGAACAATCAACATCAACTGTTATGCCCGCATGCTGTTTGAAACCCGTGACTCTTCCAAAACTGTAATTTAACGTCGTCGTTGATTTTCACAACAGGACATTAAACATTATGTTTGTCTGTCCAATTCGGATATGTGATCTATCTTGGCAGCAGTTATCGTCTACTAAAACGTCTGCGCTTGTTATGTGGGCGTTACTCAAAACTTTTTTCTTAATTAAACGCTGTTTGGTGTTTTTGGTAAACGATGCCAAATTGTATATTTTTTACATCAGCTCTAGGCGAGGACAGACAGAAAACGAATTAAGTTAGTCAGTTTTTTTGTAAAAAATATTAGGGATAGATGATTCAGTAATGTAGTTCGATTTAAGGAAACCAAATAAATGATTTGCAAAAAAGGGTCCAGAAATCCAGACACTATTTGTGTTTGGTCCAATATTTGTTTTGGCAGTATATATCTGTTGGCCAATGACGTCGTGTAATGGGTATTTTCCTCGATTGTACAAATGTTTGTGATCGTGCCCGGAGCACCTCCCCAGAGTTTAGCGGAGATAATCGCCATTACGTTAAGTCGTCTGCAAACATATTGACTGACTATTTATTTTATAAATATCATTGTTGTTTTGCTAGTGCATGTTAGATAAATTAATTAGCACGATTCATCGTAAACTATGAATGGTCTTTGTTTGAAATGACGTAACTATCATCATCTGCCTAGCCTTTTCCCAACTATGTTGGGGTCGGCTTCCAGTCAAACCGGATGCAGCTGAATACCAGTATTTTACATGAAGCGACTGCCTATCTGACCTCCACAACCCAGTTACAGGGTAATACGATACCCCTTCACTACGACTTTCAGTAACACTATCAATAGCAATGGGTTTCATTTTTAACCGACTTCAAAAAGGAGGATATTTTCAATTCGGATGTTTATATGTTTATATTATTGTTATTATTGTATTGTTTGTTATTGTTTATAACTATATATATATTATATATACAGGGTGTAACGGAAAGGGGGTATCAACCCTGAAGGAGGTGAATGTGCTCATGAAACTCAACAACTTTTCCCAAAGAACATAAGTCGAAATATGAAAAAAAAATTTGGCCCTCCCTTACAAAACTGACTACCAGCTGATTGATTTACTATGGGAGGGCCAAATTTTTTTTTCATATTTCGACCTATGTTCTTTGGGGAAAGTTGTTGAGTTTCATGAGCACATTCACCTCCTTCAGGGTTGATACCCCCTTTCCGTTACACCCTGTATATAAACGTTCTGGCCGTTATTAAAACGACATATTTTGGACGGATTTGCAAAATTCTCTCATTTTCAATGGAAAAGGGGACCAACGAAACCGACTTCCAAAATTAAAGTTATTTTTCACTTTGTAGTGTTGTTTTTTTTTTTTATAAAAAAGTTTTTTGACAGTTCAACAACATTCATTGCGTTATTTACGTTGCTAAGCAGACAAAGTTTTCGAACATATGGAGCACTGGATTAGCAATATGCTTCAAAATGATTCAAATTGAGAGTAATAGTGTGTTACGCAATTAGGGTGCTGTTGTTCTACCTACTACGACTATATGGGGAACTCAGGATTAAATCTAGTTGCATCGAGGTTTTACTCGTTATCCTGTGCAGGCAGGTGATTCATGAAAAAAATATTTACATGTAAAGTAGACTTGCCATCAGTTCTACGCGAATCATCATCCGTGGCCTACTTTTACATATTATGATCTGTGTTTAAAAGTATCTAATCAAAGTGTAAACAAACTCTGTTCAGGTTAAATTTTAAGCAGTAACTCGCTAAAGGGAACAGCCAATAGGCGCGTTAAATCTGTATTAATGTTTTTTTTTTAATTTCTGGTTTCAAGTATAGCAGCACTTTTTTTTCAACAATTATTGTTTGAACAACATTATTAAATTGGAATTAAAATATAACAGTAAAAATTTATGTTATTAAATCATCCTCAATTGTACAATGAAAAACATCTTTAAGGTGATTTAAAATTAGACTTTCAGAACTTTAAGTATTCAAATAATCAAACCAAAGCACTCAACTTGTAAGTGGCACCATACATTGACATTCACAGATACATTTTTTATTCCCTTATTTCATATCATTTGTTTACATTTTCATCAGATATTTTTGGAGCAGAGTAGGTACTTACAGTTGGTACGAGTACCTCTTTACATCACATTTTCCTCAAACGCATAGTGCGTGACATGCACTGTGTTATTCCTCTTTTGTTTATTTTATTATTGGAACTAGGTGCTGTCACTATGTCCTCAATGTTTTATCTCCGTGTAAAACTTAAGGTAAATGACACGTTTGCTAAAGAGTCGTCGATGTCACTGTATTTTATGTAATCACACGATTTTCGTAAAGTAAGACGCCCTAAGGCTAGGTGGAGCGAGGATCGTCGCAGGGTGCTGATAGCAGCTGGGTGAGAGTTTCGGAGAATCGAGTTGCTGTATAGCAGTCCACTGCTCGACATAGGCCTCTCCAATTGCGCGCCATTCAGCTCGAAATTCGATTTTTCCAACCATCCTGCGGTATAACTGTCTATAAAATTATCTTCATCACCCCAATTAGTAGTAAGTATAACAGTTAGAAATGTTTCTTAAAACTAATTTTGTCTTCTTCTTAGGTACTTCACCCAGGACTTGAGTTCAATAACGAGAAAGGTTGTTTGTTGCGTCTGCGGCGCGGTTGACGTAAGATAGCGCACATCCACAGAATTGATTTAATCTGTGTCAATATTGACGCGGAGGCGTTGTGGGAACCGCACAGTGTGCACAGGTGGGCTTTCTTAACTCAGCTACAGGATGATCTAAAATCTATGGTTCAATCGAGTGAATGCTGATTTTGGTTGCTGACAATATTAGAAATGAACGTTCATCTGCTCATTCATTTTTAAACAACTTCAAAACAGGAGGAGAAAATAAATGTTATGTGTGTTATGTCATTTTTCGATATTTTCGTCAACTGTGGACCGACTTAAAAAAATATTAATTTGGTAGAAGAAGCTTGCGCGGTGGTCCCATGTAAATTTAATTAACTTTGCTTGGGTAGTTTTTGAGTTAGCTTCGATAATACGAATTTAATCCGCTTTGTGTATCTTGGTGATGTTATAATACTTCCTTTCACTGTTGTTTACATAGCAATAGTGTTACTTATACGAATTAGTGTGGGGTAGGTACTATAACTAAAAAGTGAAAAAAAAACTTTTTACAAAAAAAAAACCGTATTAAAAAAGTAAACCGTAATAAAGTGAAAATTTAACTTCGGAAGTCGGTGGTAAAAAGTTTTCTTGGAATTCGGTTGTTTTTTTTTTTTTTGAAAAAGTTTTGTGTATGTTTTGTAAACACAAAAAAATAATTACAAGTGAAGCTTCGTGAATTCAGCAGCTTTACAGAAATCCAGAATGTTGTGATATTCTGCAAGGAACCTCTGGAAGATGTCAAATGTCAAGTTATTATTATGCTACATATTTGGATGTCCATTCTCTGTTAATATCATGGACTTGATTATTGGGTGGATTTGAATTGATAAGGCTTTTATAAACGGAGTAAGTATAGGAGGCGTCTTGTTACGCATTTGATTTTGGAGCTAAATAAATACCGGCCATTGGTATTAGACTGTAATATGAATACATGGCTCCTAGTCATGTAGGTATCCGTAATCACTACGACGCGAATGGCTCTAAATCAACTTCTAACGTTAAAAATAAAAACCACCCTGTACACGTGCTCGCTGTTAAAAAGGTTAAAAATAAAATAAACACGTAATGTAGGTACACGAAATACCTGAATTTAAAGTTTATTGGCCACTTACAGGAAACACCTGCGAACATTCTCGTATATTTTCATAGAAGAATAATATCTCAGGAGTACCTAATTTGGGAAGCCGGCACCTCCTTCTGCGAAGCAGTAATGCTTGCGAAGGACAAGGCGGAACACGTGAGGGAGAGGCAATCTTTGCGCCCTCACGCTCCTAGTCGCCGCAGGTGACACCCTGGGCGTCGGGAGTCAAAAGCCGGCTCCCGGCCATCGTAGGCGCGGGCTTGCGAGCAATGGGCAGTTCGCCGTCCGGTAAGGACCAGCAGTGCTATTCTTTAAAAGACAATTTCATGGCTGTAAGCTGCGACGAGCTCGTCGACGAGACAGCCTTGAGATCGACCGAGCGTGTAGCGCTGATTCAAACCGTATTCACTAACGTGGTTGTGGTCGTCGACGAACCCAAGGCTGTAACCTCCCGTCGCTGTTTCATGGACGAACGTAGGGCTTGAAACAAATTCTATAAATTATAATCGATCAATCTCGACTGAGAGTTTTACGGGTTTAAAATGTATATTAAAGGTCTATCTTTAAGTATTTTAAGGAATACAGTAAAACTATAACCAATATAATAATTAAAAGGGTTTATTGCATATTTCTTATTACATTTTAAGGCTGAATGACGATTCCTTTGCTCTTTTTGAGCAACGCGACGATGAATAAAAACTAAAAAGTCTACACACAACAACAATCACACAACCGATGCCACGCTAACAAAACCACTTGAGTTTCTAGTTTTTAAACTTTGGGTGCATACGATATTTATCTGATTATTTGTATCGAGTGTGCTTTAAACAGAGGTAGTTCTGTTACTAAGAGGATACGTACGATATACGATATTACGTACCTACTGAAATGTGAGTATTACTTATGATATTTTCACTGCTGAATTACATGTATAATAATACTAATGTGTCGCAATAATATTCTATGATCCACGAGATATTAATAAAATTTAATTAAATTACTTATATGTATACTACATTTTAATATATATTCCTTCAGAGAGAGAGTGATGTGATGCTGTTATACTTACATAATTGCCTTTGTATTTGTTTTCCCTCAGTTTAGTAATTTCTTTCAATTTTTTTTATGTTTATAGCACCTCGTAGGCGTCGAACATGATGCCGCCGTCTGATTCAACGCTCACCACCTTCTCAAAGGCAATCACAAATGGCGAGCCTGACTGAACGTTTTGTCGCCATTGAAGAGAGGCATTTGCAAAATGAGAGACTCGTTATTGACAACCAGTTTTAAGGAAATAAGTGAGTCATGGTCAAGGCAGACCCAGGCCCTGCAGGATTTATGTGCATCCATCAGACGAGGGAGTTGAATCCCCGAAACATGGATTTACTATAGAAGTTTAATATATGTTTAGATATTAAGTTTATGATAGATGTTAAGAAATTTAAATGGAAATTTAAGTGTAAGAACTGTTTTTGTGAACTGTTTTTTATGCCTGCAGGCTTATTTAATTTAATTAACATTTTTTTATTTGAGTAGTTTTCATTGTATTTGTTGGTATATTGGCATTTGCTAGCTGACATAATTATAGTAAATAATGTAATTTGATGTTCTGTTTCTCATAATGTTAATTACTTTGCATACCTTCTAATGGTATAGAATCAAGTTTTTGTAACTGAACAGACAGCTGTGCTGCTGGGGTTTGTTGCGCCACTTCTTCTTCACAGCTAAAGTACTAGGAAGTGGTGAAGGGTGGGCGTTTTGGGGGACTGTTTTATGTAATTTTGACATTCGAAAAGTGCTGATTCTCAGCCTAATTTGAATAAATTACTTGATTGATTGATTATTTTTAATGGTAAATAAAAAAGGAAAACATTATTCTGCAGATATCTATTTAATTTCTCATGCCCCATACACATTTCAAAAATAGTAAAAATCGAGACAAAGGTATAAATATGGACATAAAGGCTAATAATAATTTTTGATATTATACCAATCATGTAGGTACACATTAAACACTACACTTTAAACACACACCTTAAATATATGACATAATAATTGTAATTGTTTATCTAAAGCTAATACTGGTTAATATATGCACTTACATTAACATTCACAAATTATACTTCCATTAAACATTTAAATACCTATTTAGTGTATCTAATCAATAATGGTGAGTATATTCTATCTAAACATGTGTTCCACATCTGGAAAGAAAGGAAAGCAAATTATCATTTTAGACTAATTCTCGCCTACTTATCTGCCCACTCACTAAGTCATCATGTGTTGGAGCCTGACCTGTCAGGATTCCAAGTAACCTAGAATCTTCATCTAAGTCACATTGGTCTAATATAGGAGCTGGTAGCCTAGCTCGATTACAAATGTGTGAAACACTCAAACTATCACAATTTTTCCCACTGTCCCAGTTGACTTGAGCACTTGTCGATCATTATGGTTTTACGGAAATCTAATATAACTACTTCCTAATTAATGTTCTTATTATTCAGAGCTTCAACAACTTCGTGGATTGCTCTAGAGGCAGAAGTCTGAGATATGTCTAAATTCTTGCCAATGATTGTTTGGTAACTTCCATTAGCCAAAAATGATAGTGTGCATAATATCTGAGACATCAGGAATTCAATGCACTTTTGTTGGTGTGTGGTAAGGTACCCATCATATTTCAAGAAACCTAGCTGTAAACAAACCTTCAGCCTCTTGGTTAAACCACTAGAACGAACTCGCGTACGCATATATGGAGTTAAGTCATTTTCCAATATATTAATTAAATCCTGTAAATATGGATAAAGTCACGGGATATTGTTTTAAACTTTCTTATTTGTTTCGCCTGTCGAGATTTCTTCAAATCATCACTTTTCTTAGCTTCTTCTAATAAATGTAGCTTTATAATTATCCGAGCATCCATTTTTTCAAATAAGTGTTAAAAGAATCAAAATATTATTAATTTAATTTAGGTACAGTTTACTATTTTTGTCAAGACTACGCACGAATATTTAGAGCTTTTGGATTTGACAGTTAGAAGCGAGGCTGTGGGCGAGGCTGTAAGCGAGTTCGACGCTGTTTTTGTTTAAGGAATACCAAAATGTATGAAGAACTGTCAATTTGTCCTCCGGTGGCTGTGCCGTTGGGTAGTTTAACTCACGGCCGTCACAGCCTTGAGCGCTAGTGTAGCTGTACGCAGCTTAGTGAATACTAAATTAAGTTTCACCGCTGCGACAGCGCTGCACGCAAGGCTGTGTTCTTAGAGAATAGCATAGCAGGCCCGTGTCGACGGCGCGTTGTGTTCCACGCGCGCCTCAAAGAGATGTCAGCAGTAACTGACGGGGTCCGCTAGGGCCGATGCCTGCCAGGGTCGCGGATTGTTCGAAAGAGTTACCGTGGCCCTTGGCACAGGCAACTGAAGGAACACGGGTGGGTTTTAGACAGTAAAAGTCGGACACACCCTCCCGCCCCAGAGCGGGAGAAGTTATTTGATAATTTCCTACCCAAAAAAAAAAAGGAGTACCTAATTTGAAGGTCGTAATTCACAAAAAAAAAAAACGTGTAAACAGTAGACAGATGACAATCAGCGTTGATTACGCAAGATATATGGCTGTTGTTTTACTTGTGAACTAGAAAATCTGAGATAAAAATCACTTTTGCGTAGGCACTAGCGATTTTACGTGTATAAAACTGAAAACATCTTTGTATGTAGACACAAAGATGCTATCAGTTTAACATGCGTTTAAAAAAGCGTTACGTGTTGGAACAAAAAAAAAAAACTAAATGATTGGTAAAGTGTGCTGTTGCCTACCGTCTGTTTTGCACACCACTTTAACAAAAACAAAGTTCTGTCCTGTGAATACTGACTAATCATTCATACCAATACGATCAATTTTATTAGTTGGAAGTTTCTGTGTACAATGTATAAAGTAGGTAGTCAGAACTGAAAAGGTCTCACATGAAGATTGAATTAGTTATCACGGCATAGGATACAATTGTTTCCCATCCATTCATTCGAATGATACATACAAAAAGCGATATCTCCAAGTACTTAACTAATGAAATACCTTTGCTCATCCTGGAACGGATATAAGTTACATGTTTGTACTTTCATATATTTTAAACGCTGTCGGCGAGGCAGCGCGAGTGGGCGGCGCAGGCGCATGTCTCGAGAAAATTGTCATTTTCCTGCCGGCAGGTGGCGTACGTTGCAAATTTTCTACGTCTAATGAGCACACCTGCCCACTTTATTACAACCTAAGCCCCTAGTACTGATTTTACAACAGTTTTTGTATCATAATAACATTGAGGATTTCCTGCGGTAGAGACAAAGTTAATGACTTACGTTTTCGCATAAGATACAGTTTATTAATATTGTTATTTGTATCGTATTAGCCGTAATTTGTGTTTTTATCTATTTAACAATGCCATGATAAATATCCAGATTGTACTGTGTTATCAGCGGCTGAGTGGACTTTTATGAACATTGTAATTATTTCACTAACCAAATCGGTCTTAAATCCTCTTTATTTATTTTATTATTTATGTACACACAGTAAAATACATCTTATGGATATGACATAATTATAATTTGAGCACTGTAGGATATCACTATTTGAGTACTGTTTACTTCTTAAGAAATTTCTTCCAGCAGACCTTCGAAAGGAGAAGTAAAAAAGAAATGTAGACAATAGTGTGTGAGAACATGAAGAGAAAAATATGAATGTGTGAAGTCTAAAACATAACCTACACATATAATGCGTCTATTGCTATTTTTGACAATAAAACGATGTATAGCGTAATTCCTTAAATTATTTCTAGATATACTACAACTAACAAAAGAGCTAACAAAATTAGAGTTTCTTCATACATTCTAATAAAAATCCTTAGAAATTAAATCAGTTTGGAGCGACACATAAAATGTGTAACAGCTCATTTAAGTTCAATCGGGTTCCATTGAAGACATTTCAAATTCAAAAGTGACACGTGTATCCTATTTGTTATTACGTTATATTTAATGAACGGCGTATGATTGTGATTGGAGGAGTGAGGCAGGTGGCCGGCGAGGCCACGCCGGTCTCCACATTTCCTATTAGAATCGTGTTAGAGACTCCATTCCGTAATTATTGGATGGCAGGTGGGTCGAGGTACTTTCTTATCTACTCGCTAGGAGATAACGGATACCCATATATTGTTGTTTAGCTGTAATTTAGTATCTGTTCCGCGCTTAAATGATTTCTTGTTCGGTTAGATAACGTTTTGAGTTATTGTTTTCGGTTAATTTGAGGATTTGTGTTAGCGGCGGTATTCTATTCATGAATGCTTGAATCATCATAATAGATAACAAATATGAAAAAAGAACAGTAAGTGATTTAAGAAGATTGTATTGCACCCGAAAATGAAAGGGCCGGGGTGTAAGCTGCTCATTAATTACTGAAACTGTTTCCAAGTTCACTAAAAAATAATAAACAGAAAAAAAACCCGAATAAACTCTTATACATATATAACAGTTTTTAAAAGTGCCTTTGACGTTAAACGCTGCAGAATGTAACGCTACGCATATTTGCTCTGCGTTGAATACATACATAACATTTAATGTGTCGGGTTATTCTTTTTATTTCAATCTAATTATGAAGTTTTTTCTCCTTCGTGCTATACGAAAAATAATGATGTAACAATACACAATAATAAAATCCAGTCTAAAACTAATCAAATGGCAGCAGGCTTTAAAAGAATATTGAAAGAAAGCCCAACGAAATTACGACCAGGCAGCGTGCGACTAGCTGGGCTATTCTGGAAAAATTGAGGTTAAGTGTGTTGAGAGACCTGTCAATAGTGTCAATCCCTAACATCAGGTGGCATGACAGCTCACTTGGACCTCACTTTACCTATGTCTTCACGGTGAGATTTTTTTCCGAATTAGCCTAGCTTACTTAGTAATTTATTTAACCACAAATTCATAATGATATAGTACTGTACATTTATTCTCTTATTACTCTGTTCACAGTTGGTTACTTAAGTCTCCGTATTTATTAGACGTCACATTGCTGCGTCCGCGCAGGTGTTGGACGTAACACTTGAGTTGACTGCTCGAGAGGCTTGCGGCTTGATAGAGCACTTTTGATGTTATGTTGCTGCTTAACAAATCATATACAAGGCCGCAGCACAAATGTATAAGTAGACAAATGTTTTAGGAATTTATTTCAAGTGTTTATTTATAGGGTTAATGACTGGCAAAAAATCTATTACATACTTACGGAAATATGTAAGCAAGGTATGTTCCCTATATGAGCTCAAGAAATGAACACATACTGATTAGTATTCATTTAAACCCAAATTTTCATGCACTTCTGTTGTTTATTAAAAAATCTTGTTTTCATAGAGATCTCGTAGCACTTTCGTATCAAATTGGGCGGTACAATCGTAGTTTAAAATGGACGCATGCATTACTATCGATCTTTTGCATCCTACAGGGTGGCAAGGACATCGACGCGAAACCTTTTACCATTGATTCAGTTCATGATTCAGCAGCCCCGGATCTAAGGGGGGGGGGGGGGGCAAACCGGGGCACTTGCCCCGGGCGGCAGTTTCATGGGGGCGCCAAATTGATTGCGTTTGCGAGTAATCAGCGTTAATAAAATAAGTAATTTATTAGTGAAATCATATATTATCGTAGTGGAAATCAACAATTTGCAAGAATTACATTACTTTCCTGGTTATATATTTTTTCTGTGTTTCTGTTTTATGTCACAAATGAAAGTTATTAGTTATTAGATGATAAAAAGTTTAAATTTATTAAAGGATTATTATTTTAACAAATGGTCACAAAAATGCTACTCATTGGCAGTATTAACAGTTCTTCTCAATCACTGAAGGGAGGGGGCGCCACTATCAAGGTTTTGCCCCGGTTCAAAAAAATCGCAGATTTTTGTAATTTGATTAAATTTAAATTTAATTTTTTTAATTTCAGGCTGTGATTCAGATACCCTCGGGCGACGAAATTTAAGTCGGTCATTAAATTAAAAATGCATTAAACTTTTCTATGAAACAGCAGATTTTTTTTTATGCCGTACGAGAAATTTCGTCCAATTATTTGTTTGATTCATGGTTACAGTTTGTGCGACGATGTCCCTGCCAACTTGCTTAAATTATTTATTTTAGGACACCCAGGTATATCGCGTAGTCACCCTACCCTAACTATACAATATTCCTAAAAGTATCCTTCAGCGTTCTGGAAAACGCTGAAAATGTAGTAACTAATTTCACTAAACCTCGCTTTTCAAGCGAATTAAGTTTCGTTTTTATGAAAGTACTTTGAAACGTCATCACAACCGTCATTATCATTTGTCTAGCCTTTTCCCAACCATGCCGGGGTCGGCTTCCAGTCTAACCGGGTGCAGCTGAGTACCAGTATTTTACATGAAGCGACTGCCTATCTGACGTGTCCAATAATAATTACTGTGATAGTGCCTAACTGCACATTTCAATCCAACATAGCAAGTTTCTTAGAATATTACAACCATACTTTTTTCTTTGCTAGACTTTTTGCACCACAGCTCAGTGGTCCTCGGGATTCTTTCACAGCTGCATCTAACGCGAACATGACGCGTATCAAATACCAGTACATAGTAAATTATTGGTAGCATGAAGCCTGTAGCTAACGCGGTTCTAACACCTGGTGTCAGCTGGCGTAACTTTTTAATCTTGTTACTCACTATACCTTATATGCGTCCGTCTAGAATTACGCTATTATACCCGACATAGACTTTGTAGCTACCAGAAGTGCTCTTTGGAAAAGGTTTATTTTTTTGTCAAGAATTTCTTTTAGCTGTAAGTTTGTTCATTTTTCATTATTTACTGAAAGGCATCCCATAGCCTAAACCTCTGGATGTAAAAGCATCGAATTATGCACAGGAGCTCCTTATACGTAAGTTTAACGAGAGTGAGCAATAAGAAAGGATTAATAAAAATCATCGTCTTAAAGGGTTAAATAGGTGTTGAATGTTTGTATAGAAGCTCGTTATTTTTGTCGATGCGATATCCCATCAAGAACACGGCTTGTTACTAAAAACGCTTGATTTTCAAACAGCTTTAGAGCGAATTTATCATTATTTCAGTCAAAAAACGCCCATTGCTGGACAACGATGTCATCCAAAGGTAGTAATGGCTTTCATTTTGACAGTTCAACAACATCGATTGCATTATTTACATTGTTGAACCGACAACTTTTTCGAGCATATGAAGCAATGGATTAGCAATATCCGTCAAAATGATTCAAATTGTTATTGATTGTGTGTTACGCAATCAGGGTGCTGTTCTGCATTGCCAAACTGATAAGACATAATAAATAACTATTGCAACATCCATGACTCGGTGAGATTTCTATCTGCTATTTTTAAGGTGTCGTTTGCAAAAATCCGATAAAATGTGACACGAAGAAAAAATATTATTTCAAACATTATTGCGTTGAGAATTATCTACGTTATTTTTAACATTACTATCAGTTATCACCATCTGATGATTATGTGCTTATTCGTTCGCTACCTGACTTACACTGCTACGCAGCAATTGCAAGTAGGTATCTCTGAGAAACCTCATGTTCAGAAGAGATGATGTTCATATTGAAATAATACCTAATACTGTTTATACTACACCTGCTTGGAAAGTACCTTGATACTTTATCAAATTTACGGTAGAAAGTACGTCATTGCATATCGAACAAATATGCGGGGAGAAAACGCATCTGAGCGGGAGAGAAAAGTGTATGAAAATCCATTTCTTACGTGGTTTTTCTTTTTTAATTTTGGGTAAGACTATGCGCCGGTAACCTAAATATCAAAAGCCAAAAAGTTTTTACAGTGAGTTTTTATCTCCAAGTTCGCAAAATGACACTGGCCACTAGCTGTGTGTTGGATGTTGTTTTGTTTTATGATTTTTATTTTTATGTTGTTTTTTTTTTTGTTTTTTTTTTTTGTTTGATGTTGCCACTAACTGCAACAATTTCAATATAAATTTCAATTAGTAAAGATTTCGTTTTTTATTTTTCTCGTAGGTGTAGTATAAAGCACTATCCCGATGACACTATCCCGATCTCGGGTGTTTTAAAGCCCTCGCCTGCGGCTCGGGCTTCAAACGACACCCTCGACGGTAATCGGTCACTTTCTCCTCTCGGTGAACAATGTACTATTTATCATCAGTTCATGAAATAAAAAAAAGGTTTTTCAATTATCTTTTAAAGTCGATCTGGTGACTTGTCCAGGATTTCAGATTGCTTTGATTTACTTGCCGAGATGTCCGATTTTCCAAAAATACATTGATATGGATACTGTTGAATTGAAAAAATGAAAGATGGTGATAATGTGAGACTTGCATGTGTATTATCTCGCGTAGAGGTTGTGGACTTGCATGCAACCTGAGGAGCAATTCCTTCAATACTTTTGACAAGTTTTATGAGATTGCGACTTTTTGAACGTTTTTAAAGTACGAGAATTGACCTTCTCGTTGCTCAATCCTACAAAACCTTGCCTAGTCTATTCCCTCACGTGCGTATGGTCGGTCATAGTCCTGCGGTTAATGGACGTGATTTAAGCGCTCTAACGCTGCGGGCATAGAGCATAGAGCGGTGTGCGAGTACGTACGTCCTGTCACCTGCCGCTGCATTCCTAGCACTGATTACACCGCGCACCTGTACGAACGTACTGCCGTCTAATACTTCGTGTTTACTTTGAGTTTTATATCACAGGAAAAGGATCATACAAGTGATCCTTTTGAGTACAGATAAAATTCAGTGTCGTGTCCACTTTTATTTTGACGTGATGAATGCTTCTTTATACGTCTAATTTTTTTCGAGTCCCTGTTTTTCTTTTTCTTTATTTTATTCTTGAAAGTTTTATTGATCGGATGGTAAATTATCGACTAATATGTTAAATGCCTTCTCAGTTCTATTACGGAATGTAATGCAGCCATAATGTTTTTCGATTAGGTGCGACTTACGAGTCGGTGCGTATGATTCGAGATTATTCCGGATTATTTTAATTGTATTTTACGTGAGGAGATTTTTAATATATGCGTACTTAGCACCTACGTGTGGTGCATATATCAGATAAAAGCGGTCTCCATAGCAGTTCCAATAATACATAATTTTATGTTCATGTTTGAATTTGTATTACGTTATTAAAATGTTTGTCTACGAGTATGTAGATATTTAGTTGTTGGTATGCCTAATATTTTTCTTAATGAATTGCTTTTGGAAACAGACATTTAAACTCGTGTGCACGCGTCAAAAATAAATAAAGAAATAGGGAGTGCTCCTTATCGTGGTCTGAGCGATTTAAACAGCCATAATTATTTTCAGTCGAGCCATTGCAATATTTGCGTCATTGAATGCAAATCAAATGATTTAAAATCAATTTATATCTTATCAGAGGATTTCAGCGTGTGCGTTCGCGCAGCGGAATGTTGTTGAATTTAAAGATTATAATTATGCAGATATTTAGTGTATGACGTCGTATAATTGTGTATGGTAAAAAACAAATTGTGCACGCAGCCATTGTGGAGAAATTCACCAAAAACTGATTCCGCTGGGCGAACGTTGTCCTGGCGGAACTTTTTTTAATCCATGGACTTTAGAAGAAAAGAGATGTGTCCAAAAATTAGTGTGTATTTGTGTGTAATTGTGTATGTATGAATAAAATTAGTGCATGCATAAACTTCGGAGAAATTCAAGTTTCCGCTGCGCGAACGTTTGGCCATTAGCTAGTTTTCATATAAAGCGCTTACACAGAGAGCTGTAGATTTTTACATACGTTGTTTTGAATTTGTTTATATTTGTTTAAAAAACAGATTTAGAAAAAATCCTAGGGCTCAAAAGATAAAAATATAAACGTAAAATACGTTCTTAAAGTATGCACTTTGGGGTCTAGATTTTCACGTTTATACAAACCTTGTAAGTGTCTGCAACATGTTGCCAAGTATCAATGATGTTCCGTTAGTAATTAAAGAGTTATAGGACAATTTACCATGAATAGATCACTGTTTACAAAGCAGTCAAATATCACGACGTCCTAAAGGAATTGCATGGTAAAATGTATGCTAATAATTAGTGTATTCATTCAACTATTCACATGCAAAATTTCATGTCATTAAATTCAGTAATTAAAGAAAAACAATTATAATACTGACGAAGCATCGAAAACCTACATAACCCGACCAAGTTCGGATGGCTACAAAAAAGCGGCCGTGCCATATATCTAAGAAACGTTCTTAACCTTCCAATATAGTATTTATTAATATGGTACAGTTGCGTACACAAGCGTTAGGAAAAAATAAAACAATTACATTTCTTGAATGAAAAATATTTTTTTAATAATAACTTTCTTTACTTTATTAGTTGCTTCCTTTTAAGGGGAGTATGTCTTAGTGATATAGAATCATATGCATAATTAATTATTGAAAAACAGCCGTTATTGCCATCTCTACACATAACCCCACAAAATGAAAGTAGCTAATAAAAATCTGCCTTATACGTATATCATTACATATAGGTAATAAATATAAGGTGATTATTTAATAACAATATTTCTCTTCAACATTTCGTTACAATCTGGTCGGTCGTTTAGTTAATTCAGTAACAACTTTTACCATGGGACTAAACCTGAAATTGCGAAAAAAAAATCAGCTGTTCCCTACATTTTGACGAGTTATGCGAACATAAATGTAGGGAACAGCTGATTTTTTTTCGCCATTTCAGGTTTTATCTCATAGTAAAAGTTGTTCACAATGATGAGTACAATCTCTCATTTCGATTAGTCGCATGTTTTCAATTTCAACCTGTATAAATATTTACGTTTATGTCACCCTAGGCATAGCTTTAAATAGGTAGTGCGTAGTGCAAAAATAACAGTTGATAGTAGAGGTAATTACAAGTCGTAGATAAGTGTCGGGAAGGTAGCAACGCGACACTGCCACATCCTGGCGTCGGGCTGCGCAAGCGCCGCGCGCTGAATCTAATTAGTCGTTAATACGCACAGATCTACTTAGAGTTGCATTTATGCATTGCATTGGAATATCGTTCACATTTTCCTTATTATTATTATTATTTTTTTGCTTTGTAGTCGGTTTTAATATTAATGATTTAATTATAATCCTTGAAAGCATTTCGGTAATATGAGGCTGCATTAAAATTTTTCCTCAACATCAACATTGCCTTATCCCAATCAAGATAATGTTGTTTTTGAGGAAAAATTCAGGCCTCGTTAAAAGATAGTGAAAATCTGATAACCGAGGTAGGAAAATCCAACTGCAGTAGCTACAGTGTAGTTTTTCTTGACTAGGTACACGTGTTCATAAGTAATCGTTAAGCATAACTTGTGTGTACGTTTTAAAGAGAGTAACTTACCACTCTGTATAGATCTTCATATCTAAATCTTGGCTAATGGCTGAGCTGCCGGCGATTATGGCTTCATTTGAATATTATCGTTATGGTGGAAATACGGGCAGCTGGCAGGAATGTTCATGGCTTGCTGGTTGTTTGCCTACGAGTCCACCTTCTGTATCTTTGATTGAGACACGAGGCACTGGACAGTGAGGAAATAACGTTACATCTATGATAACGCGTGGGTGGACTGCTTTCCATTGTAATGTACAAACTTCAAGTACTTATAAGTTCGTAGTTACACGTTTGGTTAGGAAAAAGTTACTAAATATAGATTTTATTACATTTTAAGGAAACCAGCCCATCCTGAAAAGTTACGCCGATGGACATCTGCAACAGCAAAGGTTTGCCGAAGCATTTTTAACCTTTTTGGCAAAGTTGAAATGTCATTAAAATCAGCCGGTGGATTCTGTAAAAATCTCACCGTGAAATCATAGGTGAAGTGAGCTTGAAGTGAGCAGTCAATAGTGTTAATCCCTAGCATTAGTCTACTGAATCTCACTTCACGCTCACTCCACCTAAGCTCTCAAGGTGAGATTTTTATACATAGAATAGAACTACAGCACCCTAATTGCATAACACACTCAATCACAATCTGAACCATTTTGAAGGAAATTCCTAATCCATTGCTTCATATTATTCGAAAAACTTTTTTGCTGAACAACGTAAATAACGCAATGAATGTTGTTGAACTGTCAAAGTAAAAGCCATTACTATTGTTCGTGTGTTAGCCTGCAGAACACAGGAATGCCTGACAGTAGAAATACGTACGGTAAATTGTATTAGGGATCCCTGCAGACGAGCATTTATACGAGAAATAAATGGTTTTTAAATTGCTTTTCTTACTTTCTTAACTTCCCGGTTAGGTTTCCATAACGTTTAACTCAAATCATAGAAGCACAGTTTACTTTAGTGAGGTATGCAGTTTGCACTTAATATCCTAATAAAAAAATCATTTTCATACTCAACAAAGTATTTGTGTGTGAAAATGAAGTTTTGAAACATAAATTAATGTAGTCCTTTACAGGTCAGAGAAAAAGGAAACTGATTTTGTGGAAGTGTCTGAAACCCAAATACTCGTAAACGGGAGAGAGTTGTATTGTAACCGTAGCTTACCAAGAAATATAAATTGGTTAAGTATAGATGACATTTCTGCAATACTCGTTATAAATTCCCCGTCAGCCTTAATTTCATCGATATTTGTGTGTCTGACTCGATAGTGAGACACACACGAATAAGATTTTATGTTATGTTATAACATAATTATGGATCGACTTATTCTGCAGGTTTGATTTTTTGAACTGCTCGAAAAGCCTGTAAGCTGTTATAATTATAATCAGGGGTAATCCTTGATTCCTCATGATGAAAACGTCTTTAATTTGTTAAAATTAAGAACTTACAAAATAAAAAGCGGTGTTTTCAAAGATATAACACAGCTAATCTGAGAATTTCTAATGTGTTGAACATTAAGGCTTCAATTCTGAGAACGGTGGAGTCAGGGCGAGGTGTGCGCCGGCGCAGGCTCGCCGGATTATAGCGCCAACATCACACGTAATAACGGCTGACTTATAGGCCAATTTGTGTAATGTTATTGGTGTGTAGACTAAATTATATATTAGCGGTGGATGTATAATGTGTGGGGTTACTTGTTTGCTTTGTTTTTTGTTGAGAACGCTAATGATGTGTGAAAAAAGGTTATGTGATTAAAGTGGTCTACTCGTGGTTGGCGTTGCTCATACACGGAGAGAAAATTCTTAGAAAAATTACTGTGCTCGTCACTATAAAGTGAGTGCAAGTGACATCTACAGAAAATTTTCTAAGTGAGATTGGGAAAAATTCACTATTTGTGCAATTTTTACTGTACAGCATAAGAATTTTTACTATGCATGGTAATTTTTCCATTACCACTCAAATGCACTCAGATTATGAGACAGTACAGTATTTTTTCTAAGATTTTTTTCTGCGTGTATAGATGGGATGGGAGGGCAATGTTGTAGAGTGACCAACATACTCATACTCTCTGTGCTTGGTAAACATTTTAGTTTTTTTTCCTCAGCAGTCTGCACACAAACATAAAAAAAAAAATCAACATCGAAGTGGTTTTAATTCAGCTTGCAAGATTTAATCAATAGTTACGAACAAACTAACAAGGCAAGTTAAATAAAAGCTTGTAAAAACATCAAAATGATTCTGATTAATGCCGTACATAAAACTACATTTCTGAACATATCCGCGAATACCACAAGAATGACCACAAATTAATTCAGCTAACACGACTCAATCCATTCAAGTCAAATAACACAATTATTTTAAACGAACGACTATTCACATGATTTTCACTCCTTTTACTCCCAGTAAAATAGCGATTTAATGCTAAGATTGCTCAGTACATGTACAGTCGGGCCGATAATTCAGTGAACGCGTAAAATAAATTAAAATGTTATACGAGGTGCGGCCGCGGTGTCATTTCCCACCTGCGACAAGTAATTTGTCGTGTCGGTCCACACGCGATGCACTAACTACCGTCCCTGTGAAATAAAGATGCGTTACTTTAAGAGGAGAGGTATCGGTGATCTCAAATGTTTCGTTTTTCGTTCGGGTTTAAAAGCTTTGGAAATGCGCACTTAGTTTCGCGAAACGATTAAGATTGTGTTCTTGCTCGTTTGTCTTGCTTTAGACTTTTGAACAGTGCTATAAATTGAGAAGGGTACTTTCTTTATCTGGTGGAGCGAGGTAATTAAAATACTTTTGCAAAAATATAAGTATTTCAGTTTGTTGATTTGCCCTGTCCGTGGCTAATGAAAATCAGTGAACCAGTCCTGTAATAACTTTAGCCAGCATTTCCCTAAGAGATGCAGGAATCATTTACAAAGTAAAACACCATAGACGAACCGGTCAATCGTGTGCTAATGAGAATGCGACTGGTTCCTAAGCCTAAGCAAAGCAGGTCGTAGACCATGCTCATACGCAGGCTAAACGACAGGATGGAGAAAAAGATAAAACACTATGTTTAAAGGAATAAATACCAACGTCAAGCCGTTTATCTCCTATAATTAAACGCAGGGAAGTGGGAAAAAATAATTTATGTATACTATACATTATTGATTAAACAAATTAGTATTCCATGAGCGTTGTTTCCATTCACCAAGACGAGTTGAAAGCACTTAGCGCTCGGCAGTGTGTGATCGGTTAACATTTGCATATTATTTGACTTTGACTGTACAAATTATTTGGATGTTGACGTTTTCTGATGCATGTTTATCGCGGCATTCTTTGGTTTCTGCACTCTTTCGACAGGACTTTTAAGCGGAACCCATATTAAATCAGAGTACCCACCTATTTAAAACATTTAGCTTACTCGTTATCAAAATCTTTAAAAGTTATTGCCATAAGAAGTACCAAGGTAATTGTGTAAAGTTGTTTCTGTAATAAGTTTATATATATTTCGGTCTGAAAGAATAAAATGTAGCATATTTTTTACGGTCATAACAAACAGCACATAGGTATACATATTTTGGGAAATCGTATCTGCCGGCCGATTCTGTAAAAATCTCACCGTGAAATCATAAGTGAAGTGAGCACTTAATAGTGTTAATGCCTAGCGAATGACAGCTCACTCCACGCTCACTTCACCCAAGCTTTCACGGTGAGATGGTTACAGAATCGCACGGCAGATTCTATAGTCAAATTTCTATGTGTTTCCTTTTTAACTTCACCTCCATATGCAGAACCTTCACCACTGAGAGACTATATTTAAGTACATATCGACACCCCACAGGTTCATAACGATATTTGTGAGGCTCCTAATTTAATGACGAAAGGGCATAACTTAACGACGGGAGCCATTACCTCTCCGTGTGCAATCACACCCTGTACTGGAGTTATGATCGTCCTCGATACATTCTACTTGTTCCAAGAGGCTGGTATCATAGTGTGGGCAGTTTATTAGCTGAAGAAAGTCGTGTTTCATCGATGTGTTTGTGGAATTTAAAATATACTGTACGTATGGTTCGAGCTCTGAACAGAAACCGTGTTTTGGTTAAGACAGTTCTGTGCACAGCGTAAATGTTGTTAATGAATGACGAACACTTTACACTGAACAGTTTTCTTATGTGCAATTATGTCGTTCTCTATTTATTGATTTTTATATGGTGTACATAATACATAGTATTCTATTCTATTATTTATCATTATCAGTCTCTTAACATCCAGTGCTCAAGTGCTGACGTCATGGACAGTCATAGTCCTCATCACCAGATTGATTTTTGCGATCAGTGGATAGTCCAAGTTGGCAGTGTTGTTATATGGTGATCAACAATCAAAGATGTATGTTGCCCATAAATATGACTTGCAACGCCTGGTTATGGATGGCTTGCCAATCACAACATAATCAGCGTCAAACGATCCCACTGCTGGGACACAGGCCTCCTCTGTGAGAGGAAGTGGGCATAATCCACCAAGCGCGCCCCGTGCGTGTTGGTAAATACCCCGATGGTTCTATGACATGCCGGTTTCCTTCAGACCAATAGCAATCACATACACTTTCACACCGTGCACTATTACCTACTAATACATATTTTAAAGTTGAAGAGTTGCTGGAACTATCAATCGGATTTGAATAAATATTTTTGCATTTTTTAGCCCAATTCTTGAGGAAGGCTATAGGCTAATTAAAATCACGCTAGGACCCTTCGAAGCCGAGCACACAGAAAAAACTCCGGACGAACGGTAAATGAAAACGAAGTAATCGTGCGGGCAGGCGATGCGAT
Organism: Eremobia ochroleuca; assembly: GCA_949629135.1. Lineage (NCBI taxonomy): Eukaryota > Metazoa > Arthropoda > Insecta > Lepidoptera > Noctuidae > Eremobia > Eremobia ochroleuca. Next base: position 12,239,247 of record OX451400.1, on the reverse strand, counting down.
GCGACGGGGTGAGTCGGGGCAGCAAGAAATTTGACTCGGAAGAAGTCGCAAGCAGAAGCAATAGCACCCAATATTTAAGATAACAAATCAAGCTAGCTCAACTGGAAAAAAGATCCTACCGCTCTTCGAGTAACCGATCCGTTCAATCGTGAGCAAGTCAAGCTGTTATCTATAATTTGTTGTTGTCAAAAAACCGATATAGGTGGTGATTGCTTATCGGTTCGCTTATCAAGAAACCCGGTTATTTATGTTTTATGGACGTTGGTTAGCAACCTGTTCCTGTTTGGATGGCCAGGTAGGTTTTATTGCAAGTTTTTTTTGTTTGGTTTGTACATTGAATAACAAAGTATTTGAAAGCTCTTGCAGTTTACGGGCACCCAAGCTATTGTGCAGTTGTGCACTTTCGAATGCGTAAGTACTACTACATTTATTAGATTTCTGGGAATTTCCCAGAACTTTACTATATTGATAAGAGCTTTTGCAGGCTTTCTCAACATGGAATTGGGTAAGTTAAGTAAGCACTGATAACCAGAATTCTGAAGATCACATAATTATGTATACTTACATAGAATCCCAACTCTACAAACAAGTTCGTACATCACTGGCTAAGAGAGCTGTCCCTTGAAAGTGACGGGAGCGTCACTTCCCGCGCTTTTGAATTACAGCAGTGCGATTCTGTAACCATCTCACCGTGAAAACTTAGTTGAAGTGAGCGTGGAGTGAGCTGTGAGTGTCATCCCACCTGATACTAGGGATTGACCAAGGATACATTTACAATCATAATCGAGGTTTTAATCATATTTGTTATGCTAATTCTATTGATCATTATAAATATATTATTTCAAAGCTAGTATTTTAATTTTAAAAACATTACTATTGGTGGGGTTTTTATCTAGCAAAAAAATAAAAAAAAAACAAAGTTGATATTCCGCCTTTCTAAGTTTCCGTTTTGCTATATTATTTTAAAATCCATAAATTGGATTGATTGGATTGGATTGGATTTTATAATTGGATCTTAAGTTGTATTTTCTGGTTCATACTCTTATAGGTAATGTATAGTTTCCAGTTTCCGGTACCTATTTATTTTAATTATATAAAATATGTAGTTTAAACAAAGTTCCTTGGCACTTTTGAGTGACGGGTATTTTCTCATAACCTTGCTTTTTACACCTACCTATTAATTATTTCACCATAAGCGGCTGTCATATACTTAGGTAAATCAATAAAAAACTTGTAGGTAACACCAATGCACGTATACGTAGATGGTGCTATTTATTCTCTGTCACATGAACACGGAATAACATACCTATAATAAAATATAGTCTTGGCGCCACAACTATTTTGGTAAAAATTTTGGCGGTCGAGGACAGTGTTTGGGTTTTTCCATAGTGACTGGTTTGTGAGTTTGTGCAAAAACAACGATCGGAATTCATCGCTAGAGGCTTCAAGTTCCGCGTTTGTTGTCCACTAGACTGTTGCTACGTCCCCAAATTTCTACGTAATGTCCCGATTTGAAAGGTTTCCTTTGAAAGAAAGTAGGTACCTAGTGTAAAAAAAAATTGTATTGTTTTTCAGTTAACCTCTGCTGGTGATAGATACCTGTAAATAGCTTAAAATTAATGAAGTTTAAAATCCTCTTAAACGAGAAGGTGAAGAAATGAAAAAAAAGACCCTCAAAAGCTATTATCACTTCGAGTAAGTTGTTCGAAATCCGTGTTCCGAACTCAACAAAGATGTGAACACAAGTTTGCCTATTCAAATTGTACCCCAATCGTTTATATTACACGCTACAACCACCGTATCACATTAACAGCTACTTCAATTACCGTAACAATTCGACATCCGGATCCCGAATTCGGTCTCATAATAGTTGGCAACACTACGACGGAGAGCGCGAGTTGCCGGCCGGCGCTGGAATGCAGCTCACCTGCATTATTTCAACCATGATTTATGTGGACCCGGCCTTATCCACTATTTACTCAGACAAAACGCTCCGCTATCGACGGCTTTATTTATATTGCAAATTAAATACCTAATGGCTGTTTCGCATTCCAGTCTTTTATTCTGTTTCAGGTTTGTTTTATGAGTTTTGATCGGCAGATGAAATTGTTTGGTGCTTCATTATTTTTTGTATTAGTTTGGGTAGTAGATGAGTTTGAGTAAATAAATGAGTCTTTGTTTTATTTAAACTAACTATGGCAGCATCACAGTCACATTTCCGAGAACGATGTATAATGTATCTGTACAGAACTTATCCGTCTTATTGCCCATTTATCACCTTACTAATTGGCGAAGAATTTCTTACCAACGTGTCAACAAAAAGAGAATTCATATTAAAACATATTTTGTAGGAACGTCACTTAATTCACAATTTAATTGACTGAACTGTGATAGTTCAAAGTTCAGTTTAACATGACGGCGCTAAAGAATTGACCTTAAAAAAAAACTTCAGTCTTTTAATTAGAAATTAAATTCTTAGTTTATCATATCACAAATTCGCTAACATATCTACAAAACGCCTGTTACAAAACTCCGAGCAATTATTATAGTTTGCATATTTTGGTTGATGATTTTTATACGTAACTTTACATAAAGATAAAGCTACATAGGTATATGAATTTAATGGTTCCAATTCTGTTGTTCACAGACTAAACTAAATTTAAGTTCAGTGCATCTTTTTCTTTTAGTTCAGTCCTGTCAAATTAGTCAGCGCCTGACGTAAATTGACGTATTTTTAGTAGCCAATTTTTTAATCACGTCTAACTTGTCTATGGATTATCTTAATTTGACAGGACTGAACTACTATTTATCTTCTGTCCTTTTCTTAATGAAATAGAAAGAAAAAGATGCACTGAACTTAAATTTAGTTTAGTTTGTGAACAAAGGAATCGACGCCATTATTTCCAAAGTTATCGCTAACTTTCCTGAAAACTAAACGAGCGTAAATCAAAAGACAACATTTACCTACCTAAATTGAGTAAGTATTGAATAATAATTTAGTCCTTTTAGGAGTTGCGGTGTAAAAGTAAGTAAATAATGACTTCGCAGGTCTTTGTCCACGGTCATTATTTCTTTCAAAACATAATTATTTCAAGTTGCAAACAAGAACTCTAGCACAATGGTGATCTAAACTAAATGTATTGGCGCGTCGGTCAACGCAAGCAAATTAATAAATGAATACCATATTATCCGAGAGCAGTAGCCGCGGCGACGACCAGGCGGCCGCACACCTGCGTCTGCGCATCTCAACATACACAACTCAAAACACACCTTATATCTACGTCACAAGTTTGAAAATTCAATGCGACCGCTCAAATCCCTCATTACGAATCACGGATGTAACAAACAAACTATACAAAACACTTAAGAGACTACCTTTACAGCAAAGTTGGATTTTACGGTCAATGCATGACTATAAAGATTCCTTTGCTGGAGAAATATGGTCATTTTTTTTTATTATTTAAAGTAAAAGCAACGAGAAACCTACCAACTTAAACAAAGGAGGCTTTATTCTTTCTGAGGCCTTATTAAATGACAAACTCAAGTATGTGCGACACAATATACATAATAAGTTTATAATATCGAGGTACCTATAACAATAGAATTCGTACTGTGGAATTGTTACGAAATACTACAAAACTTTTTGTTGAGAACATTAGTGATGGGAGTACGAACTAGATGGCGCTGACGGTTGAAATGCTTCGTTACAAGTTATTTTGTTGAGTTGTTGGTGAAATTCGACTATTATGCTCTACAGAAATGAATTGACATTATGTTTGCGTTCTTAAGAAATTTGTTTCTATATGAATGAGTATTTTAACAGCGTGATAATGAAGCTAGCAAGAAAAGTCCTAAATTGCACTATTAGAGTTTTTGGTCTCCAAAACACATATACAAAAATTCGTGTTAATAGCTGAGGGTTCCGACCAGTTCAGTCGTCGGGGTTACATACAGAGTTCTCGTAACTCACATCACCCTGTGGAAAGTCCCCGGAGATAGGGCGGAAAGCGCCACACCGTGATGGTGGAGGCCGGGTCGGCTTCGCAGGGGAGGATAACCTGCGCGCGGCCGCACTCGTAGCGTTGCTCAGAGCAAAGAGAATATTGACAAGGCTTAGCCGGCCTAACCAAATGGGGCTTACTCGGTCTGGAACCCTTCCTCTTTTATTTACTCTTACTACCTATACTCATAGAAAGCTCTTTAGTTAAATTAATTTCATGGAATCACAAAAGGCAATAGTGTCAGGTATTAATGTGATTTTTTTCACAATTTATTTATTTATTTAATACTTCAAGCACAAAAATGTACAGACGCGGACTTAATGCCATAGGCATTTTCTACCAGTAATCCTTTGGGTGATGCAGACAAACAGTAGTAGGTGCAATCATGAAAATTGAGGAATAAATATTATTTTATATTTATTCCCATATTAGAATTTATTGGCGTAATAAAACGTTGATATTACCAAAATTATGTTTTAATGAGTAAATTAGATGAAATATTTAATTATAACCAAATATAAAAAGGCCTGCCTCCAGAGAGATTCGAACTCTCGACCCCTAGTTTACAAGACTAGTGCTCTAACCCCTGAGCTATGGAGGCTACGGCAAAGTGCTCGAAATTTCTGTTCCATTGAGTCAGATAGGCAGTGAGTACAGTTGTGTAGACAATGCTTGAGTGTTTTAAATTCTTAATAATGACCAAGGAAAAGGACAATGGCGCCGATTCCCTTGTTCACAAACTGAACTAAATTTAAGTTCAGTGCATCTTTTTCTTTCTATTTCATTAAGAAAAGGACAGAAGATACATATTAGATAGGTTAGTCCTGTCAAATTAGTCAGCGCCTGAAATATTTTTAGTAGACAATTTTTTAATCACGTCTAAACTTGTTTATGGAGTATCTTAATCTGACAGGACTAAACTAATATTTATCTTCTGTCCTTTTCTTGATGAAATAGAAAGAAAAAGATGCACTGAACTTAAATTTAGTTTAGTTTGTGAACAACAGAATCGGCACCAGTGTGTTGCTAAGAACAGCTGGGTAAATAAAATGTACTCTTGTTCGTAACTGAAAAAAAATATATATATATATACAGCGTGTAACGGAAGGGGGGTATCAACCCTGAAGGAGGTGAATGTGCTCATGAAACTCAACAACTTTCCCCAAAGAACATAGGTCGAAATACGAAAAAAAAATTTGGCCCTCCCTTACAAAACTGACTACCAGCTGATTGATTTACTATGGGAGGGCCAAATTTTTTTTTCATATTTCGGCCTATGTTCTTTGGAGAAAGTTGTTGAGTGTCATGAGCACATTCACATCCTTCAGGGTTGATACCCCCTTTCCGTTACACGTTGTATATACAGGGTCCCATTAAAATAGATGGACAAATTATAACACAGCGTTCAGTACGTCTAACTAAAGATATCCAAGCAAAAAAAACACAGATTAGAGTGATTTTATTTTGATCTAAAATAATAAATTGCCCCAGTACATTAGTGTATTTTCGTTAGATGATTATTTTTGTAAGTATCTAATGCGTTTTTCTTATATATTTTTACCATTGCACATAGGAGTATTGCCATGTATTATCCGGTCAAAATTATTTAATGGCTTATTTAATAATAAAAGATTGTAATACGATTTAATATAATCTTTAATGATAATAAAAACTATATTCATAGCATAAAACACATTTTTTTTAACTTAAGTTCTTAAAACATTAACAACATTACAAATTATCAACATTCGACATTTACGTCCTGTACTTTTTTTAACAGATTAAAATCCTTTGAAGTCTGTCCACAAATATAGCATCGCATAGTTGATGCTGTGTCAGTAGCAGCATTGCATACTTTGCCATCAATCATTGTGAATAGAATTGTATGTTTTATTTTCACTATTCCACCAGGAGCTGTAATTTCAGTTTTTGATAGATTATTTGATTGCCTTTTAATATAACTTATCTCCTCTTTGGTAATATCTTTTGATTCATTGATAAATCTGATCCGTATTGGTCTACAGAATCTAACTGAAGATGGCATTGGGTTTTGCCAAATTATTTTAATTTCACCATTTATATTGACAATCAGTCGCAAAGAAATTAGGGAACTTTGAAATAAGTTAGCGTGACTATCTGAGCTGTTTTGGAACTTTTGCTTAAACTGTGACTGCTGCGATCCATCGCATCCCCATTTAGATATTAGTTCCATATTTTCTCTTTCTTCCTTTGTACACGTTTCTATCACCTCTTCAAGGTATTTGTACAGGCGAGATGCTGTGTGATCTAGTAATCCTTGCAGTTGGATTTCCATGCACGTTTCAGTGACGCGTATTGTTTCTTCATTGGGGTAACAATCCTTTTTTGCCTTTTGTATTAATGAGTAACATGGATAGATACTCCTATTAGCATTATAAAGGATTTCCCATTGCCTTCTTGTGAAGTCACCTTCAACGAAAATTGACAGTGCCTCTTGTGGCGTGTGCTTTTTCACACTTATTTGGTTTTGGGATAAAGTGTAAGATTTACGAACTTTCGAAGCTCTTGTTGGCGTTGCCACTAATTCTTTTATCATAGCTGAGGCATCCGTGTTTCCAATAATACGTTGACTGACTCCAGCTGCATATATTAGTTCTTCAGCAGGTATTTGCTTCCGTATCTCACTAGTTTTTCGTCGCTTACTACGCTCACTTAAATTTTCAAAAGATTTTGTTGGCCGACCCGGTTTATATGTAACCTCCGCACTAAATTTCTGCAACTGTATACACGATTTGAGCCATTTGTCGTTATTACGCAAGAAGCGCTCTTCTTTGCGACTTGCTGCTACCCATTTTTGTTTGAATTGAGTCCTAAAATATCTCAGAGTGCGATCCAAAATAGTTTTTTTATGATCAGGACATTGTGTAATTTCAACTAATTTTGTTCCCAAAAACTCCAACTTTTCTTCAATTTTCTTTCCTTTACAGTCACGCATGATATCGTACAAGTCTCTTCTGGTAAAACTAACAGTTGATTCTACATTATCTGAAAATAAAAAATAAAACAACGTAAAGTCAAATATATCCACATTTTACACTATCATCTTCAAATAATTGAAAATTAAAATGGCGCGCGTAGGCGTGGCAAATTTTCATTGTTTTTACTAAAACATATTCTTGGCAACATATTAATCGAAAAATAAAGGTTTGACAAGCCTTGACAAATAAACAAAAACACGATTAAATAAAATATTTTAGACAATTTATTTCAAATTTTCGGTTCATCTTTGTAATTTTTTTTAAACACATAAATGAAACATAAACGATTTAATTAATATGTTAAAATAATCTACGTACCTTGTACTTCCATATTCATAATGTTTTTTTCCACAATTTATCACACCAAACGTACAGTTCAAACTCCAATGCAGTGAAAATAAACAAGCGCCGAGAACAAAGACATGCGGCTTAGACAACGACTGGGTTCCGACTGCTTGTGCGGGGAGGGTCGACTACCTGAGTTACAAATGTGTCCTTTTTTCAATGGACCGGTTATTAAGCTGCAAAAATGTGTAGCTTTAATAGGTTTTTATTTAACTTCGTAAATTCGACTTTTGACCGGATTTTAGATGGAAATACTCCTATGTGCATTGTCCTTATTTTGGTGATCTGAATGATTTATAAAAGTTTGTCCATCTATTTTAATGGGACCTTATATATTTAGGTGTAGGTAACTTTGAATAAACCAACAGGGTAATTGCGTAACACACTATCAGTAGCAATGGGTTTCATTTTGACAGTTCAACAACATTCATTGCGTTAGTTGGTGAGCATACAATTTTTCTTACATATGGAGAAATGGATTAGCCATATGCTTCAAAATTATTCAAATTGCGAGTAATAGTGTGTTACGCAATTAGGGTGCTGTATAATAAAACAAATTAGGATGAATTATTTCTTCTAGGACTAATTTTTAACCTTTGCATACCCTTGTTTAAAAACTTGAAAGTAGGTGACTTTATAGTCACAATAAAATTAAAATAAACACATAAATATTACTTATTTTACATGAATTAGCTCCAGTCTGTAAATTAAAGAAATTTCTCGCCGGCTGATCGGAAACTTCACGTGACCAAAGGGCTGGGTCGTTCTTTGGCCAAAGAATTAGCATTGCGATTCAACGTGGCAATGATGCCAGTCTTCTGGGCACGTTTCCAGATGACAGCGATGCGGACGAGAACTTCGACGCCTAAATATCCTTGTGTTTTTGTATTTCTTTATATAGTTAGTTAGTTTTTTAATTTAGTACGTAGTGTATGTATGATAACTATTTACAGATTTATTTTACAGGCAGAGAATATTTTTACTCTCCGTCAACATAACGTAATTTACTTGAATAATAACATCGTGACAAGTTGCCGATGACGTAGTTTTGACATTCAAATTGTAACCAAAACTACGCGTTTACGCATGCGTTGAAGATACAAATCTATTCGTTATACATCTTCTTACAACCAGATCCGCCATTAGATATTATTTACATTGGAATTTAGCTTTCAGGGTTAGCAAGGTATCCTTTGGTAGGTTCTTATATAAATAGATATTAGCATACCTAAAGGTTAAGCCGGGGCAGAGTAATTAACAGTAATTGGCGAGATATCGTCGTCCTGGACTTCACAGTCTAATAAAGTTTAAAGCCTTGCTTCATAATTCGTTGGAATTAATCTGTAATTAATTAAAATACGATTTGCCGTGACTGTACTTAGTACTTACAAAGAGACATGATTCCTACACTGATTAGATGTGTATCAGTCTGTCCTTAATCGGATGATTAGAATCTATCAGTTTATCAGCGGGTCGATTCTGGAAAAATCTCACCGTGAGAGTGAGTCTAAGCTCACTTCACCTTAGTTAAACTCTTCACCACCCTTGGTTGAATGGTGCAGAATGCCTAAGGCATTAAGTCCGCCTTTGTACCTTTTGTGTGAAAAGTTTATATAAATAAATAAATTCACCTTCAGTCGGTCGATTCTGGAAAAATCTCACCGTGATAACTAAGGTTAAGGGAGCTTAGAGTGAGTTGTGAGTCATGCTGATGCTAGGAATTGACACTATTGACGACTCAGTCCACGCTCACTTCACCCAAGTTTTCATGGTGAGAGGGTTACAGAATCGCACGGCAGGAATTACTTAATGCATTACTTATACATTTACCTACCTTAGTCAAACGGAAGTGTCCATATACCTCATTATTTTTAGTATATGGCAAACCCGAAACACGTGTCTAGTATTTTTAAGTAAAGAATCTATGTACAGACGCCAGCACATCAAGCTACTACAATCTGTCAGATTTCTTTAATAGATTTTCAACTTTGGTGCTAAAGTATAAGGTTCAAAGTTGATTTGGAAAATCTGACAGTTTCGGGTACCTTGATGTGCTGGCCTCTGTACAACATTTCAAAACTGTATCATGAAAAATCACGAAGTTACGAGTATAAGCTTGTTATGTTACCTGATTGTCCGTACAAAAATTTGGTTACCACTTAACACGCGCCGCCGGCCGACCGGCTGTGCCCTGTGTTGTGCGCATAATATGATTGCGAAAATGTACTTAGTGTCGCTCGGTGTCCAACTTGTTACCATTTTTAAATATTTTTGGGACAAAATATAACATGGTGCAAAACCTATTGGAATCGATTCAGTTCTGAACAAACTATATTCAGGTTTGCAGTATACTAAAAATAATGTTGTATATATAAGCTGGATATCACGTCACTTCCTGAGAGAAAATATAAAAGTAGGTACTTAATAAATTCACAATATATTAAAAACCGTCAAGTGCGAGTCGGACTCGCGACCGAGGGTTCCGTACAAATGTGCAGGTATGTGACTACTTTACGGTTTTCGGATGTTTTCCTTTACTTGTGCTACATGGTATTGCTTCTTGCCAAATTTCATGATTCTAGGTCAACGGGAAGTACCCTATAGGTTTTGATTCCCTTGCGAGTGTCAAAATATGCGGCATAAACGGAACGTAAACGTCCGTATCTTTTGATTGCGTTGACATAAAAATTTGATTTTTTTGCCTGCTTTATTCGGCAATCCCTTGAAGCAGTGAGCCCTGAGTATTTGATATTAATTTCAACTTGATAACTCCACGAGTTCCTGAGAAAAAGGGTCTTGACAGACGAACAGACGGACAACGAAATGATTTTATAAGCGTTCCGTTTTTCCTTTTGGGATACGGAACCCTAAAAAGGTATCGATGTTCAAATATAACCATAATACATAGCTTTATAATCATTCAATTTTCTTTGTGCGTTCAGAATCTTTTTAAGAAATGCCAGAAATAAAGTAATAATTATTGTGGTTAATTATGATCCTCGATGTACCCACATTACGCTGCAGGCTTATGACTAGCACTTGTCCAGTATGTATTTAAAATTGTAACACAGAATTAAGTCGTCACAGCTTAAAACCTTAATCAACACTTCCTGTAACCTCTCACATTACCAAAGCATGTTTAACAAAAAAGGCAGCAAAACTGTGTTAAATCCGTTCAGGTGTCAGCGGTGGCATTTAGCAGATCGCCAGATGTCGGGTGGATCGACGGACACGGGCCAAATGCGGTGAACTGGAGCAAGCGACGCCGAGCTGAGTTATAACCACTTTGCATACCGCCACCTAAAACGGCAAGCACTAGTTGACTCCCCTACTAGTGGTATTTGGTGATAATTCTGTTGCCCAAAAACCTGACACTAACAGAATGTTTGTCTTAAGTTCATTAATCTTTTTCTTTATGTTCTTTGTCTGGGTGTAATTTATCTATAATATGTATGTATTTAGAAATATATATGTATGTTTATCAGTTGTCTCGTACTCATAGCACAAGCTCTGCTTGATTTGGGACTAGATGGCGTTGTGTGAAAGTTGTGGAATATTATTATTATTATTATTCCCTGGCAGACAGTGCACTGCTTAAATAGCTAGGTCTAGAAGCATGAAATTCCAGGACAAGCATAAGAGTTCCTCATAATTATGGCGAAGGAGAGGGCTAAGGAATGATTTTTCATAGTTAATTCCCGAAAGGGTTTAAACAGGGGATGAAACCCCCCAAAGGATAAGTCTGTCGATCACTCGATGGGAATTCCCATCGGTTGCATGGCTCGTTGAAAAAGAAATTTCTTTAATTTTTCCTCGTGTCGCTATGTCCGTCTCGTCCAGTAATATCTTTGATGGCGGGCGGCATCATTTGTATGCAGGTTGCACACTGCTGGCATCATTCAAAGCGTAGATATCAGATAATCTGCTATTAATAAGTAATTATGGAGTCAGACCTCCGCTACATGTCAATCTAGAGCTAATCGAAGACAATTAACGTCGATATTTGCATCGATTTTTAACTTTTTTAATCCCTTCGTTAATAACCTTGTTCATAAAACTCGCGTTAATAACGAAGCTCCGTAGTAATTCAAAATCGCAGTCAACCATCAAGAGACAGGAAAATCAGATTAAAACCATTAGTTGATTTTTCATTAATCTTGCCTTACATGGGAGCAGCAAATAACTGATTAGCTGTTCTTTGCTGTATAAAAAAGGTAATAGAGCATTAGCAACATCTGTGGTCCTGAAGCCACACTATTATATTGATTACTGCTGTTACCATACAAGGGATTATGTAATGTCGAACAGTTTTTCATTTGTCAAACTACGAAAGGGTATAATGTATGGAGCTAGTTTACCGACACGGCGAACATCATCATCTGCCTAGCCTTTTCCCAACTATGTTGGGGTCTGCTTCCAGTGTAACCGGATGCAGCTGAATACCAGTATTTTACATGGAGCGACTGCCTATCTGACCTCCACAACCCAGTTGCCGGGTAATACGATACCCCTAGGTAAGACTGGTTGTCAGACTTTTGGGCTTCTGACTACCCGTAACGACTGTCAAAGATCTACGAATGACAGCCGGGACCAACGGCTTAACGTGCTTTCCGAGGCACGGAGGGGTCTCGGTATGTAAAGAGGGTCACCCATCCACAGACCAACCGCAGCAAGCGTAGCTTAACCTGATCGATCGACCTGTGCGGCTGTTATGTAGCCACGGGCCCCTCATCCGACACGGTGAACATAGCAGTAATAAACGGTTATGCTTCTGAGAAATTGGTGGTATTTACTTAGACATCGACCAAGTATGAGAGATAATCAGTTTTATTGAATCTGATGTTTAGTTTAGTACATACCGTATAACAAGAATAATGTACTTAATACATTAAGTTATACAAAACGGATCGCTCCACTGACTAATCGTAACAATTTGATATACCTAAAAGGCAACGTCACTTTACGAGCAAGGTCTTCTGAAACGATTCTGAAAGCAAAAGCACCTGGCACTTCTTAGTTATAAGAACTATTGAAATTAAGTTTCAGCAGATATAGACCTAGCAGTCGGTAAGAAATTATCTTTAATTACCCAATAATTCAATAATTTTGCTCCGAAACTGAGTCACCATCTTAACCCTACATGGCATAGTGTCCCACATATGGGACATACCGAAAAACGTCTTATATTTTAAAAATCGATTCAAGTAGCCTGATCTAGTGTTGACAAGATTAACTATGTATTATGTATTTGAGTTTCGAATTTAGTACCAGATATTTTGAATAGATCTGAATAAACATTTATTTATGTTTTGTTCAAATCGGTAGGTACTTGAATACGATTAACGAGCGGCGTATAATAATCGCAAAAAAATTATAAAATTGAATTTTTCAGTGTCGAAATAATTAGTAGAGGTAAGTTCATGTTCATATTTGTCATTTTACGTGTAATTTTGTAATTTAATTTATACTACATAACACAGATTCACATTATACTTAATGCATTATGTGCCATGTACAAAAACATACGTTTCTATTGAATTATGATTTTTCTAAATATTTTCTCGAGAAATGGCATCATATTTGCAGGCTAATGTATTTTTTTAAGCCGATATGAAAAATCATGCTCTCTAGGGTTAAAATCATGGGTTTCGTTCAGATGACTGCTGTCTATTGGATGACCCCTCACCCGTAAATACCTTAGAAACGAGAGGTAACCAATTATTGCAGGTGTCCGGATATGAATGTGAATGTACAAAAAAGTATTTTGCCCAATCATATTACCAAGATGTTACGGTAAATCGCGTGCACAGATGCTGCGCGGGCGCCGCTACTAGCATCTATTTAATTGCTAAATTGTTCCCATCTTTCACAATCCCATCTTAATTATTACCCACTGAAATTATGCGTGTAATCGCAGATTGCCAATAAAAATAAATGAAACTCGTTTCGACGAAATAAACATATTTGATAACTGTGGTACGAGCGGGTGGTGAGAGGTCGAAGCTACTTCAGTAGTCGTTTAATGTTCGGTTTTACCAAATTGGAAATCTGAATAGTATGTGGAATTCCTTTACCGAATGAATTTTATGTGAGAAGTTGCTGTAACCATTACTGGGCATAAACGTTTCTAAGCACGTTAGAAACGTTTATGCCCAGTAATGGTTATGCACCGTTAGTTTAGTTTTACATACCTACTACACCAAAACATTTTACTATTTTTGAGTCGATCTATAACATCAATAATTCCCAATAAACTTACTTATATGGTCACGCATCGATTTATTTAACTACTTCGTTTGGTAAGACTTATCTAAACGTCAAATGTTTACGTAAAGCCCATAAAATTTTCAATTTAGTTTATTGCAGATTATATTGCGCGATCATAGTAACTCTCAAACGATATCTTTAACGACAATGGGGACCATCTAAAAAATATAAAAGTAGGGTAAAGGGTTCTTGAAAATTGGTAGCAAACGGGGCTTTCACTTGGTAAGGCAGAGCACAAAGTTAATAAAACGCCTATCCGTGAATTGCGTCGGTTCGGAAATTGGCCATCATTACGTTGACCGCTTATGGCTGCGTCTGCGCCGGCGGCATGTACGGTGTACCGCAAACCAATAATTTACTATAACGCACCGGTAATGTACCAAGTGCTCTTGATTTTCAGGGTTCAGTGGCCTGTGCAATATTGTTTTTATCTCGAGTCTGTGCCTAAAGGGGGACAAGAATCACGGTACAAATTAAGTGCAGCTTTCTGTGGAACCAAGCGTATACTTTGCAAGTTGTAGATTACAAAAATTATCCTCAAGTGGTACTTCGCTAAAATCATATCACAAACGGAACTCATATACGATTGACCGGTACTGTTATTTTCTCCAACCAATTAATTGCAGGTCGTTATTTAATTGGAGCGCGGAATGGGTTCCTGAACTCTGCGTCCAGTTACTCGTACTTACGCGATTAACTGTATTGTCGACATCGCTCAATGTATCTCCAATAAATTGAAATTGAAAGTTAATACCAATATTATCCTTAGGTACGACGTACAGACGCCAGCACATCAAGCTACCCGAAACTGTCAAATTTTCCCAATCAACTTTGAACCTTGTTCTTCAGCGATAAAGTTGAAAATCTATTAAAGAAAGACAGATTTTGTGCTAGCTTGTGCTGGCGTCTGCACATTTGCCAATATTATAAAATATCATCACGCCTGCATTCCCTGAAGGGATAGGTCGAGGTGTACCTATAGTACACACGCATTTCGCAATTTATGTTTAAGTCCCATGTAATAAGGGGTGGGCTATTGCCATTAACCGGGTACAAATCCAGACAACGAGAAACCACAAATATCCAAAATAAAAAAATAAAACAAATTCCATATGGAAGAACACAATAACACTTTGCCCGACTCGGGAATAGAACCCAGGACCTCATCCTCAGCAACAACACTTGCGACCACTGGACACCAACGAAGCAGCCAATATTATCTTTAGTAGTATTTAATATGTACTTTAATGTAGGTTCTGACCACGGGATATCTATGGTTCTGACGGTCTGACCGACTTTTGTTGTTATGGAATCTTTGTACAGACGCCAGCTGCACGTCAAGCTACTACAATCTGTCAAATTTCTTTAATAGATTTTCAACTTTATTGCTATAGTATAAGCTTCAAAGTTGATTGGGAAAATCTGACAGTTTCGGATAGCTTGATGTGCTGGCGTCTGTACTTGTAGTAATGTCCCACTTGCGAAGATATTTAGAAAAGGTGTTATTAATGTGCAATTGATCTCTCCTAATTAGGTAAGCAGATCTGAAGTTATGTACAACTTTCTAGTACAGTAGTAATCTATGGAAAGTGTAGTGAGTACTTAGTATTTTATAAATATTATTACTTACCTATATTTGTTAAGTATCTAAGATATTTCTGTTTTTTCTTAATAAACTACGGTTTGTTTTGCATATTAAACAAAGAAAATAGTAGATACGACTATGATACTCATTTGAGGCTGGCTTACTCAGCAATTTTAGGAACCCTTATGTAATTAGGCACATAATAAGGTCCGTTCGTTTTCCGTGTAAAAAATGCTTCGTAAATGCTTCGTACAAAATTATGCTTGTACGAGGCCGGTTTATTAACAGGAAATGCCCAGGTTAATTGCGTAACACACTATCAGTAGCAATAGGTTTCATTTTGACAGTTCAACAACAGTCATTGCGTTATTTACGTTGTTGAGCAGACACATTTTTCGAACATATGGAGCAATGGACTAGCAATATGCTTCAAAATGATTCAAATTGAAAGTAATAGTGTGTTACGCAATTAGGGTGCTGTTTAATAAGGAAACACACAATTATTTACTGATTACGAATTGATTAATTTAACATTCAATGTCGTTAAATATCTCAACCAAACAAGACAAGTCTAGAAAAATACACTATATCTGTGTACATAATTATGTCTAGGCAATGTTCTATGTAGGATAAATTATGTGTCTACGTTCGAGTAATGTCGTGGACACAAGGAAGCAATATCTTACACGGTTTGACGTGTAACTAAATACGTAAGTGATTGTAAACTTTGCGTGCCGGGTAACTGACGGAATCGATAGGTCGATGTGATCGCCAATTCATTTAGTTGGAGCGCGGTCGGTCGCTACTGAGCTTTGGCTCTATTTGTTCGGATAAATCGACGACAGGGAAGTTACTAAGAATGTTAAAGTCGCTGTATATTTATGATATCTTATTTTATTTGTAGAGCGTACCTACAGAAATTAAATGCTTCATTATTTTACGACATGACAAACTTTCATTCCTAATTATATACCTAAATGGTCACCTTAGATAAATAAGAAACTCTTATGAAAGCATGCTTCTAGATCCAGCAGTTTTGAGGCTGTGCGTTGTCTGTCAGTGAATTTAAGAAGGTCACGCTCACGACATGCAAAAAAGCTCGAGTTTGCTTGTTATGCGCAGCATTGAGCAATAGACAGTTTAAAAAAAAACTTTTTCCAAAAATTGACATTAATTATAGGCCTGTAATGAAATAATAATTAAATAAATTATTTATTGGCGTAATATTTTATGTTGTATAATTATGGATTGTGATTTTACTAACACTAGGTTAAGACTGTTACTAACAATTACATATGAATCTTGAAGTTGATCTGAAATAAAATTTATTTTATTTTGTTATTAAAAAAAAATGTGTTCAAACAAAATTAAGCCCCGACTCTTGCGCTAGGTTATGTGTTCTACATTCTACACTTGTGTTACAGGAGCCAGTGTCTTCTCCCAATCAGTAGGTTCTGGATTTTATGCAATATAAGTAATTGCGTAACGCACTATCAGTAGCAATGGGTTTTATTTTGACAGTTCAACAATATTCATTGCGTTATTTACGTTGTTGAGCAGACACATTTTTCGAACACATGGAGCAATGGATTAGCAATATGCTTCAAAATGATTCAAATTGAGAGTAATAGTGTGTTATGCAATCAGGGTGCAGTTTAAATAATGAAAATGCCAAATGTTGTTAAAAATGTGAATAAAAGTGAGCTCAAAAGCTTTCAGTTACGTAATCAAAGGCAAGACATTCTTAGTTAAATTCTACATCAAATTGAAACTTTGAAATTGAAAGGCACATAGCTAGTGACGAAGTCCGTCTAGACGGGGCGCCCGTCATAATTTATTTAAATGCCTGCATTTGCATCAATAAAGCCACGATAAATCTGTTCATACCTATAGGTACCTAAGTGCAACCGCTCGTGATGTAAGATAAATTGAATTAACTGATTGCTAACATGTGTTATTATCATTTGACTGCCAAAGACATGTTGAACGTCGAATGCTTGTCCTCCTCACGTTTGTTTATTTGATAAACAAGTTTTTGAATTTATTGAGCATTCGTGGTCAAATAAAATAGGGTTATCTTGATATTTATTAAGAATTTACATGTCATATTAACACAGATTATATGAAAGATAAATATATGTACAATCAAATTATTTTCGGAGCGTTACAAGACCGCAGACATCGCATCCTAGTTTCTAGTACAGACTTCACTGATTGAACCAGAACAGAATTGACAGAATTATGTAAATTATAGTGTTCAGACCAATTTTATGTAGCTTGCTGGTGCAATGAGTACATGGAAGGTCTGCAACTAAAGCGGAGGCTTAAAGGTTCGTGGCAGTTTGTCTTGAAATAACTCTAAAACCAATATTGGTCAAGCTGCTGTCAAGATTGGCTATCACTTGACACCAACTCAAGTACTAGCTGTCGAGGCCTCGGCGGTCTGCGCGTCTGTCCAGCAGAGCGCAGCTCGCGCCAAGACATGTGCTCCGAGCGTGAGGGCCGCGGTTCGGTTACCGCCTGACGCCAGATCAGCTTACCCGCTCTCTCTACGTCCTACACTTGATATGCTCAGACGCATGCCGTGATAATTTTGTGCCACATCTCGAAACAATACTGCTACACCGCTTTGTAGTTGGCACGTAAAGCCGCTACGTAATTTTTGCGTTTGTGGTTTTTTGTTTTTCACGATTTTGCGTCCCTATATTTCAGTTCCAATAACACTTTAAAGTTGGTGTTGAATCTCTCCGAAAGTGACTTTTTTTCAGCAATTACCTTACACTCTGCAAATTCATAACAATTTAGAGCCTTTGTTTCGTTGAATGACAAACGTAACAATGAAAACCACCAATCCCATGATGTGATGTACAGACGCCAGCACATCAAGCTACCCGAAACTGTCAGATTTTCCCAATCAACTTTGAACCTTATGCTTTAGTGATAAAGTTGAAAATCTATTAAAGAAATCTGACAGATTGGAGTAGCTTGATGTGCTGGCGTCTGTACTATTGCACTAAGCTCTCCAACAGAACATACATATGTAATAGACCCAATCAAGAACAAAGCAAAGCAAGCAACAACAGACGCCATACAAAAGCAAATAGGTCAGAGTAGACATAACTTGGAATTGACTATAAAATATCAATAAACATATCAAGACGGTTTGCAGACCAGCTCAGTTTCACATATCAAACGAAAGTCGTAAGTTCGTAACCAATAAACGATTCGATGCAATGATTGTTCCAAAGGCTGCGACTGCGCATTGTTGATGCGCTTAATCGATTTATCCTACCTGGGTATTGCGCATATGTGATGCCAATAAGAATAGTGTATTTAAACTAAGATAGCTACTCGTATTAAACTGCTACTACAGGTCTGTATTAAAAACAAGTAGAAATGTGCGCGGTATCAATGATCGTTATTTTGCGATAGACAATGTAGCTTTATTGCTGTTGGAATTCAATCCAACTACAATGTGCAGGTACTTCTGTAAATGTGTTTGTGAGAGGCCACCTTTCACGTTTATTTCCCCATTCACGTTGGAAACGCATCGTGCACATAAGACAAAAGCTCTGCTCCGCTATTTCGGAATTAGAATAGTTTTCACGCGTCAGCGCGGCTTCCGGCTGGCCATTCACACGGCGACACCCCCCCAAAAACAATATTGGAGCGGCCGTGGGACTGATTTTATGGTAATTTCCGTATTGAACAAGGGTGACTTTGTTTCATTATTGATTTGACTTTGTAATTGCAATCAAAGCCCGGACACGCTTCCTCTATCATGTGAAATTAAAATTCCATTACATTATTACATTTGGGTCCTTTCATTTTATTTCCCAAATGGCCGTGAATCTTTTATGGTAATGATCAGTAAAGGGTCGATAGCAAGTTGAAGCTCAGTAAATTTGATATCGATATCGAGACTCAATTTTACAATCTAAAGATTTAACTTTAATGTTTCCTCTACTAGTCCTTTATGGTAATGTGGGCGCAAACATTAAGCCTATCGGTTGAGCCTGTTCAAATGATCTGTAAGCATCGGTCGATCAGCTCCGCTAAAACGAGCATGCAGTTACATTAACGGCACTTTTAATGGAGGAACTGGTTTCGCGATTGTCGTCCTGCGGAGGCGTGAGAATGGCAAGTCGCGGGATATTCTCATGGCCGGGTGACGTCACGTGCACCTGCACCGCATCTCACCGCGACAAAAGGACAATGTCGTTAAAGTGCTTATCCAATTGCGGGCTCAAGTTCGAACAAGTTGATCTGTGTCTGCGTCTCAAGGTTGAGTTGTTTGTCCAGCGAGCAGCGCTGGCAGGCGGTTTCAGTCCTGACTT
Organism: Eremobia ochroleuca; assembly: GCA_949629135.1. Taxonomy (NCBI): domain Eukaryota; kingdom Metazoa; phylum Arthropoda; class Insecta; order Lepidoptera; family Noctuidae; genus Eremobia; species Eremobia ochroleuca. The sequence goes on along the minus strand of OX451400.1, from coordinate 12,219,695 downwards.
TGAGATGTCGGATATAATTGTGTTCAACTTTGTCATGCTGTGCATTTAATGTTCTTGAGAGCTTAAAAAATATACAACTATTAAACCAACCTAGGACGGCATTGCAATGCTGCTCTTTAAATCCAACCAAATCCGGTGGTATACTACTGCTCCACTTTCTCACACTGGAAATGATTGGCGTATTAAGAAATAAAATTGGACCACTTCTGCAAGTTGAACCAGTCCGTTCGGTGTCAAATCGGTTGGTACTCGGTAGCGTTCAGAGATTTCAGAAAGTAATAAAATCTCCATTTACACGTAATAACTGCTCTCTTTCGCTGGAACCAGTCACATTCGCAACACTTTAAAGATGACAAGATATTCGTAAAAAATGCGCATTACATTTGCAGGTACTCATTACATTTACAGGTTCGCGGCCGTCTTAAGAAAAAATATAGCAAAATTAAGTATAATTTACATTTGCGCTTGTAAGAAAATAAATGGTTACTACTTGAAGCGGGCATAATCAGATTATTCTCATGAAGTGTAGGTAATTAACTTTTAAGTGAGCTTCACGCATTGATAGCGTCGCAAAAACTCATTTGCGCCGGAGTCGAGCAAATAACGGGCGAGTTGAGTCTTTAATTATGTCGTGCTGAGCGACATTGTACTGACCGTACCATGAAAATCAATTACAATGTACTCCATCTATCTGACGGAGCAAATTAGTCTATGGAGCCTTTGATAATAAATCCGCTTGTTACAGCTGAATGCATTATTGAGTATTTGATACCCTGTTGACTTAACGATCCAGTTGGTCTAAGTGATTGTTCAGATTGTTATACTGGTTTAGATAATGTGAATATGATTGAGTTTCCTGAATAGCAGCATTAGCACCACCTACATCTGTAGCAAATGACTCATTTAGAGGTGCTTGTTCAATTTAGGTATGCTATGTCATGTACCGATGCAATATATGCACCTGTGCCTTACGAACATAAATTGAGGATGTTGGGGGTTACATTTCCAGTTGAGTGATTTGATGTCGTAATACTTTAAGCAAAAAGTAAATGTTGACCAAATAATCGTGGAAATTGACGATCAAATCATAAACGGATACTGTACCATATATTCAACTGTCAAGAAAGACAATTAATTCATGGCATCTTACTTTTTTTTTTCTTTTTTTTTTTGTGGGGAGCTATAACAGATACCTGAATCTTCATACTCCCAGACAAATTGTAAAACGAACGTGACGATACAGCCTGCCACCATTACATTAAGTGGTTAAGTTGGACAGAGCAGACCCATAATCTCCAGATCCATTGATCGTGTGAATCTTGGACAGGTGTAAGGAACCGTCGCTATCTATACGCGCCTTGAATCATTGAGACGGACGGAGAGCAACTGATGGAATAATTTCCAATCACAATTATATCGCGGCGCATAATCATTTGTATACTGCGCCTGCGACGTAATTATAGCTCGATTGTTGATCATTTTACGTGTTGAGAATAGTAATTTTGGCGTCAATAAAAGTGGAGCTTTTATCTAATAAGTTTATGGTTATTTTGTGATTAGTTGATTTGCATTTCGGTTGAAAAGCAATCAGGTAATCAGATTTTATTATAAAATGTATTTGTATTACGACGGATTGCTCTCATCCCCTAGATTTGAAGAAAGTCAGTTAACTGTTTTTCTTTGAGAGTGTTAGTACAGTTTTGGCAAGGCTTCTGGTTATAAGTCATAAGTCATTTATTCATTTGTTAACACAGGTATATGTATACAATAAATACATAGTTGTTATAAAAAATTTACAAGCGCGCTATGTTATACCCGAAGCCGTACAAATATTCATAGAGGTGCTTGACATTAAAATCTATAACTTAATTATAGTAATGGAATGCTTCTTTTTTTTTTCATGTTCGGCCTTTGTGGCATACAAATAAATTTGAATTAAATTATCCTATAAACTAATTATAAATTGTCAATATTAAAAAATGTCAGTAAATATTTGTTGAATTTGTATTATCACACTTTGTCATTTAAACATTCGAAAATACTGTGGTATGCTTTCCCAACTAGATATAATTTTAGCCGCTTTTTTAGTGTGTTTGTCTGGAATATTACATAAAACTGGAAATAGATCATGCGCTGGAATATTGATGACATTTCGACAATTCAACCAAATAATCTACACATACCTAACTGAAATTTACACCGTCTATCATCAAAACGTCGGCAGCTGCAATAAACAAAGAAAAACACCTAATACTACTGGAATCAGATCAACGCTCATTATCGGTTGATGTCGTGAGGCTCAATGCCTCAATATTAGCCACATCCTCGTTCGTATAAAAACATCGCGAACGGATAAAGAACTTGCTCATTGTGTAACTGACGTGTGGGAACGTCGGACAGGTGCGGGCTTCGCTTAGCCTCAGGAAATCACTACCAGCTCCTGCCTACCTGGTACTAGTAGCCAGTAGCCATGATTATTTATTACGATCGTTTTATACTGGGCATCTATTTATAAGTATTTTATCGCTAGGTGTCGTGACTTTTTCTATGGTTTGGTTACTTGCAGCGTACATAGTTTTGCTTGCTGAGAGTCTTAGTTGTATTGTAACGTTTTTAATAAAATCTCTCATGAATCCTATGGACACAGCTTAACATTGGCCATGTAATGTCTTGACAGTATCACATTTGGGAAGCACAAGAAATCTGCTGTGCATGCAGTATTAGATAAGATACGGTCAGCGACAAAAAGTCGATTAACAGTGGTACTTTTACACCTCATGTGAAATGGAATACATACACAACAATACACACACTCACAATAAAACACAATCCACAAATTATTCAATACATGGTTCTGTATTTCAGCATTTTATATAGTAACTAAAAGTTCATATTATATTCTTTTAACTGAATTTCTGTTTCGATTTCATTAAATACTTAGCTCAATAAATATTTAAATAAACAGATGTTTTAACCGACTTTTTCGCTGACTGTGTCTACACTGAAATAATTTTCATAATCACTCTATATTCTTGTAATTATAGGGACAGATTAAGATCATTTACTCAGAGTAGCATTACACATCCAGTGTGATATCAAAGTTCCCATAATTATGTACCTATGTAAGATTCTTGATGAAGGAGTAGATTATGTTAGACTGGTTAGTTACCAATGCCACTAATAACGACTGGTTGGTAACTTAACCGTATAATTATGTAGGTACAGGTTGACATTGCTTGCTGTGCTGTAAAGTGTATTGATGTACTGACGCCAGCACATCAAGCTACCCGAAACTGTCAGATTTTCCCAATCAACTTTGAACCTTACGTTTCTATGATAAAGTTGAAAATCTATTAAAGAAATCTGACAGATTGTAGTAGCTTGATGTGCTGGCGTCTGTACCCGAACCATTGTTTGGTTTCATCATTAAAACTGAGGTTAGTCTTGTCTTAAGGTGGATCACACACTGCAATGCTCCACGCGATGGGGCGCGGGAAACGGAACCAAAATTTTATTGAATTACTATGTAAAAAATCAAGCGCGTAAAAAGTCTTACGTGATCTGCGCCCCGTCGCATGGCGCGTTGTGTGATCCGCCTTAGTGTGAAAACATAACTTGAAAAATATGTAGAAAAACTGTAAAATTAAAGCAAAACAAACACAACCATCCACAGACAATAGTTCTCATACAGTCATTATTCGGCTCCATCGTGAAAGTTGAGGGTCTACTTTGTCCTACAATGTATTATTATGTATAGACCATATACCTTTACTTATATGACTAAATCTGTACAGCAATATCTCACTATGAATAAATAGGTCTTGTACTAGCTGTTCTACAGCACAGAATGTAACATAAGCAGTGATCTTTAGACCTCCTCGAGACTTCTCCACACCAAACACCATGATGACGTAAATTAACCACAGTTTTATTAAACAAACAATTGACAACAAAAGCTCATTGTTTCACAAATCAATGCTTAAGTAAAGACAAAGAGATAGATACATGGTTCCCATGATTGCCAATGAAACAGAAGATATCGTGGGAACATTACGCAGGTGTGTCATGTATGCGTGGAATTATAAAAGAGTACTTTTTGTTTATCTCCTTCTCCGTGATGAGCGCTAAGTGACACGTCTACTTCTTACTGTCGTATGCTGTTCCGATTAATAACAATAATTAAGTAAATAGTAGAAACTCGATTATCAGGCCCTCAGTTATACGGATTCGCGACTATCTGGACTATCAATCACGACCAATAAGTGCATACATCGTATGTTGAAAAATGTATCTCTTAATCATTTCTTAATAAACATTCATTTTCGTTGATATGTATTTGTTGTTTTTAATAAACACATAACATTATGCATGTACTACATATGCACAAAACCCGCTTTTTTCATACTTTCAACTATCCGGATTTGCGATTATCCGAATACCTAACGACAACAATTAGTCCGGTTAATCGAGATTCCACTGTACAACTATAACTGAGTAAATGATTAAAAAAAATAAATATAGTAAATGATTGGTGCTAGTGGAAATATACTGGATGATAGGTATTTATTAAGTTAACCACATCACTAAAGAAAATGTAACCACATTCATTTTAATGACGACTTAGAAGTCCAAACTTCGGATGAATAATAAAATTATTCATTGGTATTTGACATTATTATTTGTTATAATAGGTCTTTACCTATGAAATTGCCGTTTTGTATGAAAAAATTTAAACGATTTTTTTTTCATGTATTTTTTATTTGTATTAATCGAAGTAATCATCCATGCAATCAATGCATCTTTGCCAACGGAGTGGCAGTTTATTGATGCCCTTCTTAAAGAAATCAGCTGGACGGGAGGCAACAAATTCTTCAAAGGCATTTTGTACTGCCTCTCGGGTATTGAATTTTTTTCCCGCCAAGAAGTTATCCAAATTCTGGAAAAAGTAGTAGTCTGTAGGCGCAAGGTCTGGTGAGCAGGGTGGATGACGGAGAGCTTCCAACCCCAGTTCTTGCAACTTGGAGACCGTCTGCTGTGCAGTATGACGTCACGCGTTGTCGTGCAGGAGCAGCGGAGACGAGCGATTGACCAATGCTGGTTGGAGATGTGCCAGCTTCTCCATCAAAGTGTTCAGTTCTTCACAGTACACATCTGCAGTAATGCTCACCCTGTTTGGTAAGAAGCTGTGATGAATCACACCGGCGCTAGACCACCAAACAGTGACCATCACTTTTCTAGGGGTAAGTTTTCGTTTAGGGCATTGTTTAGGTGCTGAACCAGGATCCAACCGACTTGCTGAGGGCTTGCGGTTATCAAACAGAATCCATTTTTCATCGCAGGTAACAATGCGGTTCAAAATTTCTTCATTTGTGTGTCTGTTGAGCAGTGCAAGGCACGTCTCGACGTGTACTTCGCGCTGGCGATCATTGAGTTCGTGGGGCACCCATTTGTCAAGCTTTTTTACCTTGCCAATTTGACGCAAATGGACCAATATTGTTTTGACGCTAACGTCGAAAGCTGCTGCTAATTCAGCCGTAGATTGTGTATCATCAGCTTCCACAATCGCTTTTAATTCGTCACTGTCGACCAAAGCCTTCGGACGACCGCGAGGTTCATTTTTCAGGTCGAAATTTCCAGAACGGAAGCGAGCAAACCGATGCCAATAATAGGTGGCGCGTTGGTTTGTAGTGTTAGCTCCGTAAACGTCGTTGATGTTGCGTGCCGCTTGTGCCGCGTTGCTGCCACGACGGTACTCATATTCCATAATTACTCGAATTTTCAACGTATCCATGATGACGAAAAAGATTGAAATGCGATGAAAATGTAACAATAATCAATAAACAAATGACTAATTTTGGAAACAAAATTCCATGTTTTTAAAATAAAATTAATTTGAAATTAGAATTCTTAGTCAAACAAAAATTATTTTGATTTGAAATGGCCAGTACTGCAGAACGGCAATTTCATAGGTGAAGACCTAAAATCATTAAATGGATCCTGCCACGAAGCTAGGAGACCTATACACCAAATTAAAAAAATAAAATAAAAAAAATGTACGTCAGAAGCCATTTACATAATAAGATTGTGAGACTCACTTCTACCTAGCATTCGAGACTTAGAAACTATTTCTTTATTTAAATGTCGATTAAAAGCCTTTCCTCTATACTGTTAGTATTTCTATATAATATATTTTAGCATTATGTATTTATTTAAGTAGACTTATGTTAGTTTTAGACTTCACACATTCATATTTTTCTCTTCATGTTCTCACACACTATTGTCTACATTTCTGTTTTACATCTCCTTTCGCAGGTCTGCTGGAACAAATTTCTTAAGAAATAAGCAGTACCTTTGTACTCAAATTATAATTATGTCATATCGATATGTATTTTAGTGTGTGTACATAAATAATAAAATAAATAAATAATTGTGATTTCACAGGTGAATCCGTTGAAAAACCGCAGGCGCAACCACGGGAGGAAGGATAGTGTGTAGAGCAGAGAACGCAAGGATGTATGAGTCACCGTGGGAAGCTGTGCAGGTGACGGGCGCCGCTACCTTATGTATGTTACCTAGAACGTAATCACAGCGGTGACCATACTTCACTGAAACTAAGATATAACTCAAGTTAGAAATAATCATTTAATAAAGGGAGGTGACAAAAGTAAGGATTACCCATCACCTAAACCGCTGTTTATTTTAATCTTAATATTTTCATTTCCGAATTGTTTTGTTTTTTTTTTAGTACGGACGCTTTTTACGTGCACGTCATTTCTACGTCGTTCTCACATGTATAATTTCAACTTGAATGATGTAACCAAAATTTTGTAACAATTTTTATGATTTAAAAGAGTGTCATTGGAGTTTCTTGCCCGTTCTTCTCCACAGGTACCTACTAGGTTTTGGAATGGGCAACTAGCTTCATCTTTCTGACTGACCGACCGCTTGACAATTCAAAAGTGCCTGTAATTGGTTTACTTGAAATAAATGCTTTGAGTTTGAGTTTGCTGGGAAGCTAGTCAGGTGATGCGGCGCTGCCACTTTGATATGTATGCCGCCCAGACTATAATCACAGTGGTGACCATTATCCAATGAAACTCAAAAACTGAAACTGAACTTATAAATCTGCGGTTCATTGAAGTAGGTAATCGTTTCAAGCACAAAAGTAAGGCACGTAAGTGAAGTGGCGCATGCGCTCCTGAGCTTGCGCAGGTTTGAATATAAAGCAACCAGTTTCTTCAGCTACTTGTAAATATATGTCTTGTTTCTTACTACTGTGTCTCATATTAAACAACGGAACATTTCTTATAGGACTTTCGCAAGATTTCTCAGGGGTCACAGTGTTTTGTAGTATAATTTTACAGATGATTCCAGTGCTGGCCTGAAATCGTAGAACTTAATGTACTGTTTATGCTGCCTATTTCCAATCATCATACTCAAAAACCAATCAAATCAATCTTTATTTTAGACAGTGTTACACTTTACAATGTGCAGTCCATATTATCACAGAGAATAGATTTTTTTTAAAGTAGGTTCCGCCCGCAGCTCCGCCCGCGTGGTATGTCAATAAAAAGTCGCTTATGTTCTGCCCCATGGTTCGGAGTATATTCATACCAAATTTCATCAATATTGGTTCAGCCGTTTCGGAGATTAACCGGAACAAACAGATATACACACAAAAAAAAATTGTCATTTTGTTATAATTATAAGTACCGTATGTACCTTCATATAAAAATATACTTTCGTAAAGGGTTGCCATTTTAACATTACAGACACATCAATTTTATTTATTTGTATGTACGAGTACTATACAGTACGTAATATATGTATGTATGTAGAATATATGAATAGATACTACAGCGTCCTTACTTATGCAATACTTGGATGTTCAGATGTCCATCGCCCACCCGCTTGGTCACCCTACATGCATAAGAAAGTTACATATCAGGGACAGGTCCGGCAGGAATTGTCATAACTTTTTTACAGTGATTCATATCGTTAAAATATCCGATCTTGGAGCCATTAAATACCTTTACCGCCATTATGACTAATAAGAATTATTGCGAGAACTTTTTTATAATTACTGATCTAACTCAAGGCATTTAATTCGTTTCCCACTTACATGGATTTTCTAAGAATTCTTGTTAAATTATTGCTAGTATATTCTTTGGCGTCTATTTCAAGCTGTGATTACGTTGCAATTCTCTCTGACACTCGAAGATATCGGCGGCAATTTCGAATCGTCGTCGTCGTTTTGAAAACTTGGCAAAGGAAATCTTCATTCTTTAGACACGTTTTAGTTAATAAATAATATAATATTATATTTAGTTTATTTCTATATCAATCAATTACCTAGCCTTTTTCCAACTATGTTTGGGCCGGCTTCCAGTCTAACCGGATGCAGCTGGATATCGGTATTATACATGGAGCCTGACTGAGAAAGTGAAAGATACCTATCTGACCTGCACAACCCTGGTAACACTAACACCCCTTGGTTAGACTGGTTGTCAGACTTCTGGGCTTCTGACTACCTGTTATAGTTGGGCTATACCAAAAACTATATTATTATACGCTGTTCCCTACAAAATATGGTAGCTCTACCGATCTGTGTTAGGAAACCATTAGTCCAAGATCCTCCCAAGAACTCCAGCAGACAAATTAGAAACGCAAAATCATCGTAATGATTAATATGTTTGACGCCGCAGCTTCCCAAACTTTTGCAACAAGATTAATGTCTCACATCAATGCACCTCTACTAGACACGAGTAATTATCTTATAACGTGATTTTAATGGACACCGCTAACTTTGAGCCATCGTGTTATAAATATTGTGCACCTGAATCTTATTAGTGTGAACATTTTGTTCGTCATCATGTTGATGTACCGACATTCAGAATTTCGTGTAAACGATTATAAAGTAATCAAATTACAACTTTTTATCGCTGGAACTTTGGTCAGGTTTTATAATAACAGTCCTCCGGCCAGGTTTCTTCGGTGATTAAATCAGTACTTAAAGGCGCGTTAGCTATGCAAATTTTTCAATTTACTTTTAAATATCACATACCGAGTCACAAACAATAGAAAAGGCTATAAACATCACGAACATTCACAATAGCCTTTGCTCTTCATCTAGAGAATAAAGCTTCGGCCACACGCAGCGCACGCAACCACGATCTGTGTATTGTTAGGTACCTACCTCTACTATTAATACATGTTTGGAACTTAGTACAAACGATTTTCACGGCATAGGCGCGGTCTGCGCATGCGTCCACGCTTAATTTCCATAGCTTCACAGTTTAAACACTATTTATTTGTTCTGAAAATACATTGAGTCGGTCTGACGTCTGATCGAACTGTTTTAACTGCGGAAAAACATGTGTGTTACGAATTACAACAGATCATGTTTAACTTTTGGTGGGCGTTTTACTTTTATGTGGTTTGATTGTAATTGTAACGATGTTTGAACAGGCATTTGAAGTATCTATCCAACGGTTGGATAAGTTAAACTTAGTTTAACTTAAAATAATACATGTTTACGAAACTATGAAATTCTACATTCGTCATCATCATCAATAGGGTCATTGAAGGAATGAAATTATCCGGAAAAGAACCGGAGTTACAGACATAGCTTGCCATACCTATCTATCGAAGGGCCGATGGCCGGTGTAGCAGACGAGACCTGGAGTGGAGACCGCGTATCAGCAAGCGTAGTCTGGGACGTCCCCCAGCTCGATGGACGGACGACCTAAAGAAGGTAGCTGGGGTAGACTCGATGCGGAAGGCGGAGGACAGGGTGTTGTGGCGCAGTCTGGGAGAGGCCTATGTCCAGCAGTGGACTGCGATAGGCTGAGTTGCTTGATAGAGGGTCATTGTCGTCATTCTCCTGCCCATATCCCATTTTTAGTGGGGTCGGCGCAACTTGTCTTTTTCTCCTAAATGTCTCTATTAGTCGTCATCTCGATAGTCACCCCTTCCTAGCCTATATTATCTTTCATACAGTCCATCCATCGTTTCTTTGCCAATCCCCTGCTCTTAAGGCCTTCTACGGTTATATTCAAAACTTTCCTCACGATATTTTCCTCATTCCTCCGTATTACATGTCTATGATAACCTAATGGTTACTACTACACTAGTCGGTATGCATTTAAGCGGAAATTGCAGAGTTATTTTCTAAATAAATAGCGTAGAGTCATCGCAACACCTCTCTTCTTTGAATTTGTATATATTTATATATTATAGATATACATATAAACATAAATATTTATATATTTTAAATATATATTATAAATATATATTATAGTAAATCGTATGTATGTGTATTATGACCTATTATAACCTATTTATGTATTTGTCTAGTGTTTTATTTTTTATATTTTTTATAATCGTAGTGTCAACCAAAGCACCTGCCATCTAATCTCTTCGCCACCCTTGGTTGACTGGTAGAGAATGCCTAAGGCATTAAGTCCGCCTTTGTACCTTTTGTGCGAAAAGTTTAAATAAATAACCGATTTCCACACAACTTTTCAGTCACCGGTGTCACATTGAGACTTCTTCCGTACCCAATAGAGTTTCAACCACAAACAACTGCTACGATTTAAGTGCTATGTCGTAGCTAGAAAGCGGTGCCATCAAACACTGTTCTTCTATTTTCCAACTCACCGTGAAAAATCATTAATAAGGAAGCTTATTATTTAATCGAAAACAAAACAAGTGGCTTCAATTTGTGGAATAATTTATAGACAACGAGGCAATTACACGGTTGAATGGTACCACAAATCGAGCGTTTTGAGGAGTCGATGTCATGGTCAGGTGGAAAAAGGATATCCTTATATAGGTACCCTTGCACAAGGTCGTGGGAATGCTAATATGTACTCAGGCGTGGTATATGAATTATGCCACCGTTGTGTATCAGCGAACATCGTTGGAATCTGACCTAACCACTAAAATAGTGTAGAGTAGATGGGACCACATCAAAGCTGCAATAAAATTGCTTTGTGTGGGTTTCTGTAACTGCTACAACAGTTTGAAGAACCTTTGAAGTTTGGGAAATAATATTGTGTGGTTCAGGTTACCTGATTCATTTAGTAGTTTGAAGTTTGTTTTATTTTCTTTTAGATCTGCGCCCTGAAAATAATAAACAACGACGCAAAATAATAAATATGTCATCTTACCAAAAATCCTGCAAAGATATATATTTAAAGTACGTCGTTAACATTTTATTAACTCATTTGTTCTTCTCATTTAATTATAATCGGTCTGTTCAGCCATCCGCCTCACATAACTTTAAAAAGTAACACAAAGCAACTACAAACAAAACTAAGGGCAATGAAATCATCGTCGGTTACAATCTACCTTCAGTCACGTTTGAGCTGGCAGATGTGCATCGAAGCAGCACTGCGCAGGACCGAAGGAGCATAGCAATCACTGTGCTCACCCCGTGACCGACTTGTAAGAGGGTGCGTTATGCTTCTTGCTTATAGACACACACACAAGTCGTACATAAGTCGTTGTGAGCACTGACCGCAGTTCCGTTTTTTTTTTTTTTTTTTTAAATGGCATCTCGCAGTTCAACCTATGAGGTTGTCATCTGCTTAACCGGGCTTGCCTGTGGATGCCTCAATAAGTCAGGGCTTAAAAAAATTAAAAATTAAGCGACTACACGCTAAGGGCACCCCCTGTGGGGTACGGACCTCAGTTTAGGGCAGCAAGGGAAAGGCTGAATTGGAATTATCTAGGGACAAATATAAAACTACAGGCTCAGCGGCCCGGGCTGGCTTGAGCAAGGGTCGGGGCGGACATGGTATGGGGCGTCGCGACGAGACTCGACGGCGAGGACGGAAGGACGGCTGTCGGGACTAGTACTTTCTGAGCCTACTGGTGGTTTTACTACTCTCCTGTAGAAGGGTCGTGGCGTTGTCGGGGATGGTAAGGGTGTTACTTGGTCGGTGAATCCTACTTATGCGGGAGGGAGTGGGGTTTTTTATAGCAGTATCAAAGAAACGCTTCGAAAAGCGTTTCATGAACTGCTGGACGGTGGGCATTCTGAGATCTAAGTGTAGACTCTCATTGCGGACATAGAAGGGGGCTCCCGTGACCTTTCTGAGGAAACTGATCTGTAGGGTCTGCATTATATGAAGATGGTGATGCATAGCGTCTGCGAAGACGTCGCAAGCATAGGTCATGATGGGATGGATGACCGCGGTGTAGAAGCGCGATTTGCCCTTGAGTGACAATTTGCTGCGGGCGGTCAGTAAAAAGTGGAGCCTACTGAGAGCGAAAGAGGCGCTCGAACGAGCCATCTTTATATGCTCACTGAAAGTAAGATGGTGGTCGAGGATAACATCTAGGTACTTAGCTTGCCTACCCCCCAGGGATCGGCTTCCCATACATAGTGATCGGACTAGGACCCCGCAGTTTCTTATGAAGTTCCTTTTATAAATAGATTTATGTTTTTTTCGCGTGATGTAGGTGCCTGTAAAAAGGATAATAATTGTCGTAACCTTTATGGTCATGTGCAGGTTGCTTTAACGCCTTATAGAGGGTTTGTTAGGCGTGTAGAATGTTAGACGCATGATATAAAATATTAATTAACTTTTTTGTGGAATGTAAAGGGTCCCTATTTGTATTTTCAAAATACTAAAATAATAGTTAAAACACGAATGTAGAAAAGTGTTATTAGAGCTGCATCGTGTGTAATCAATCATTTGTATTGTATTGTGATCATATCAATTGAAATAAGTAACATCTAAGTACGATAGAATATTAAAATCAATTATTTTGGATTGTTCCTCGCATAGTTACTCAGCCTTACCATTAATGTTAAGCTGGTATTGCGTGTGCATGATAATGATTTATAGTAGTTAGGTATACCTACTTATATAGAGCTCCGCACACGTAACAGAGAACTCAGAAATTACACAGAATACAGGCCGATTTTAAAACAACTCAATCACAATAAAAAAAAAACACACGAAACAATTTCTTGAAATTAAATTATACGAGGAACAATGACATGTAATACGAGTATGCAACGCGGCACAGTAAATCTCGCTCACGACATCAATACAGTAATCACACAAATTGGACTTCCTGCGAGGGGTGACCGTACATTACCTCTGTAGATACCTACCTACAGAGGTCTTCGCCTAATTGCAACTTACATTACCGACCAGGCTCCTTACCGATTATCTCGAAGTCGTTTCCTTCGACTAGGGTGTCTACACAGCGTGATTCCTTGATGCACCTTTTTATTCATAATTCTTCGTTTCGCTCTGATGCGCTTTGGTGAATGACCGGCGAGAGTAGAAAAAGTGATTCACAGGAATCACGGTGTCTAAACACGACACAACCAACGCGGCTAACTGATTTTCTCCAACTGTCAGATTTTGTGGGTGCTATTATAAATCGCTTACCGAAGTCCCTACAATTGTTGCGTCATTAATTCCGAATTTGAAATTAAGATATCGAGTTCGAATATTAATTTCTTAACGGTAAGGGTGGAGGTTCACATGACATTTATATCGGCCAATCAGCGAACAATTTCTGTAAATGACGTCCAATTACACGAAGGCGTCTCGGTATGCGCCAATTAGGTGTCGCTGCGCGCGCACCTGGCTCACGATTCCTATGGTCACGCGCGTACTTTGATCGTAAATCGTTTCGATGTAAAAGCACATTGTTGTTGTTATTACGTAAATTTCTAACGATTGGGGTCATTGTTAATAGCGTATTGCGAAATATGGCAATGAAGGCATATGTTTCAACTTTAATACAACAGTATAACATATCGTATATGGGCACTCTGCCAACTTGATTGGCTGTCTAAGTTACCTACGTGTATAAGCAATTTAACGAACTCCGAATATGAACTTGATATATCATTAAGCCCACATTTTAATTACTTTATGTATATTCTTATTTGGAGTGTAACCTTATTCTGCAGTTTGGAAACCACCTGAGCACTGCGCACAATTTGGTAACATAACAAATAATGGAGAGGACTAATAAATACTAAAAGTAGTACAAGTTTGGATTCTTTATGTATGTCAAGGCTTAGAATAATATGAATATTTGGTCAAAATCTTCTTAAACTTGAAAATATGTACGACAAAACCTACAACAAAGTTAAACCAGCAAGAGCTTTGATCATGTAAACTCAGTTAACATGTAAACTGAGTTATTTGTCGTATGATGTAGCGGAAGTGGCGATTACTGACTGCTAATGAGGAAGTAGTAGTTGTGGCGACGGCTGGATCCTGCGCAGGATATGTGTCGTTATGCTGCGAGTCTTCTATTATGGCTGTTTTAAGCCTCGAATACACTAGAGGACAAACGGCTCTCGGAGCGGGAGCAAAGCAAAATGTCCCGCATCACGTAAAATGTTGCGGAACTGGTTGCGGGACACTTTGCAACATTGCGGCGACACGTAGATTGAGTGTTGCGGGACATAATGTCCCCTAGTGTATCCGAGGCTTTAGAGAAACAGGAGAGCTCAGTAGCAAATAACGGTTATGGAATAATAGATTATTAAGGATGTTTACTTGAATGATTTTAAATCATTTTTTGTTTTTTTTAATTTTTCTGAAAGCTGGAGTTGCAACTTACATAATTTGTCAAGGTTTGTACAACATAGGTTCCCATTGTTGAAATACATTTACAATGTCTATTAAATGAAAGGGGTTGGTATTTGCGAGATCATACGATATTTCCCAGACGCAACAGTTAAGATCACCTTAAAGTAACCGGATGCAATTGTTTGCCTTCCCACTTTAAATAGAGACGAAAAGATCTACGCATATGAAATAGCAACGGTCATCCATGGTCTGTCGGTCTGTCGAAGACGTGGCTACTGACCCGTCTCGCTGGGAACACCTTGACCTTAATAAATGGACACCTGTGCGAGGGTTCCTTAAGGAATCTTAATCATGGGAATCATGCCGGTTGGCTTAGGGGACGATGTTTATGAGAAAGAACCGTTTCTTGACAAGGGAAATTTGCATTGTAGGGTTGGTAAAGTTCATTGGGCAAAAAAGTATAAAAAGACATCTGCGTGTTTGATAAAATAGGGAGGAATTACCTAAGCTTATTATGTATTAGAGTTTGAAAACTTTACTTGCCTACACCCTACGATAAATCGTCAAGAACCTAAAAGTGGCACAAACAAAATTGTTAACCAATATCTCCACTCGTCAACAGACAACCAAACCTCGTTGACCCGTCAGAGTAAACAACCCTTTTGTGCGCGCGGTAATCCCGCCAAAATTGCACGCCAAATGCCAAACATTTGTCAATGGAGTGGCTAACAATGGGCCATTGATGTCGGGCACCTGTAGAGGGGTTCCCCACACGTGGCTACATAAGCACAGCAACTGTGCTGGCTCACCTGGTGGTGGAACTCTCGCCCCTCATCTACGAGGGGTAGTTGGTGAGTTGTTTTACTCACACATGTCACCGGCGGCGGCTGCTACCGACAGATGCTAAAATACGTTGGTGCTGACATCGATTTTTATTGTTACGATCATTGAATGCGCTGAAAGATTTTTATTAGTTAGTAACTTTTACTCGCGGATTTGGTTGTGTAGAGATATTTTATTAGAGCATGCTCTGCTGGGTCTGTGATGAACTGATCATAGGTTTATGAGTTAACAGAAATCATTATTTCCTACATAATAGTTTTATTACGTAAAAAAATATTATGTAACATCTGCAGATAAAGTTTCCACTCTACATTACCCAAAAAATAATGGCCAATTTCTTCCACTAATTGAACACCATTTTTGCGGACGGCATACATTGTTAACGTTGTTTATTTCCTGCGGTTTCTTTAAATTATTTGAAAGATTAATAATAATGACTGAATACAGATATTAACCCAGTATCGTTGACCTCCAGGTGTACTCGGGAGCGCTCATGACATCTGCGCGGGCGCACCGCATCGCGCAATCTCCATTGTTATTGTGTACAGTTATTGTTGGTTATTGTATTGTATTTAACATAATGGATAACTGTTAATGTCCAAATATTTTCATTCATTCAATAATAATGATAATAACAATTTTCAATTCACAAAGAAAAGGTCTTTGTGAATCGAAAATTGTTTTCGTCATACATAGAGACAAACTGCACTGCACTACTTACTCAGATAATAATATCTGTTACATGATATATTTACCTTACCTTCATATTTTGCAGTACAATCACTCGTTCAGCGCCATTCATAATAAGACACGTCATACCTATGCTAAGAACTATCACATAGACAAGTCTACAGTAGAGATAGACAAGTCTAGAGTAAGATGCTTATATACACTACCGTATACTTACCTAGTTCATGAAGTATATTCTCTTTTTGCAAAGTAACTGCTTTGCCACCATACCTCCTTCATATTTAACTCTTTATCATTTAATTGAAATTAAATATCTTGTCGTTTAACTATTTGTGAAACACGGTCCATATGAGACGCGTGAGTTCCAATGTTTTGTGTTGTGTAGCCATTTGTGCATAATTAAAAGGAACTTCTTTTCTTTACTATGCATAAACGGCTAATCAACAGCTTATTATATTTAAAAGAAGACCTCATAATATCTACTTTTATATTCAGATTCTTTAAAACTAAACTTATGAACGTGTCATATTATTTTACTAGCTGAGTTTTACCTGAGGTCACACATCTACTACACCGTCCAATAACACACGTTGAAATAACACTGTCAAACTGTTTCACGAAAATTCGTACGTGTATTATTTACTGAATATAAATAAAACACAAGTAAACTTACATTAACCATATATTTCAATTAACTTTAAATACTAACAACCTTCACAGTCTGCTGTCGCGCGGCGGCCGCAGAATCCATCTCCTTCTGTATCTCTTTCTGGATGCACTTAATACATTGTCTTCTCAGCCGCTTCAGAAGATATATTCCCGCCAAGAAGAGCATGATCACAAGTAATATGAGCACAATTATATCTGATGCCGGAAGAACGACGTCCATTATTTCATCATGCGCGTGGCCACCCATTATGCCTACAAATCCGTGTTTAAAAACGTAATTTCTGTAAATAATGAAATATTCAATAGAGCAATAGTGCTGCATTACATAAAACACGAGGTGTCAGCAATATGTTCAGAATCTGTTGCACAGTGCACGATAAAGCGTAACGATAGCGATGAAATTAATTCAACGAATTCTGTTTGAAATGAGTAAAAATTTGAAGTAAAATAAGTATAAACGTAGGCTATGAACAATTCACTCAAAGCTTAATCAGGAACGAGCCGGAATGAAAAATTCTTATCACATTTTTCCAGAATATTTTCCGGATTTTACTTGAAAGTGAAAAGAAACAGTTTGTAGAGAGAGGTATTGATATTTTAATTGGGCGCATCATTCACGTCATCATCGAACTTTTCACTGCATTCAAAATAATAAAGAGGAAACCACTTTAAGAAACTGTAGGTACCCTCAGCCTGATACGTCCATACATAGGAACTCTCTATTTCTATAGCTTAGTATCTCCTTGTAGGACATAAACCTACACATAACGAACGGGTGTCGTATTCGTAGATGATTCAACAATACATGCTCCGTTTACACAGGAGCTGTTATTCATTATAAGTGGCCGTGCCCAATACGGTTGCGGCAAGAATTATAACATACGTAGCATTGCTGGTCGCGACGCCGGCGCCGGCGGCGGTGCGGTGCAACTCACGCGCATGCAGAAATGTGAAGCCGCGCTTTAACAACATCGCTTTGTTCAAAATGACATATTACCTGAATACGTGCAGGGAATGATACCTTTTATTGTTTAAAGTTGCTGTAACAAGCAAGCCCCACAGGACTGGTGTTGACTTTAAAAAGAGCTGGTTTTCATAATGATGTAATAGCATCAATAATACCTATATTTAGTTGAGACGCACGCACACTGTACTCAGCAGTGATGTCACCTACTCTTATCTCCTAAGCAGATCCTGTTATTATCTTCTGCTGATGTGAACAACAGGAAGCTATTATCAGGGACACAGTTAACTGACAAATAGATATCAATGGAATATTAGCGAGTGTGTTGTGCAAAGCCAGCTGCGGTCCATTGATCGCGGCGTGCGCAGCTGTGCTGACCCGCGATAACCCGCGAGGCGCCAGCGCGCCACGTCCGCGCCTGCGCGCTACGCTCCCCATTCATCTCATATTATTGCGATACCTAATAACAGCTGTTAGCTGCGCTTGCGACGCGATTAGTCTTAATTGTGCGCTATCACGCGTTTCTATGAACGCTCGCTTATGCAATAAGGCCTTAATAAAGATAGTGTTACTGTTAGCGCTGAGTTGAATTGCCAGCCCGAGTGACAATAACATTAATTGTTGTAAATCTATGGCTCAGTGTGTAGAATCATAATGAATTTCTTGTATTATTCTCGTAGTTTCACAATTAAGTTCATGAATATTCTTGGTAATTATCATAAATACAACGGCCTGCATGATTAGTCACATCGCAATTAACTCTTGATCACCGTTTTGTTAATTTATTAACATCTATTTTATAGATGTAAAATAATGTCAAACGGAGACTGTTGCTGATGAAGTTTGTGCGGATGTTAGGTGCAAGTGTACCTATCTGTAAAACTTGAAACAGTTCATTTGGTTTGAAAAAAAAATTAAATAAAATCGACGTGTGTTCAAACAAAGAACAACTCGAAAAACGCTACGCATCATTACTGAAATTCAAAAATCAAAAGTTTAATTTAACATTTCTTTTACAACACATAACTGTAAACTTTATAACGCAAGCGGCTCTAGAGGTGCGAAAGGTAGCCGAGATCATTACATCTACATTTATTATCATCTACCCGTTGAAACATTAAGATCGCATTCGCAGCCAAAGACCAAACAAACGTTTCGAATTCAGGTTTCGAAACTTCTAATCAAATTGACTCCAGACCAATAAAGCATACACGCGCTAATCAGATTTCACTAAACAATCCATTCGATTGGTTATAGAATTCCGCAACACAACACCGGGGCTGGATACGTGGAACCCAACAAAGGCTTTTGTTTCCACGGCAGCGGCAGCGACCCTGCAGTTTATACTTTTTCGTTTATAATACTTTTTCTCTTGTTGCATTCCCAAAGTGCTGACCGCAGCGCTTAGACTTTAAAACTGGTTTCCAGACCACTCCGGCCTTAAATGGAACGACTTTGTAAAATTGTGTGACTCACAAAATGCTTCTAATAAAGGAGCTCTGGAATTCACCATCAATGCTGTAAACGAAAATGTGTATCGCTATGAATAAATGTAAGAACCACCAAAAATAGATTGCACAATTACATGGACGAAGCGCTACTGACAGACTGACATTTGAACCCCATTCAAACAATTCTCTCCCAATTATAAGGCTAGACTTGTTCGTAGGAGTTGAAAAATGAATGAATTTATTCTCCACTCGGCTAGATCTAATATGTAACACATAGGTGCACGTTCTAGCACAAATAAGCAGGTCAAGTTTCTCGACAGGATGGCGCCAAAACAAGCGCACAGCTGCGCCAACGCAACTATTTGCGGAAACGAATATCGGATCGCGTAAATACGCGGGCACTGGACATCACTCGTGCAATACTTGCGCTACCGTTAAACTGTCCTTTTGACCGAGTTCAAAGATGAGACAGATACGTCTTAACCGCATTTGAAATACCTACATAACTACATCAAATACAAGCTTATCGTCTTTAGTCTGATTTCAGACGCAAAATTAACAATGATCTTCTTGTGTCGGGTTTCGCTACTAACATTCCACGCCAAAATATAAGTACATATGTATCAGTTCCAGCTAATCAGTAGACCACTGTTGCTTATCTAAACAACAACAGGAAGTGTTGGTTATTATAATTGAACTACAATGGCTGCCACCGGCAAGGATCAAGAGACAGATCCGTAGCTCGGCGCCCGCGCAGCTACGACTCCACGAGTACAAACGAGAAAGCAGAAGCATTACTTTATACAAAGCACAGAAACAAGATTATGTGATGCTGGTAACAGAAAAACGGCTGAAATAATTATATTATTTTCAAAGATTTCTCGTAGCACCCTCGTAGCACTTGCTACGCGCTGACAAAAAAAAAAACTAGAAATCAAAGATAACGCAATATTTATAGAAATTAATTTTGATGTGGTCAACTTCTTCAATCATCTTCCATGAAATTCAGCTATTCCGAAGAATACAGCATAAATTCTTCAATATAGCTTTGTCGTTTGCCATTTCGTAGAAACCGTCTTCTAACGTCGTCTTATTATTATATTACGGTATGTAGGATTCGCACTGGCCGTTTTGAAGAATGGCTGGAACTTGTTAGTTTAGTTCGAATACCTATTCAACTGTGATGGAATAGTAGCAGCAGTGTAACTAAGAGTGGATATTCTGTGCCTCATTACTTAGTGACTTAGCTTCATCAAAACGAATTGTTTACTGGAACCCTGCACTGCACGTGTTCACTGTGCGCAGACACTAGCTAATAATTGTGGGATATTTATTCCGTGCATTCCGCTTATTGTGACTTTATTGTGACTGTTAAGATGTGATAAATACTTCTCAAATGGTTCGAGATATTCACGACGGTGATAATGTATCTAGGTGGCGTTGTCGTTTAATTTGAATAGAAATTATGGAATGATCTTATCAATTAGTTAATTGCTTTAGCGCTGATTGAGGCAAGCATGTATTTAAACTAATTTTAAAATTTGTCACAGTGGATGAAGTGGGAGACATTAAAGTCTAAGACATCTTTACCGTTACTTATTTTGATTATTTACGCATCCAACATTCAAATTAATGGAATATTCTCATTATCATTTATCATGCTCATAATACGTTTTTGTCAGCATTCCTACTTTATTAACTAATTACAGAATTATTCGGCCTTGCAAGGCTGGTCAAACCAGTAACCACATTGTAGGTACTCACTGAAACCAACGCGCGACGTTCTAAGTTCTTAGAGCTTGGGTTTCGATAGCGAGTTTCTAATTTCAATCATTATTTTAATCGATTACGATAAATCGATGAAGTTCGATTTATATTCGCATTTACGTTAGTGTACCGTAGCTGATATGGAGGTAATGGAGTTGGTTACTATGTTGTTACGAGCGTAATTGCTTTTAGAAATGGCTACCTTTCAATATTAAGCTACGATAAACTACTGACAACCGCCATAACTTTAGAAAAGCATACATATAAAGTTCGTAAGGGACATACCTTCAGAGTATCGAATTTTATTTTACAAATCGATACATTTTGTAAATAAAACAAAAGTCGAACGAAAAGACAGCTTTTTTTTTGCTTATTTTTCTTAAGCCCAGGGAAAGATCCTTGGAAGACATTTATAAATGTAATTTAGACTATCAAGATGTTATCAGTGTTAATAATACCCCGATTAAAGTTTAAGAGCCGTATAGATAGTTCAGTGCGATAATGATGCTTTAGTAATATTGCACCACCTGCGAAGCATTATGTAGGTAGAAGTGTTCTTCCAAATACATACCTGTATTATTTTAGGAAATTCAGCAAATTCTGAAATATTTTAGGACTTCGTACTGCAAAAAGACCTACCTAAGTATTTTCCAAAACCTACATAAATAATGATTATTTTCATCGTCTTCGAAATATTTTTCAGTAATTCGGTTTCACTTTTATTTCGTGGTATTTACGAGTAGTTATACTACAACTAATACATAATGGATAGGCAGGCTTTGTTTCTGTGTGTGTGTTGTTTATCATTAACTCAATGATAAACTAAAACTGACAGGAAGCGCCTCTAAGTTACGCTTCCTAGTATTGCTTGTATGATAGAAAAATCTTCTATTTTTATTGTAGACGAGGTAAAAGCTAAAGTTATTCATTTTTATATACTTTATTGTACGCCAGAAAATACATACATAACAAAACAAAATCATAAAACGCTACAAAACATACACCTTATCGCTTTCTGCGATTTCTTCCAGGCAACCTTGAACAAAGTTAAACTTACAACATTTGAAAAGTCGGTTGGTAACCGCAGAGCCAAGCAAAGACGCTGAAGCTTGCTACCAGCATTAGGGCGTGAATCCTTTTCTAAAAATAGCTTAGAAAAAGAAAAACCACTTATAAATATAGACCTCCTTAGCAACCACGAAAATAAACCAATTAATTAAATCAAATAGGTATAATATACGTAACAAATAAGTGTGGAACAGTTCAGAACGGCCTTGCCAAGTAACTGTTCTGTGGATTGTTCGGAATAACCCGAGTCATTATGTAAATCAACGTACATTTCGTGAATCTCATCTATGCCAGCTGTTTCGATATACATAGGTATCTATTTTGTTTATCAATAAAAATATTTTGCAACTTTAATGTGTTTTCGTGGCTGCCTCAGCTGTGCCAATGTCCAATTTGTACGCGGATGTGGTCAAGATGAGAACAAGTCTTGTGTTTACGTACGAATGTTAGTTTTACAAGCACTTAGTGCACTCGGTAACGATAACGTCTGATGATGTGCTTACAAATGACACGATGATTAAGACTCTTGGTGAATATCTTGGCTTTATGATTTAGATATGCAAAAATCATGAGAAGAGATTACAGTTTCTGTAAAATGCTGAGGTCTATTTGTAAGAGTATTTTTCCTGAAACTGTTTGGTGAAATTACGCCAAAAATAATATGACATGATAATCGTTGCCTTCATTTACCATTCTGGATAGAATACCAAAAACTTTTACAGAAGTTGTTAGAAACCAACCAAATTAAACAGGATGGATCTACCATCCTGTTTAATTTGGTTGGTTTCTAACAACTTCTGTAAAAGTTTTTGTGTATTAAATTGTATTAAATTTAAAGTGTATTAAATACCAAGTTAACTTTAAGGATTAAATTAATACAGCAATTTAAGGTATGTAAGGTCAAACATCAACGAATAATAAAAAAAACCGCGGACCCAGGTGTTAATCAGTCTTAAGGATCTGCGAAAAATACCTGCCCCATATAGGTACCTACATCTAGAATATATCATCAAATGCTAATTTAAATTCACATAAAACAGGCCGGATTGAGCAGATAGCGCGAATACTCAGGTGTGAAGATTTGGGCGGATCGAGTTCGTAGGATCAAATCATTATGTTATAGCCTTGGGTATGACTCGGAATTCGTCTAATGAATAATGGAAATAGTACTAATGAGGTCATATATTTGTTCCTCGTCGACGGCCTTGCGCCTGGCGTCTTGTTTGCGTTATCTCGGTCACTTGCCACTAGCACCCGGAACTGGCCGAATCACTAGCACTAGTGCTTAAGTTTTTACAGCCTCCGTGAAACGCCTTTATATTTTTACCGTACTACATTAATGCCGTTCTGTAGAAAGTTATCTTTTTCGGCATATGGCTCTGCTGCTGAACATAATTCGAGACTTTATGTCTCGCTGCTATCATCTCTGAGAATGGATCGTCTTTCGACTTATCAAGAACAGGACGTAATTTAAGATGATTTATCTTTAGAAGAACTTAAATTATGGAATTTGAATACCTATTTTTCACAAATTTTAGTTATACAACGTGTAACGTTAAATGCGCAAAACCTGAAAATAGTTTGATGAGAATAACGAGCAGAGTTAATTGAACCACTTTTTAAATCTTAATTAAAAACGTTGCCGTGTCTATTTATTAATAGGTCAAGTAACCCAATGTCAGCGCGGCGCAGCGGGCCGGCCGGTGACGACTCCTCCCTCGATAAAGCGTTGTCGCAGACGCAAGAAACGATCAGAATGGCCAGTAAAACTAAAACAGCACATAAAACCTTTACAATTTTTTTAATGACTTATTTTTGCTGTGAAATAGGTCAATTGAATTAAAAATCAGTTGGGGTGTTTGAGGTTTTGCGCATTTAACGTTACACGTTGTAAAAAATTTGTGAAAAATATTCAAATTGGAATTAAAATAGAAAGATAAAAATGTTAGGAAATCCCCAAATTACGAAAGCATCAATAAAATGTGGTCATACGAGTATCAATCGATTATGTATTAGAACAACATTATTAGAACTAATAAACTGTGGTGCTATATCGTTTGCTTCGCAGCTGCTTTGTTTGTGCAGTTCATTTATTTAAATAGGCTTTAGTGATTTATGCTGATAGCTTATGATTTCTTAGTGTTTGGACGTGTTAGTGAAACTTGTCCATGAAATTAATTCATTTTGTAAGCACGAATTGATGAGACATTATTATGAAAGAACAAAATTCGAACATTCACTATATATTTTCCAATTCAGATGCCAAACATCAACTAAATAATTTAAAAAACAATAAGTTATCTAAAGCTAAGCCAGCACTTGGGTCACGGGAAGTGTCAGTAAAACATTTACATAATTAAGTTACTGACTGCCTCTCAGACAAAGCAAAGCTTCACTCACTTAAGATAGAAACTGCACACACACACACTCATACAGGGTCTTTAAAAGCCTGGAGTGTTCGGGAAATCTGAATTGCTGTTTCGGAAATTCACATGAAAGAAAGAGGTCGTGGACGAAAGCTAGTATTAAATATCTCCTCCTCCCGTCTGTCCTAGGTAAATATTTATTTGTCCTTGGTTATTTTTTTATTCATAGCGTCTGTTCATGCTAGTGCATGTTGTTTCTTTAACATATGGGGACTCGTGGTGCACACTGCACTGAGCTAATCTTTGACCCTACATTATGGTCCCGGCCTGTTATGCAATACTACAACTTATGAGCCTAGCATACCGGTCATGACTTTTTGACATGTGGACATTTTGCGGTTTTCGTTCGTAGCAAATTTTTGACTTCGGACACGTGAGTGGCTAATACGTAATTATTTATTTATTCATTTAACCATTTACACATATAAACAGACAAGAAGAAAGAATAGAAAAATGCGTCGAAATATGACCCTAAAGAAATCTCCTCCAGTATACCTGCGATAGGAGAGTAACTAGATAAAAAGAGATGTGGACAACGTGTGTAAGAGTAGAAGGGAAAACTAAATAAGTACATAAAATTAAAAACAGTTCTCTAATTTAAATATAAACATAAAATGCGAGAGTCATATTGTTTCTTTACAACATAGTTTTTTAGTACCATAAAATTAGGAAAGTTTTGTAAATTCATGAAGCTCCTCAGTTACGATTATGTCATCTCAATCATCATTTCAGCCGAAAGACATCCACTGCTGGATGTAGGCCTCCCCCAAGCAGCTCCTATTCGACCAGTTCTGTGCTTTTTGTATCCAACGGGTTCCTGCGGCCTTCACAAGGTCGTCCGTCCACCTTTGTGAGAGGCCTTCCAACGCTACGTCTTCCGGTACGAGGTCGCCACTCCAGAACCTTTCAGCCCCATCGGCCATCTGTTCTGCGAGCAATGTGCCCTGCCCACTGCCACTTAAGTTCAGCAATTCTTCGGGCTATGTCGGTTACCTTGGTTCTCCTGCGGATCTCTTCATTTCTGATTCGATCACGCAGGGAAACTCCAAGTACCTATAGCCCTCCTATACCTATTGCCCTTTGGGTGACTTTTAGCCTTCTAATAAGGCACATTGTGAGCGAACATAGTTCAGTGCCATATGGCATCACTGGCAACACGCACTGGTCTGGACTTTCGTCTTGAGACACTGCGGTATGTGGGACGAGAAGACATTGCTTAGCTTCACGAACGCCGCCCAGCCGAGTCGGATTCGACGTTTGACCTCTTTTTCGAAGTTGGACCTACCTAACTGGACAGTTTGTCCTAGGTAAACATACTCTTCCATGAATTCGAGATTAGCGTCTCCGATCTTTATGAGAGTCGGTGTTACATGAGCATTTGACATGACCTTCGTTTTGTCTATGTTCATTTTAAGACCCACTCATTCGGAGGCTCTACTAAGACTACTGTCATCTCAATATATACATAATTCTTAAAAGGTTATTCTTGAATACACACTTCTGTTATGTTCAGAAATAAGGTAAACGCGGGTGAAGTCGTCAGTGAGTCGTCAAATTGTCAAAAAACATAATATCTTTTTGTACTAAACATTTAACGGGCCGATTTTGATGGCAACATAGAAGTTGTAACTTAAATAACACACAACCTCTTAAGGGGTCATTGTATGTACTCATCATTATGAACAGCTTTTACTATGGGACCAAACCGGAAATCGCGAAAAAAAATCAGCTGTTCCCTACATTTATGTTCGCATAACTCGTCAAAATGTAGGGAACAGCTGATTTTTTTTCGCGATTTTCGGTTTGGTCCCATAGTAAAAGTTGTTCATAATGATGAGTACAATTACCCCTTAAGAGGTTGTGCGTTATTTAAGTTACACCTTGTATATTTGGTAACATATTGCACAGGTACAAATCGCCCTTTTTTACATTTGCTTAAAAATTAACAACTTATTTGGAATAACGGATAATTCTCTATTTCGTTATGCAAAAGTTTGATTCTAAATGAAATACTTTTCACGCAGCAGTTCTTCAAAGTATGAATTACAAAACCCGACGAATGTTGGTACGTTTACCTTACTGCTTGAGTAACTTAACGAAACAAAAAACCGTTACGATAATATTTTCCTACGCCCCCGATTATGTGTATATGTATATGTATTTTCTTGTAAATACCTACCTTTTCTCCGTATTTAGCGCCACAGCCTGTATTCCTCTTCTTGCTGAATTATGTAAAACATATATTCACATTTATTGTTAAATATAAATTCAAGGTAAGTTCTTATCTCGACATTAGCACAAATATGGCCAGCAACAGTTTTATTACTTTCGTTGGTTCTCTTATCTTAAACAGTTGAGACGATTTACATGCAAACTTGTTTTAGTATCGATATAATTTTTAACTATAATAAAACGAAGGTTAGGTTTCTTAAAAAAATTCATGAGAACCATAGAAGTTATTAGTTTAGTTTTAATATTCTCTTGCACATTCTTACCAAAGGGTATCGTGTTGCCCAGTAACTGGGTTCTGGAGGTGAGATATTATGCAGTCGCTCCATGTAACCACATCCCGCATCGCGCATCGCGTTGCTCCATGTAGCTGCATTTGGTAAGATAGGAAACTGAACCCAAAATAGTTGGAAAAAGGCTAGGCAGATGATTATTCTCTTGCACATTTGCTACTACTTCATATAAGTGAATTTGTCCCAACAACAAGTCTTTCCAACCCAATTTTACATAACACATAAAGAGATCACAAAACCCCATTATTATAGCAAATAAACTAGCACAACTTGACATGAGTAACATAACATAAATACGCACAAAGGATACAATTATGAGTATAGTTAAATACCTGACCTTACTTATGACTAAGTTAATCCCACCGCCGAGGTTTCCGATCGTAAAAACTTGCAACAACGCGCTCTGTCATACACAACCTAATTTATGGAGCTGGCAGACCTAATAACCACATATTTTCAGGCCAAAAACTAATCCGCAAAGCATTTCCATCCTTAAATGCAAGAAGCTAAACATATTCTTATGTTTTTGGACAGCAAAAATGTTGGCAAGGATTTAAGAGCGACACACTCCTCTCGAATAAGTTTGATGGTTATTTTACTACCCTGTTCTAATTACGAGGTTTCCTCTCGGATACTAGGACACGACGAGCCGATTGTTTGTGGCCACATTAAAATGGTGTTCATACAAAAACTTTATAGGTGTTCCTTGCATTACTCTTTGTTGTTGAATTAGTTTCGAGACCGTTTTTCAGTTCGTTTGGGTAGTAAAAATAATTCGTTATAATTAAAAGCTTCAGTCACTGTATCATAGCTATACACTTGGCAATTAGGTATGTCGGTATGCCAAAATCTGTAAGATTTGTCAGATGTACGCGGCATTTTTTTACGTATCGGTAGCTGTCATCTTTGAGTCCTTTAGTCTTCCTAACTCCGCAACAACTAAAAAACCTTTAATTATTATTAGTTACTTACATTTGAAATGGATTATTGTGCAATCGAAAACCCTAGTCTAATAACAAGCAATACCGCAAATTAAACCTTCATACATAAATAACAATTTATACAATCTTGGCAGAAAGTTGGGTAATTTATCTACGATTTTATCGCATCTGTAACAATTTAGATAATTAATTTATTGACAACTGTGCAGTATTACAATCAGTGTAAGTCATTTGTCGTAATTTTAGCTGTCAGTCCTTGTCGCCAATTAATTAGTTGTCGAACTAATTATATTAACGGGTCGTCTAATCTGCGGTTGTGGATATATCGGCCCCGCAACTGC
The DNA here is from genome assembly GCA_949629135.1 of Eremobia ochroleuca. NCBI lineage: Eukaryota > Metazoa > Arthropoda > Insecta > Lepidoptera > Noctuidae > Eremobia > Eremobia ochroleuca. The sequence goes on along the minus strand of OX451400.1, from coordinate 12,191,440 downwards.
ATTCCGTTTAAAATTCAATATATTTTGCCATAAATATCAGATTTTACGAGCCAACATCCAGACACATGTCAAACAAATTGTTGACACATTCAAAATGTGACGAAGCCACTTAAATAAAAGATTACTTTTACACGAGAGCTGTTTGGTGGGAGAATTTCTCGTCCGACTTGCTCTGATATTTTTGTTACTATGTATTGGAACTTTTTTCCTTGAAGAGTTCCAGATACTTAAGTAGAAATCTCTTATGGCAAAGCATGAAAGTGTGTCAAACGTTGCAAGTTTTTCGAACACCGATTTAATGCACGCCATATTTTTTACCTGCAGAAACCCAGGTTGAATCAATCAATGTTTTAACCTAAGTAAATCAGTATCTCCCGAATCTCAATAAGTAGGTATCCAGTGACATTTCAATGACAATAAATTGGATCAGCATTGGACAGTGCAGCTGCCGTATACACGTGCGATGGTCACGACCGAGACATGGTCCCTCACGGAGTTGTGATATCACGACAACAAACACTCGTTAATATTCAGCAGTTGCTTTACTTTTTTTAAAGGAACCGTGCATTCAGATCTTGTGTAATAAAAAAGTCAGGATACATGACTTTGCCTGGTGACGTACGTGGCCGCTGAAATGACCGTTTTGTAAAAGACCGGACGTATTATGGAATATGTTTACATTTTATGTTACATACACATGAAATGTAAACTAAATAGCCAAGGGCGATAGGAACAACTTTAGTGAATAACAAAGATTTAACGTTGCTAAAACCTTTACCATTTGATGATTTCTCGAACGAAACAGTACAGTGATGTCCAAAACAAGTGGCTTATGATAATTCCTCTTCAGTCAGGCAAGTTATTATTAATGAATGGCTAATTATGCTTTTACTTTCTAGACATAACAACAGCTTCGCAAAAACATTCCACATCAATATCATTAGGTAGAACGTTTAACTGCGCTGCGCGGGCGCAGGTCGGAGGTTGGGGCCGCGCGGCGCCTGCGTCACTCTATCAACTTGCTAATTCATGCCACTCCGGCCAGCTGGCCGCGCGCAAAACAACCGTGGCCCTTTTTTATCCGGAATAATACACACATTTGAATTTCACACCAATTCGTTTACGGTACATTTACATACATCTACCTACCACCTGACGAAAAATGTATTCATTATATTCAATCTGATTATGTGATCAGAGCGAAAACATACCTTAGGAATTCAAACAGGAGGCTGAACACGAAAATTAGATGTTAAATAAAAAGTATAAAAATAAAAGTTCCCGTAAAAACAAAACGTGGAAATGTCAATCAGTAGAAAGTTGATACAAAACAAGTTACAGATACGGGACTGAAAACATAACAAGTGAGAGGAGCGGTAAGAAACTACATCATACCCTCGCGTCACATAGTGATCGACCATGAATATTTCAGTCTGCAAAACAAGTAAAGTGAGTGCAGCAGATGTTTACAAACACTGACAGAGCATTCGAGGGCTGCGTCTGCGTGGCTTCAGGGCACGTGTGCTGACACCCCTAACAGTAACCAGAACTACTATTTATGTTCAGCGCTTGTCATAGCGTGACTGCGTGATGCTGTACAGCGATTATTTGTTACCCTGCACTTGTGATGGAAGTCTAAATAACTGGCATCTATTGAACACAGCTTACTCATTAACTAAGACATAAAATTAACAGAAAGCTTTTCACTGTTAATTTTCCAACATGATCTAAGTACGACTAACTGCAAAGTTTATGTTTTTAATTTGGCCTAGATCTTGAATACCGATCGGTTTTAGGGTTCCGTGTCAAAATGGTAAAAAGGAGCCCTTATGGTGCGACTCAGTCAATCTGTCCGTCCGTCTGTCTGTCACAGCTGTATCCAGTTGTTACAGACGGACTACAAATGCTATCCACTTGATATTTGGAATAGCTTTAGATGACTTTTGCTCAAGTATTTTGCAAATAAGAAAGAAATAAAAATATGGACTTTTTTTGCAACAGGGACTGACAGGGATCTTTAAAATTCGAAGTGGGGCTACTAGGGTATGAGCATCATATCAAAGAGCGCTGTTTGCACATTCTCAAACATTTTTTTTTTTTTAGGCTGCATAGTTTTCGACTTTTGATGAAAAATGTAAAAAAAATACCGTTCTCTTTTATCTCCGAAGTGTATGTAAAAATTACAGGAAAAATAAAACGATGTCTCTAAATAGCACACTTTTTCAGAAATCGTCAACATAAATTACATTAGTTCCACTGTCGGTCAAGAGATGGCGTTGACCTAAAACTACAATATTCTACACCGCAGCGTAACCGATTTTTTTTTAGCAAACATTAATTTGTAAAATCGTGGATAATACACAGTATGTACAGTAGATCCTTAGATGGGTCAAATTGTTACGTAACTACCGTCTTGTCGTCTACCACAAAAATCAATTGTTTTCCATATCCATTTTGGCCATGAACTTTCAAGTAAGTATGTTCAGCAACAACTTATAAAAAGTAGCTACCTAGTTAATTTGCACGCCATCAGACCTTGGCCCCGGAAGCACGTTTCCTCCTTTGCATACAACAATGGTGGATCATTGTCCAGTTGGATGATTGCGTCATCGACACTACTTGTATGGTCCCAGGTGTAAACGGACTTAAAGCTTTTAATTTTAACGGATTGTATGTATTCCGTATTTGAGTGAGTCTAATAATGGACCTAACCATCTTAACTCCTGGGGCTGCTGTGCGTACTGGTTTAGACGATGTGCATAGTCACATCAACAATAAGAAGGACTGATGGAAATGCATGACGCTGTTATTTATGACGTAAGTATACAAATATGCACACTTCGGTAATTCCACGTTATCTTGGAGCTTTCCCCTTATGGTCATTGTTGCGCTTGATACTGATAATTCTGGATAAAGAAAATGTAATGGGTGCAGGTGACGCCATTTTGTTTAAATACTTATCAAAGTAATTACGACAAAACGACGTACCTTGGGTGGTATTTGACTGTGTAGATACTGCGACGTTTTGACGAGGAATCCCTCTTAGTTTTTAGCTTTGAAATGACACAATAGATATGTGAATATTATGTAGAAATACATATGCTAGAGTACAATTGAATCCCGTCAATTGTTAGCATCTGTTAGAATTGCCAGTTTACAGTCGGCGAGTACAAAGGGCCAGTATCGCGGCATCAAGCGACGCCATTGTCTTCGTATAGGTACCTACGCGATGCGCGTGCGCTATCTGCGATTGCTCGCTACCCGACGTGACGTAGATCGCGAGATTTCTCCGTTGACGTCATCATTGTCCAATCAGATTTTTCAATAAACATTTCGGCATATGAAATGAAGACACCTGTCTTGTTTAGAGTCCGTGAGTTGTTATAACACCAGGAATCACCATTACTTAGATTTGTTGGGGGTCCGTTTTAAAAATAATATGACTAATTAAAAATATTAAGTAAGAAATAAAACGAATATATTTTTTTTATTAAGTAACAAACAAATATTGAACAAAAATTACAAATTATTACTCATGTGTTCAAAGCAGATTTTTTTTTTGTTTGAAGCCTGGAGTACAGTTGGTGCAAGCTAAAACTCAACATTTTTATTTTGATATTTTAGATTTATGTTTTAGTTACCGTAGTATTAGTACTTAAGTTCCCCACAAAATAGGTCGACTGGTCCGGGTCCGGACCGCGGTCCACCATTTACAGATCCCAGTTGCATAGAAACTGGTCTATCGCTAAAACGAAACCATTTCAGAAACTAAAGTATTCATAATGATATAGTTTCCATCTGGTTATTATATTTTGTGTTACGATATTGAAAGCGTTTGTGTATTTTATAGAAAACGTTTAGTTAATAGTAACATTAAGATCTGCGCGGGCACATTTCAGATTATAGAAGTACCGGTTTAAAATTCAATGACCATAAAGACTTGCTTTATGTTGACATTACTTTCCAATTTTCTTTTCGATCTCCTTCAAGTTGTAAAGCATATATTACTTATACAGCATGATTTTTTTACCGTCTCCAAAATTTTGCAGGGTGTTCTACCCATGAATATGTACAACTTACACTATGGAACCAACTCTGAGATGACGAAAAAAAAATCTGCTGTTTCATACATTTTGGTCAAGTAGGTATTGAACTTTTGTATTAAACAGCTGATTTTGTTTTCGTGATTTCAGAGTTGGTCCCATGGTGAAAGTTGTTCATATTCATGAGTAGAACCTCCTGTAAAAAATTGGAACCTATCATATCATAAAAAAATCATCCAGTATGAAACACATTCGTAGAGTTATTGACACTTTTCTCTCGTTACCATTTTCCTCCTGCCCTTTCCTTACTTACTTATTTGGTGTAGCCCGGTCGGCGTAGCAGGGCTTCTTCTTATTACATCCTTATCAGCTGTAATCTCCATCCCATTTGTGGCCATAATTATGTTCGTTCGCAGAATAGTTTTCATCTGAGCTCCAATCCATTACTGCCTCTGTTACCAACGCGCTATGCTTAATGTTTCTTTTAAAATTCCTTTTTGTTGCGTTATAACATAGTCTCGAGCTTTATTACTCATATGACCTGAAACAACATAATAGATAGCGAATCAAAGCAAACACTAGACAGTGCTCGTATGTTCAGAGTGTGAGCACATGTGATGATCAATCTGTACAGCACGTGGCTCCACAGCGGTGTCGCTGTCGCCGCCTGCGCCTGCGCAACTCAATGCGCCCTTGTCTTGCACGCACATGCGATGCCCACATGCGCCAATATTTTGGTACTTCGAAACGGAGATTCCTGAGTATATTCTCCTTGATCTATAACAAATGAAACACGCAAATATTATTTACGAGTTTACGAAGCCCATTTAGATGGCTTGTGATAAATAAGGGATATAAATCTCAAGAACCATTAACTTTTTAACTGCATGATGAATCATAGCCATGTCAAACAAATACCACACTGAAGTATATGGGCGGTTTAGTCATAGATGGTGTTAAGTAACTTGAGTACGTAGTAAAATAAGGATGTACGCACATTAAATAAAGAAACACGACTTAGCATTTACATGATTAGTGTTAGGCTACAGCACACAATGATGTCAGATATCTCGCATAAAAAATATACAAATTTGCGAGTCACGACACTGTTATGCAAACTGGACACGCATCCAACACAAAGCCTGGGTTCGTCCGGCCGGATGCAAATGAATATCATTATACGAGTATACCAAATTAATGATTATTTTTAACGACAATAGGCGCCCATAAAATTATACTTGACATTATCATACGAATGTCATACCTACTTTATACTTAATGAAGTCTTCACGCTAAAACAAATAGACGTGAAGCTAATACAAATTCCAACTCGTACAATTCAATCTCAGATTGCAATTGATATTAACTTTTTTTGTTCAATAAATCCACCGACATTGCGAATCAGGTGCTTTGATAATATCGATTAAAACTGCGCATTAGATATTAATGAGGCTAAACAGGATTTGGATTAATTAACTTACATAATGAAAATGCTAATTTAATGCACGTCTTATAATATTGCGAAAGAGAAAGTATCAAGTTAGCTTGACACCTCAGAAGTCTATTTAAAACGTGTAAAAACTGTCCAGATTGTCACGGCGCGCGGCGATACGTCCAGTCTCGATGATATAGAGTTTCGCCTTGTCGCTTCGTCGCCCTGTCTCGACAACGCCAATTCCGACGTTTTTAGGTGAACTCGAAAATATGATTGGATGTATTTATAGGTGGCCAGCGACACTTCTTCAGCTATTCTTCATAATTAGCTGGAAAATTTATTAGCTGGAAAGCGCTTTACATTTTAATAGGTGGTTCGGAATTCAAATAATTGATTTAATTTTGTAATAGATTGCCCTACATATTTCATATTTCAAACGACTGAAACTCCTGAAATTTCATTCTTTAGATTAAAAATAACAAAAGCTTAGTCTTCACAGTTCAGACAGACTGATTAGTCATATGAGAACAATTTTAAGCACATTCAATTTCGAAATTACTGGAAGTCAAAACTTTTAACGAGCCGCCCCTGTCACCATGTGCAAAGCAGATTCTTGGTGTTCCATGACGATTGCCCAAAATCCTGCAGTCCACATGGACGTGAGAACCCAAGAAACATTTGTTGGTGAAAGAAACACTCGTTTATATATTTTTACGATACCGCACCTACTACAGAAACATATGGGGGATTTGTAGCAGGGCTCATTGGACATTTCCAATTGTTTTACAAATAAGCGCTTGTAAAGTCAGATGGCTTTATTGCAAAACATCTGCTTTCCAGAAATGGAAAATATGTTGGAGTTATGTTTCGTTTTGTTATCTCCGGTTTTTTCTACGGTGGGAATCATTTGAGAATTAGGTATTAAAATTTTTAACTCGTATGTGATAAATAACCGAACTTTTTAGACACTAAAACTCACACTGCTATTGAATAATCACATAGTAAGTTGTATATTTTAGACCCAAACGAATACATATAGAACTACGAAGCCACCTGGGTAGATGCGTAGGATTCACCAGATGATATACACAGCACACGTGCTCGCAGCTGTACGCACGATCGCACGTGTGGGTCTCAGCATATCCTTGAATTTATACGCTCCTAGTACAATATGCCTTATTGTTAAACGTTTTATTGATCGCCAAAAGACAATTATCTATCCTCGATTTGTTACTAGTTATTAATTAGGTATCTATGTTATGGAATTTTCGGTGCAAATTACAAATGATAAAATCCGTTACTCGTTCTAAAATTAGGAAAAATACAAGTAACTTTCGATAACAAATCGCATGAATAATGTCCACTAACGGATTTGTAGAAGGAAATACATCAGTGAACGGATAACAACTCCACATCTAAATCTTATCGCTAGCTATTCACAATTTAGTATATTATGCAGTTGTGGTCGCGAAACTAGCGCATTTCCTTATTATGTTCAATAAACTATCTGAAATCCACATTCGTGTTAGTTACCTACTTACGTAACAAGTGCACTGAGTTGTTGTTACAGGCACATATTAATCTAATCAATATGCTCCGGGATTACCTAGCCACATAATTAGACAAAAGAGTTACCTGCTCAGATTGATAACGTTTGGAGTACTGTTTCAACACTATGGTATAGCAATTACGGCAGCGTATCGCGACAGTTGCGATTCTTATTACGTTGATACACTATCGCAGCACATCTGTCGACTGGGCTCATAGTTATTACACCGGAGAATAAAGGCAATGTATGCGATTTTGATGCGTCATCTAATAGTGCTGTGGGCCATGTGTCATGTTTACATAGAGAGAGCCTACTATGTCAGTTCAGTGACCTTTGTTTTCCATTGAAGAGATTTCCTCATTAGTAGAATCAAGTTTACTTAGATTAGTGTCATCATTCGGAATGATGTTGTATCTCGCACTGAAAAAATGATTTTAGATTAATATTTTTAGCTCATGAAGCTGATTACTTATTATGGTTTACTAGCTGCGCCCCACGGTTTCACCCGACTAAGTCTCGATCCCGTAGGAATATCGAGATAAAAAGGATATTATATGTGTTAATCCTGGTTATAAACTATCTTTGTGCCAAATTTCATCAAAATTGGTCCAGCCGTTGGAGCGTGAAGAAGTAACAAACATACACACACACTCACAAACTTTCGCCTTTATAATATTAGTGTGATTTTAATTCTATGATATGTACAATGCAAATCTAAGTAACACCTAGTTCGTACCTCATCATCTGCCTAGCCTTTTCCCAACTACATATGTTGGGGTCGGCTTCCAGTCTAACCGGATGCAGCTGAATACCAGTATTTTACATGGAGCGACTGCCTATCTGACCTCCACAACCCAGTTACTGGGTAATACGATATGACGATTATGGTTAACACCTAGTTCGTACCTGCTTAATAGAAATAAGTTCCAGTTTTAGTCCTTCCACAAGAATATACATTATTCAGGTGGAAGGAATAAACTGGAACTGCTGAACTTAGTACATAATATTATTTACAGTACAGGCTCCTACCAACTTTCTTAATAATAATTGTCATGACGCAGCCTTCATTGAACAAAACTTAGGTCAGCCTGTCGATTCTGTAAAAATCTCACCGTGAAATCATAAGTGAAGTGAGCAGTGTCAATAGTATTAATCCCCAATGACAGCTCACTTCCCGCTCACTTCACCTAAGTTGTCACGGTGAGATTTTTACAGAATAGCACTGCTGAAAGTCAACTTTGTAACGTACTAAATAAATAATCCAAAGTGCATTTAACAATAATATACTAAATTACCCACAAGTGACTGATCGTATCCTTATCATTAACGAAATTTGCAAAACATACCTAAAATGCAGAAACAAATACATAACAGGTGATGACACGTTTGGTACCGAATCCGTACCTAGAGTCACACGTGGTACTCAATAACAATGATTTACTCATTAGATTAGTTCATTATCTTAAGCCTGATTAACTACAATAGGCACAATATGCGGTGCACCTGAATGTACTGACGAATTCGGGTCACATGGTGCGCGCCTCAGGACATCAGCCCACGTCGTTCTACGATTACCACCGGTACATTCGATAAAATTATTAGATAAGGCTATTGTTTAAAAATATGAACGTTAATTTCACGATAGTCGATAATTTTCGTTAGGTAGGTACTAATTTTGCTATGATAATAAGAAATAACGGATTTCCCAACTCGCTCAAGAAATAGTTACTTTTCATTTGACAGATGAATTCGTGTGTGAGATGACTTTCGATATGACAAGCGAATTGTATTTCAGAATACAAAATCCTATAGACAAACGTCAAAATACTAACTCGTTTTAGTTCCTCTCACTTTGATTGTCACTTGGTGGCGCCAGTGTCGAATTCACTCCATTTAAGAATACGAAACTTTAATTTCACAAGTTTTCACTGCGGATTCAGAAGTGATTTCGCAAATAAACTTTTCGGAATAGCACTGCTGTACGCCTAAGTACAAATGTTATCGTTCTTAGTACCTGACAGGAAAGTGTCAAAGTGAAATAAGAACATGTAATTTTCCCAAGTACACTAAACAATATTCATTAAAGCGATACAGAAGCTCAACAGAAATCAGAGGATTGAACGAAAGCTACCACATAAACAAACCCTCACAATGTTATCACCGCTTCCCATGTGCGACAGTTCTCTGATAACTGCGCCAATGTGTCGCACAGATTTGCGAACTAGCTTCCTTACACGTGCACCGGTATGGGAACAGAACCCTGCAGTTGCAGCGCACATGGCGAGATAACGACTGTTTTATGAAATGTTTTACAACTAGCGCTTATAGGTTTCTAAAGAAAGGTGATGGCCAAATGTGGCCAGCGTTTCCGTCAAACGGAACGGCGCGGGCGGCCGCCAATAACCGGGAGTAATAAATGTCTTATTGTTTCCTTATTCCTCATAATTGTTAGGTGCCGGTAATTATTTGCATCTGCGCAGTGCGCACACGTGTCTGTTCTAGTACATTTGGTACGCGGATGTCATTGTCTGTGGACATGGATCTTTGTACTGACCACGACCTCCGCTCAGGTGTTCAACAAAGTAAAATCCTTTTGCTTTTTACTCTTACTTGGGATTAGACGGGCAAATATAACCGTGTGAAAGAACTCTATGAAACTGAATAAATGTGAGCTTTCACCAAACCACAACCAGTGTGGTAAACTGCTTCTAAATAACAATTTATGTTAAACCCATGTCATCAGCCGGCTGTTTAACGAAAGATCCTAATTTATTTTTCAATTTGTATGATATCCGTACGGCATAAAAACTTCTTCAGGTCAGTCAATCATTCAGACTTGTTATTGAACTGAAAAAGAAAACTTATAATAGATTGAAATTGTGGAGCGCGTGTAAAATGAGCTGCTCGAAAATAACTGTCGTTTGACGCGAACAAATGAGTGGAGGGACAGACAGGAGGCTGTGGCGGGAGTTGGTCACACCATCGCGGCGACGAATGTCTGCGACGTCATTACGGCGCTTCCACCAGCTTATTAGTGAGTCCATAGTAAATGACCGCACGCTACTAATAAGTAGAATCTGTCAAATGTCGACTAAACGATCGTAGTTCTGTCAGGTTTAAATATCAATCACACTAATATTATAAAGGCAAAAGTTTCTGAGTGTGTGTGTGTTTGTTACTTCTTCACACTCAAACGGCTGAACGGATTTGGATGAAATTTGGTACACGGATAGTTTATAGCCGGGATTAACACATAGAATACTTTTTATCCCGATATTCCTACGGGATCGAGTCTTATGCGGGTGAAAGCGCGGGGCACTGCTAGTCGTCAATAATAGCATGATTTACGAAATTCTTTCGAAAGACCACTTTTAAAAGTTTGCTTTTACATTTGAATTTACAATCATGATCGCTGTTCGCACAGTAGTAAATCTCAATAATAAATTAAACATCGCATTAACCGCATTAACATGCTGTATAATAAACATATGTAGGTACTCAACAAGGTCCATGAATGACATTAACGAAATGACTCCTAAAAATAAGACGCAGATAAATGACAATCTTTTCAGACATAATAAACGGAAAGCAAAGGTGATCTCCCTAATCAAGTGTTGTACAAAAGGCATACAAAGTATTCCCGCGGTCCGGCTCGTATCGCACGTATTAAATTATGCAAGTAATAAAATCCTATTCTGTGTCTGCTACAAAGCTGTCCCTCTCAAGCACGCAATTTCTCAAAACATTGTCGCGTCATTTTTCATTGCATCAATCAGCCCGCTTATGTGGACCGCTCTTACGGTGTCTAGGGCTGGCGCGCGCGCAGAAATCGCACTCATTTTTGTTTTTGTTGTTTAACATATTTGCACCGGTCATGCACTGAGCTCTTCCATAGGTATATTGGTTATGTTAATATTAAAAATCAAAGAATAAATCATAATGTTATCTACGATTCAAGCCTACAAAATATTGACCTACTGATAACTCAAGCGAAGTAACGATATTCTGATTATGAGATAAGACGTTTAACGACAGAGTTTTATGTGTAATGTTTCCTCCTTCAAAATGTTAGAAGACAAAATGAATCCATAAAGTTATTTCTGAGACACTTGTTATGCAAACAAGGCACGGTGTACAGTTAGATAGCATCTCCACGTAGACTAGTAAAACTGTATGTACGTGTTTAGAATTGTGAGTTTCAAGAAACACTATCTCGCACATCCTTGATAAATCTCGCAGGGTTGTCTCATCAACTGTTAAATAGAGTGTGAGCCAATGAATATTTTTATTGACGCGCCTGACGAGTTTACATCGCATCCTGACGTCTGCGTCGCATCTTGGACTTGCAAGCACTCATTCTAATTTGAATCTTACTGGACAAAGGTAAGATACGTTTTCAATCACTTAAGTGAAACGAAAATTTGGCAAATAAAATTGGATGTTACAGTCAGCAAAATAGAATTCAAAATCCAAAATGTCCATAAACTTACAAGTACCTAATTCAACACGAAAGTCATCAAATGCATACGCAAGCCAGATCTGCGGGATGATAAGTTCCTTTCTTGTCCGTTTCTTATGCAAATATTGACACAGTGTTGCTATCATTAATCAGGCGAAATGCCGGGGGTCCGACAATGAGCCCTGAATGTGCCCAGATGTGAAATGTTTCACGTGCGTACTTTGTTAGGTGATATCAATCAAGCCATTTATAGTCCAGCTTCTTGTTCGTTAGAATATTATTATTCAGGAAAATATTAATAGGGAAGTGTGAATAGCGGTCACGCATCAACAGATATACAGTTTCTTGAACAACTAAATGATGCTCCCAATCTTGTAAATCTTGAGGCAATCCAACACTTTTGGACGGCCACGATAAAATCGTTTCAATAACAAGATTTATGGTCAAACATTTTAGGCAATAAAATAAAAGCCAGTAAGTGCCTACTACACATGACGAGTACATCATACTTTATCATAATTCAAGCGAGTTTTATTGTAGCAGTAAAGGTTTATCAGATTCGCACACGAGGTACCTAAGTACGCTCACACTAATATGTCAATCCATTTTACATACCTACACACATTTCAAGCATCTACATTGTGGATTACTAAGGAAAACTTAACGTAAATTGTCACTTTCTAGTAAGGAATTAACCCAAATTGCTTCTTTCTAAGTAAAATTCGGTACCGTAACAAACAAGCCATACTTTACTAAAGGAATCACAATATTTACGGATTGTGGATATAAAAAAACATCGAAGAGAGCGCATGTGTGTCGCAGATTTACATTTATTAAGTCGCTCCACTGTTCTGCTGAGTTATCTTTAGTCAAATCTCCATTCTAAGCAGGCGGACCAAATGTTTTAGTAGTTGGTTCATAATATATATAATTATATAAACAATGACATGGATATTTACTTTGTAAAGTATCTTATTTTTTATTATTATTATTGTGAGTGTGAAGACTATGTGGGTCATTTCTTTTTTCTGTTTTCCTTCTTAGTTAGTTTTAATCATGCTCTGGCAGTTTGAGTAATTTATGCGGCCTACCCAAATGTCCTTTCATTGGTATTGTTCGTTGAATCGTAAGGCTCCTCAAGTTCTGAGTTGAGCTGCATGATTTTTGACAAATGCGTGCACTGACTGGACAGGTCCGCTCAATCTGTGTGGTTCTTTACTGAAAAGACCATTTCAGACACCAATCTACATGGTCTTCACATGATCTGACCAAGATTATGTCTGGACTTTAAAAGAGACTGTGACCTCTGAGTTTGTTTCGGCCTTTCTTCTCAGAATAGTCAGATAGGAAACGCCGACCTCATCTAGTTTAAAAAAATATGATTGACATGTAAAAGTGTTTGTACAAACCTACTTACAGAAAATAAATCATTTATCATTTAATAAATACATTTCTTTTGTGATATTTTGCTTCACACAATATTTTTAACATGGAAATCAATTTAAAGAGCAGCAACGAATCCAGTTTTTGCATTATGATTTTTTTATTGCAGATAGCATTAAATTGTAGGATTTTTATGAAGCATAAAATATCTGAGTGGCAATACTCGTAATTTTAAGAACGTTCACTGTCTGATCTCAGTCTCAACCTGTAAAAAAAAAAAAAATAAGTTTTTGACAGTGATTGTTGCTGAGATGAGAATGCGATTAGATTTTGAAAGTTTTTAGTTTCTGATCTTCAGATATCGGATAACTCATTACCACTTCGGTTAATAACGATGTAAATCTGAACCTTATAAAACATGGCTCTACTCTACCGTTGAAAAATAACACCATTAAACACTGGCCACCTTTAATAACATTTGAAATTAGAATCTATTTTTGATATATTTTGAACCAAAGGCAACAACTCGTAAAGCCGCTATAAAATTATATGATCGTGATCACCTTTACGACATTGTCTGGAAGTACCTAAATGTAAATAGGTATAGTTAGTCTTAACCTGCAGGGTCATTGCGTAACACACTATCAGTAGCAATGGGTTTCATTTTGACAGTTCAACAACATTCATTGCAATATTTACGTTGTTGTTAACAACGTAAAAAATATTTACGTTGTTGAGCGAACATTTTTCGACCATATGGAGCAATGGATTAGCAATATGAAATCACTTAAATCAGTGTTTTTTTTTTTGCTTGGATATCTTTGGTTAGACGTAATGAGCGCTGTGTTAAAATTTGTTCATCTATTTTAATGGGACCCTGTATATATACAGGGTCCCATTAAAATAGATGAACCAACGACCAAAAAGTATAAAAATTACAGTTATGGTTTCTATTTACTTTACCCCATATTTAATGCAATTGAATGTAAATTGTGTTACATTAGACTATTGAGTAACAAGAAAACAAAGTAAGTACTTACTTACCGCTTTTTCTGCGGTCTCGATGTAATGGAAATGAGATTATAAAATTAACTTTAATTGTTAAATGAAAACATATTTAAGGTGTATTCTTATTATAAATACAAATTTAGGGTTTAAGAAATTAAATAATCAGATCGAAACACTCAAACTGTAAGTGGCACTACGATATGGCATCCACGTACGTTGTCAGATCCATTTGCTTTCGTTTTCATCAGAAAGTGTACTTTTTTTCTTACGTAAATCTTGACTACAAAAATCATGTACAAACGAGTCGTCTTCATGTATCATACCGTCATACGTAAGGGCGGGCCGCCCTGCGCGGGCGCCACGTGCGCGCACAGATATAGCTCAACAACGGAGCTCTGTCATATGCGTCTGCGACCAGCCATGTGGACCTCGTCCGAGCGGCACATGCCCCGCAGCTGAACACATTCGCTTCAGATACTGTTTAATGTGCTCATCTGTGATTCTGCACTGCTGTCGAGATAAAGATATGACAGCCATGAGGGTGGGCGATTTTCCTTTGTTTAGGATGAAAATGAAATCGAGTAATTATTCCATATAGTCATTTAGGGCTTCCAAACCATTTCGAACAGACGTCAGACGAGCATGCAGTAGCACTTCAAAGAATTAAAGTTGTTCCGTAGGAGCTCCGGTCATACGTATAGACAATGAAATATTATAGAATACGCATTGTACTGCCAAAAGGCATATTTTCAGTCCTAAATAATAGTGAAATATGCACAATAGTTACATGGGAACAATTTCATATGACAAACGTTGTACTTTCTCAACGTCTTCCATTCTTGAACCATGGGAGGCGTCTTATCTATCAGGATTAGCGCTGTAATCTACGAGGTCATAATACGCCCATAGTGCGCCAAGTAATAAAAAGTGTTAGTTTATTAGGGCGTTTGCATACGAACGCGACGGCAGCTGTACGTGCGACTGTCCGTCGCAGCTGCGATTTGCCGCGCGGTGTGAAAAGCAACGCACCGCGATTCACATACAGACCAACTGGGCTGGTGATTTTTTAGGGGAGCTGTGCTAGCACCTTGCCTAAGCATATGGAACTGAGCAATTTTTGGAGTTTTCTGCAACGGTAAAAATATAATCAAGGCTAGCTGATTGTTTACAACTTTCAATGAAAACCTATTTTCCGTACCTATTCATAAGTATTTGTTTACAATTTTTTTACAAACCTTCGTCACAGCTAAGTACAAAATATTCTTAGTGATTGAAATAGTTCAATCACTGAGAATATTTTTTACTTGGCTAGTAGGCTAGTAGAGCTCCTAATTAAAAAGGGTAAATAACTTTATGGATTAAAATATCGAAGTCGTGTCAATCTGGCAATATACAGGGTTAGTTTTCAAAGATCAGCCAAATTGAAGGGTGTGGTCCAGACCATCAAACTGAACAACTTTCTCCATGGGACCAATATCGTAACCGCGAAAAATGTATCAACTGTCCCATAGAAAACTTCAATACCTACTCGACCTAAACGTATGGGACGGCTGAATTTTTATTCGCGATTACGATGTTGGTTAATAGACAATATTATTTAATTTGATGGTCTGTACTACAATCTTAAATTTGGCTGGTCTTTGAAAACTAACCCCGGATACCGAAATCGAAGTGTCATCATGTTATGGTTGACATCTTTGTCCAGGAGTAGTTTGATGGACGCCCACGTCCACAAACTTATATTAGATAACCCTTCGAACTTTTCCCGACAAAAACACAGAACAGAAGACAAATAAACAGAGAACAACCAATTACAAGATATCATTAAGACTGCGCTAAAGATAAAAGAAGAATAGACTTATGTCATGCAATTATAATCATAGCTAATTGGGCCCAAAACTGAGATAAATTGGTGACTCACACTACAAGTAAGACAATTAATGAATGGAGCTATATATGTACTATTTTTAGTTCAAATCTTCAGCTAGCCAATTTATTATTATAGGCTCAATGATTTTCAAGTACCCATGATGTCATTTATAGCAAACCGTACATGTCTACAATGATGTGAACGGTGGCTTTTTCTAAAGACCGCTATTTGCTTCAGTAAAATACTATTATTAACACGAACGGTACTAGTTATCAGTAGAGTGTCGTAATATTCGAGAATTAACTGTGGTTAAGATTCCCTCGTCATTTTACCATAAGAAAACTGGAACAAGAAGTCACGACGATTCATAAATTTAAAATCCCTTTAAAATAATTCCCAAAACGATTCAAATGCCAGCATTTAGTAACGAACATCTGTTCAATAGTCCAACATGAGAAAACAACGTAACAACAATGTGGGTAACGTCTAAGAAAGTCAACAATAGCAAACAAAGTTAAAAACCCCAAACAACTGCTTTACACAGCAGCCAGGAACGAAAAAACAGCTCCTCAAATAAAGCAATAGCGCCGTCAACTACATCACAATACGCTCATATCACATCATCTGCAATTAGGGTCACGAATAATTGACGCCGAAGGTTTAAGGGCGGTTCTTTAACCAAAAAAAAATCGACATTCATAAAGCCCTCATAAGTGAATCAAGATATCGTACCCCGATACACCTGGCTTTCGCCCCGGGACTGGTCTATTCTATTATCGCGTTTAAAGGTGCTCGAAAATTTCAATAACACTTTCCACGGCTCATTGGTTTCGTGAATGGGGCATAGTCTTGTGAACACGACGACGTGTATTGCGAATAATTTTTTATTGTTTAGTCAACAATATGACAAAGCATTGATAACAATCTTTGGTTGTTTTTATAGAACTTTTATACGTAATCTAGAGTGAGATCTCGTGTTTGCAAAACGAAATCAATTAATACTTCTATAAATACACCGTACAAAAAATCTGTTACCTTGAGGAATTACAACATCATACGATTATGTAATCCTAGCTCGAGAACTCTAATGCTTACTTAGAAAATAAATAGGCACATAAAGCACAACAAAGTAACTTATCATATTCGCTAACATTAATCTTGCCCAGTCGCTTTGCTTTCGTTCCAGCTTCGTGCCTCTATCGAAATCTCTTTACGTATCATAATCCAATGTCCATTCATCAGCGACAACGAATGAGCAAAACGAATCCGACTAATGGTCCTATAGTTCCTTTATCAGAGTTAAGTACCTTCACAATAGAGGCGGCTCCCACGCCATGTCAAAACACCCCTTACGAACATTGCAGCCCCACCAGCATACTTAGACCTCTCGCTGTTCTAGCTTCGTAGTGTCAATGTATGTAATTGGGGGTGTTCATAAATTGGTTTTGGACTCGCGGGGTGACGTCAGTCCACGCGCACAGGGTGATCCAATCCGTTTGATCCCCAGTGTTCATTATAACAACGATTGTGGGAAAATCGACATAGTTTTTGTTATAAATCTGTGGGAGTTTCGTTTTGACATCGCTATGTGGGTTTTTTGTTTAATGGTTCACACACAGTTGCGATTTCGCAGTGGGGAACAATTCAGTTTCTAGTCTAGGCATGTAGTCACATAAAGAATGTCAACATTTGATGAAAACTGTATTCATTCTCGCATACCAACCCCCAGCCTGTTGTTTCTTAAGGAAAGGACAATTTTATTTTTAACTTAAACTTCAAGCCGCTAAACGTCACTTACGTCATTAATGTTTTTGGCTACGTGCAAACCAAGATAGCCTTATTTTCTATTTTGGTTTGCACGTAGCCAAAAACGTTATTAGGTAAACGGTATTAGGATTTATTTCAATCCGTTTCGAAATAAAGTTTTGGGTCTGCCTTGGAATTACACTGGTCTACAAATTTTGACTTTAAAAAGTATTCGTTATGTAAAGTAGCTTTTTTTATTTATTTTCACGTACTGAATACAAAAAGAAATATTAAAAACAGTTTTCCTTTTTTATAAAAAAAAAAACTATTTTTGCAAAAATTAACAGAAATTATTATGTTTTTGCAACGTGGTTTTTTCACGGCCCTGTTGTATTCTGCTTCTGAAACATCTCGAAAAACAGTCCAGCAATAAATATCACTTCACCACAAAAGTAACAAAAATTGTCGGGATTGTTCACACATTTTCGAGGAGACATTTTGTTACAAAATATAATATTTTTTCACTTTTAACACTTTTATCGCTTAATAATAAAGAAAAGAGCACTAAAACACAATATTTTTAACATTCGATGCCAACTAAGTATACATAATATGTCAACATTATCAAAATCAATGTGGGTCAAGTATCGCAAAAACTTAAACTAATAAATGACTTTTACTTATCAGCTTGTATTTAGCATGAGTACCTAGATAAGTAGAAATTAGCTAAAATTATTTCCATTGTAGACCAGTAATTAAGTAAAAACACATCATCATCATCAATAACTTGCCTTTATCCCAATTTATTTTGTGTCGGTGCAGCATATCTTCTTCTCTCATACTTCAGGAGTCAGGACACTTTCAATCACAATTTGAATCATTCTGAAGGATGTTGCTAATCCATTGCTCCATATGTTTGAAAAATGTGTCTGCTCAGCAACGTAAATAACGCAATGAATATTGTTGAACTGTCAAAATTAGAGCCATTGCTACTGTCAGTGTGTTACGCAATTACCGCGCAGAGCTCTCATCAGTATCGACTGTTCTAACTTGCGATTAAACTGGTGTTAACGGCATGTTACACTTTCATGAAAGATGAACCAGCCAAGCCAGCTAGCCATTTAATATTATCTAAGTACTTCGAATTCCACTATCGACAGAAATAACATCATAAATAACTTTCGCTATCAATTGTTGTCTTTTAATCAGTGGAAATGTTACAAAAAAAACCGAATGTAAATCACCCCGACGGCGGGCGGTAATGTAAAACTGTCACGTGGCTGCCACGCGTCCCCCCTCTCCGCCGCCTACCCCCCACCCCCGCGCCTTCATTACTACAATTGCTAGGTATTTGTTCACTATGCACGCACGTGGACGGACGTCTGCATTATTAAATGCCTTTTACGCTTATTGCGAATTAAAACCCCTCGCCTATGTGGGAGTCATGTTATTAATCTCTAGACAGGGTTGTTAAGCGAGACGGCTATATCAAATTGATGTAACCATTGATTTATAAAAGAGCAGTTTTAAACCGGAATTATACCCCATCTGAACTAGGGTAGTTGTTAAGATCGGATTAATAGAGCTTGTATGTAGTGCCAACTTGTTGAAAAACGATATCAATAGCGCTTAAATCATGGGCCATATCTGAAGGAACTACAAGGACTAGATGCGTGTTAACGGCCATTAAATTCAGTCGGCTCGTAATTCTTGGCTCATTACCAATATTAAGTCGTGGTATATTTTACTCATGTTCGTGTATGTTCGTGACCTCTCGGTGCGTCTCTCACGGGTCGGTTCACACAGGAACACCTACAATCTCACGGGCTGCGCTCGCGCTTGCTCGCAACTAAATTATGCTGCGATTTACTTTGGGAACACCATCATTCTCACGAGTGCAGCATTCTTATCTAATTTTCACTTAATATTTTGATCTGTGAAAGTTACATTTTATACTACAGGTAGCTCGAAATTGATCTAAACGGCTTAGGGCAAATTTCACCAAACTTGAAAATAACCGCGACTCTTCTAAACTGCGTTCAACAGCTGTCATCCCTTATTCCACAACAATGATGACACTGACATTTCTTGAACGCGGTTTAGATGTGCTGATCGCGTTTAGTTTCATTAGGACTATTAGCCCTTAGGTATACCCAGATTTTGTAAGTTGGAGATATTGAAGGAATTGTCTAACCGTCATTTTGTTTCTGAAAGTAACCCTCCCAAATCAAATCACGCTTAGGCATGATAACAAATGTGATATGCATCATCTACATAGAATATGGCACAATTTCAAATAATTAAACGTGTAATCAGAGGCGCAATATCAGCCGATGATTATCCTTACACCCCGTAGACTTGCGCGTGCGCCGAACGCTTGGCTTCGCTCGTAATTATCCCGACCTGTGACCCGAGCCACAAGAGCCAACCGAGCCTCAGACCGACCTTCCCACGCCGCACCGTTCACACGAGAAATCACCGCTTCCCATCGGAACTTTGGATTTTCCAACCTTATTCGGAATTTTGTGGCTTCGGTTCAAGCAACGTGAGAAGCGGGGTGAGTCAGACTGTGAAATGGTGGTCACATTTCAATATTTTAGAACTTGTATAAAATATATCCGTAATATTAATAATTGCATGAACATAACAACTTCAGTACTTATACATATATTTGCCCAAGGGGAAGTGTGCAAGTATAGTAGGTACCATGCACAAACTAGGATAAATCTTCTAAACATTAGATATTACATAAACTCATTCCACAGAACTGCTCAAGAAACATAACAAGAATGTCAGCAAAATACATACCTACCTAAAGACTGAAGCTTAAGTATGCCTTCTTCAAGTCATTCAACAATACTTAGTGTAGAAAAGACACTTTACCCATTAACTACCTACTACATAACAGGCACCACATAATATACAACATTCAACCATTAATCCACGTCGATCAAAGTAATATTCTAAGTGCGTGCAACGCATTCGACCTAAAACTAAAGTCGATATGTGCGCAGTGCACGCGCCGCCACGTGTCGGAAAAGCGCGTAATGAGCCCGCACCTGCACTGTCCGAATTAAGGGATTTCTCGCGCCCTCCCGTGGGAGCCGAGGGTATCACACGAATCGAACTGTTTGTTCTGTCAATAAGCACACGCTGAGGAACAATAACGGCTAGCCAATATTGTATGAGGGTTCATTATATAGCCTCTGGCGAGGATATTGGGTTTCGTAGCTTGCAATTTATTGATATTAGATGCGTCTAATATCAATAAATTGCAAGAATTACAATTTATATTTATTATTTATTTTTATTATCGCAATTAATATTAATAAGTATTCCTGAATAATGGTAATTGGTAAGCTTAATAATTATTTTATTGTTTCTGTAACTCCATACTATCGTTACATACAATCGGTTAATTAATATGCGAATTTAATTACTAAAAATCCCAACGCAGTCCCCTATTTTAAAGGAGAACAAAGGGGGTTTATAGAACGCTCGAAACTATTGTTTTGAACAGCACTTAACCGCATGTACACAATGAGTGTACTAATATCAGTAATATCGCAACAAATAACACTGATCAATCGGGACCGGGGTGTATCGCGTGATGGGAGCGGCACGCGCCCGGCACTCCCACGACACGCGCGGGGGTAAACGCTCCACCCCGACCTAATGCGCAGACCTTAATGGAAACAATCCAACAATAAGAACAATGATGTCAAATAAATGGAATGCTGGACTGAAGTTTATTGAGAAACATAGATATCAATAAATCTTCTATTTACTTCATCTATCAATAATTTATAAGTGTCTCGGCCAAGGTTATGATCATAAGAAAATAAACGTCAACTATGTAATTGAATTCTTGGAGTTCAAGTGCATAATCGACTTTTAATCGAACAACAGTTCGGTCGACGTTTATGGCTGCATAAGCAATCCAACTCCAACCGTTCTGTTACAAACAATATTCATACCAGCCGGTCGATTCTGTAAAAATCTCACCGTGAAATCATAAGTGAAGTGAGAACTTAATAGTGTTAATCCCTAGCGAATGACAGCTGACTCCACGCTCACTTCACCCAAGCTTTCACGGTGAGATGGTTACAGAATCGCACGGCAGCTGTGGCCTTCATGTAGGTACATATGTACAATATTTATGACAACCCCCAATTTAAAAAAGCTTCTTTTTAGTTAGATATTTTAAAACGACAAGTCATGGTCATTAATCTGATCCAAACTTGAAATGAATCTATCTGATTACAAAAGCAAAAGCTCTCCTGTCCAGAGAGCCTAGACAAGTGACAATCACATTCAAAGCGTGTCATATTTTCTACAACGATTTTCAACAGGATTGGCATAAGCTTTCCGTGTCATAGTCAGTCCCATACATTTTTGACTCCCATATATTTTACATCATCGTTATCGCTGATAGAATGTTTATGTGTCTAGGCTCCCTGATTGGTATAAAACACCTCCATAGCTGGCATGGGAGGCTAATACCAGGAGGTCACTAGTGTCTACGCCACCTCAATAGACTGTTTGTTTTCCAATCAAAAGATAAACCTAACGCACACAAATAGTTTCTGTGTAGTCATTATTATCCCCGTTGAACCTGCAGAGAAAATTTCATCATGTCAATTACAGAACCATGCATTTCCGCTATTACTGATTTCACACCTCGACATCTAAAAGCTGTTCATGAGAATACGCGACACCTGCAAACAAAGCCTGTTGACGAATTTTTTTTGCTTCGGACACTTAATATTGACAAGTCGTAAAAACAATTTATGCATTGTCATCGTTTCGGACTTGAGGTGTTTATGCCCGTGTACTCTTGTACTATTTTTTCAACGTTTCGACGTTTTTGGATCCCGCATTATCGTCTCAATATCCAAAACCCCGTTTCTATTTTAGTTGAGATTAATTTTGTTCTAAAATCCTAAAAAGCAATCAATTAAACTTCATTCCTTTATAATTCAGTACCCATCCATGTTTAAAGCTCTCCCAGACTGTCCTTCATCTCTTGATGGTGAGATGTGATAAAAGAACTATGTATTAAAAAATAACATTTACAAAAATAATGGGAGACGAGGAAGTGGATACAGGATCTACATTTACAGAATACAAAACCAACACAAAGTAATCAATCACATAATGTTATACAATTGTAATTTAGAAGAGCCAAATCGACGGAACCCATAGGGCCAAAGCGGAATCAGCCTTGCACTTAGTTTCTTTTTCTAAAACCTTTTTTTTAATAATCCCACAAAAGATACCTGTGAAATTAAAACAATATTCTGTCAATTGCACGACAAGGTGCCTAATGCAGTCAAAACGCAAATTGGCCAGCGCCCAGAGGACAATAGTCCGAAACGTGAGGACACAATACGCGCCAGCACAAATAAATTTCTCCGTCGCGACGACTAATTTCACGGGTAGCCGTGACGACACGTTTACGTGTGCTATTGATTATCTTACCACTGTAAATCAGTTTGTTTTTATAAATCTTGGTCAGAAATTGAGAATGCGTTAGTCAGTTTGGTCTGATTGACAATAGGGATATTTGATTAATACTACCGATAAGCTTTTGACAATGTACGAAAATCTACAAACAATACCTATGCAAGCTCAAATATGTACAGACGCCAGCACATCAAGCTACTACAATCTGTCAAATTTCTTTAATAGATTTTCAACCTTATCGCGAAAGCATAAGGTTGAAAGTTGATTAGGGAAATGTGACAGTTTCGGGTAGCTTGATGTGCTGGCGTCTGTACAATTATGCATTTTCATCAAAAATCAAATTATTTAAAAATTACAGCATCTTCACGCTACCTATTTTATGTAATAAAACCTCAGCAACAAACGAGGCTCGTCTCAACGGCCATCAAAAACTCAACAACAATACATTTACTGTTCGTCACGTCCAAGCGTACGTTCCAATTTATCGAATCACATTATAATGTTAAATGGTGGTCCAAATAACTCAAAATGAAGCAATTTACTACCTGAGTTCCTTACTCCCGCCTCCAAGGTGACTCGTGACTTTTTGACGCGCGTCGTTTTTTATGCCCAGTGTTATTGCGATTTGGACCTCTGGGCTCTGTGTGGTCGAACGATAAAGCGGGTATATAAATACCTAACCCATTAATAGCACCGTAAGTTAATTAATCTCTAGTAAACATATATCTTGGACCATTAGTTCGTTTACGTCGGGTTTGTGACAAACTTCGCTACAGGTCATCAATTTCAGTAAAAAATTCTCGATGTCAGCGTGAAATGGTTCGACGTAAATAAATGTAGACGTTCTTTATTTAAATAAGTCAGAGGAACTATTTACATTTACAGAATGTGTAGTTAGGTGACTTGTCTAATCTAAGTATTGATAAAATTGTAAGCTTTTTCACGGTCACGTACTAATAAAGTAATTAAGCATATTGATTACCTTTTATCACAGTAGGTGAGAAATAACAAAAACATAAACATAGTGGCATCACCCATGAGTAATAAAAGTATGGTCATTATTTTATTTACACCTGTATGTTTCCGTTATATGTATTTGAATACTGCAGCAACCTTATATTATGTACTACATTAGAATATGGCCTCTACTGTAGAATTTTACCTCAAAATAGTGTTAAAACTGCCTAACGCATATTTTTTACATAACTAATCGGCGCATGCCGTTTATAAAATTTTATTCGTAGATTAAAGACATACTGATTAATTATGCTCGTGTCTATTTATTACCTCGTCAAGCAGGATCTGAATTACGTAAAAAAAAACATCGACATTATTTTAGTATTTATCTCTGCATTTACCAACTTTAATTTTGTAGCTACGGTTTTTAGACTTGCCGTGCGATTCTGTAACCATCTCACCGTGAAAACTTTGATGAAGTGAGCGTGGAGTGAGCTGTCATTAGGGATTAACACTATTGACACTGCTCACTTCAAGCTCATTTCACTTATGATTTCACGGTGAGATTTTTACAGAATCGACCGGCAGGTGACGGTTTTATAATTTGATATTTTGGTAAGTAGAAACTTACCGAAATAATATCATTATTATTTATTTCATTCGTTTTCATGAATAACTAAGGGTAGACCCTTATTGTTAAGGGTCTACCCTTGAAAACGAATGAAACAATACAGTCCTTTTAGCTATCAATGAAAACTAATAAAACAATACATCTCTAACTGTCACGTTAAAAAGAATCTATCCATCTTCCACCTGAATATTCAATTAGCGTTACACAATTTTACACCTTACTTCCTTCAGAATTCAAAAACAATTACGTAGGAGCTCATATTTAATAAAAACACGATTTATGTTTTTACAATTCAAATTGAAAGGCTCAAAAGGTGTTTTTTTGCGCAGACGCAGCCTCCGGGACCTGTCGCCGTGGGAGCGCGACAAGTGGATGCCTTCACGTTCTCCCATTGTTCGTCACCCCTGCAGCCTACTCCCCCGTTCCTCGTTCGCCTGGTGGTCATAAACACCTTCTTTAACCTGAACGATACTGTTTTATGACTATATAGTGTATGTATTATATACTTACGTAGGCTGAAATCTATTGAAATTTCGTATTACAATGGTGGTGGTATACACCATATTTGTCTATATTATGTATACCTATCATACAGACATGTTTGTATGTAGTGTATATGTCTGAATACAACATATCGGGTATTTACACGATGTACATTTAAAGTTAACATTCAGATTCTTGTGAGACTCTATCCAATAAATCTTTGTTTTTTCTTTAAGGTGTAAAATAAACATTACCTATATGACTCTCGAGCAAAAAAAAAACTTAGGAAGCTTCTACGCGTTATTTACGTAATATGTGTAGAACCGGAGTTTAATAAAAAAACAACATAATAATTCATCATCATCTGCTTAGCCTTTTCCCAACTATATGCCGGGGTCGGCTTCCAGTCTAACCGGATGTAGCTGAATACAAGTATTTTACATGGAGCGACTGCCTATCTGACCTCCACAACCCAGTTACTGGGTAATACGATACCCCTTGGTAAGACTGGTTTCTGGGTGGATGTAAAGATGGTCAGCCAGCCACAGGCCAACCGCGGCAAGCGTAACTTAACCTGATCGATCGACCTGTGCGGCTGTTATTATTTAGCTAAGGGCCCAAACAACATACTAATTAAAGACCCAGAAATAAACAAGATTACAGACAGGACAAAGTGCATGTCACGAGCGCAACGGCCTTACTCAGGGCCGCCCAGCGCGGCAGACGCGGCGCCCACCGCCCGCCATGGGAAAAATCAGGCTTCGCCGCCCCCGCCCCCGCCCCGCGCGCCCATTGGACCGCCCGGCGCCGCCCCGCGCCCCACCAGCGCCCATAAATACTAGGTCGCTCCGCGCATCTCCTCATTCCTCGCTCGCAATCCGCGCCCGACGCACGTCCGCGCCCGTGTTCAGTTCCAACCCAGTGTTCGTGTTCAGTGACAGTCACAATGAAAGCGATAACAGCAGTGTGCGCGACCGGCGCCTCCGTACCCGCCATCGCCGGCGGCCGCGTGCAGCGGCACCGCGACGGCGAGAACGCCGAGATCCAGATGTACCTGTCCAAGTTGCAGGACCTGGTACCTTTTATGCCGAAGAACAGGAAGATCTCGAAGTTGGAGGTGATCCAGCATGTGATCGACTACATCTGCGACTTGCAGTCGGCGCTGGAGAACCACCCCGCCATGGATCAGTTCGACGCGGAGGGCGCGCTGGCGACCCCGGCGTGCGCGTCGCCTGTGCGCCCGCTTCGGCGCCCGCTCGGGCCCCGCGCTGCGCCCAACACCATCCTGCGCAAAACAGCCCCCAGTCAAGACACACAACACAGACCTCAAACCGTAAGTTTATTTTTCTGTAAACTCCTAACTCTACGTAGTATATCTAGAACTAACATACAATTCACTAACTACAACTTCCCAATGAACCCTAACTTACCATAATCACTAAATGGGTAATTACGACATCCGCCAATGAAAAATGATTCAAATTATAGTCTACTAAAATAAATCTAAGCTCTGCTGTAAAATAAACGACTAGCGCTTTAACTTAATCGTTATTTCCAAAGTAGAAAGTTAGCTCACAATAAAAAATGCATGTAACTCAAACATCACGTGCGGCTGTTAGCGGCTTTCAGCGGAGATAATGTAGCCGTGCACTAGTTAGTACGAGAGATACCTACTATTGCATAAAAAGTAAATGAAATCGGCCGTGTCGGTGTTTTTGCGGCGCGCGCGCACCTGCGTGTTTCGCAAGCGCGAGAAGGTAAAAGCGGAGATGCAGAATTTCACAACACACCGGCACTCATCACCATCACAATTATTATTGCTTACATTAATATAAATTGTCACCACTGCGCTATTTCCAACTGTAGAACATGCCAATATATCGATTCTTAAATCAGCAGTAAACCTCTCAACTCACAAACAATCTTTAATCACTTCAGAATCTTTATTGCGGCCTTAATTATCTATTTTCATATTAACATCGTCAAATAAACATTGGGGCTTCCCGTACGGTCAACTGGGTTTCATAATTAAATCATAGATTCGGGAATTAAGCAGTCTCAGTGTAAACCACTGTTCACGCATGCGTGACTGCTGTTTTGAATTTCAGCCTTGAAGCGCGGCCACCTGCGCCGGCGCCGCGTAAACGACCGTGTACTGACACACAATCTGAATATTCAACACATATTTATCTTACTCGTTTAACATTCCGCCTGACACCTGTGTGTGATTGCCATTTCATCATTCCCATGTACCGTGACAGAACTTTAACGAAGTTGGTAGCAGCTAATGTCCGTAGTCCGCAATTAGACGTTTGTTGTTGGACGACAACTAAAAATGCTGCAGCCGTGCGATTCTGTAACCATCTCACCGTGAAAGCTTGGGTGAAGTGAGCGTGGAGTGAGCTGTCATTCGCTAGGGAATAATACTATTAAGTGCTCACTTCACTTATGACTTCACGGTGAGATTTTTACAGAATCGACCGGCAGGTCGCATGAGCGTGTTGTGATCTCTCGTCGCGGCTTGCGGCACGCGGCAGGTGCATCCCGCAGGATTTATTCGTGCGCTTTGCGATTACGAGCCCCAGGCGCAATGCGCGCTCGTTAATACTTGGTCGCGCCACGTAAATTTTAATCACTGCCAGTTGTTGGAACCGAGGGAAATGTTCAAAACAAGCGTGATTTAAGAGACGCAACGTGCTTGCTGTATTTACAGCGACGCAAGTGCCACGTAGAAGACGACAAACTGCGCTACGGCTTTAAATTATGTACAGTTGTAGTACGACCAGGTACCTCCCACTCGTGACAGACTACACTCATACAAAACCATACATTTACCGTGTCTAATGTACGAGCACGTCAATATGCTTAGAGCTGTAAAACTTCGCAATACGTCGTGATTTTCGACGACTATAAAAGATAAAATCTCTCTTTTTGTGTAACATTATCTTGGCATTACGACGGTGACGCCGAGAGCTCCATGTAGTCGCAATTAACAAACATGATAGTTTCTTTGGAGAGTATTCTTGTTTCCATGCCATTTTTAACGACAAAAATCGCCGTTAAACAGCAGTAAACAACTTATCAGCAAAACAGCAACAACAAACAACATCTAATTAATTAGCGTCGGGCGCCGGCGGTATCGCGATATCCACAGATATTTACTAATATACCGCCTACTACAATATTGGAATGTCGACTAATCGGGCCGCATTCTTGAATATAAAATACGGAATATTCGTTCGCACAAGGACATTTATCACAAACAACGCGATCATCGTTTCCTAAAACAAGAATCAGTGGTTCACAACAAGCCTAGAAAGAATAGGGCGGCTCGGGGCAATCGTGCTGGAATTTGTATCTCCACCGTGGTCGTCGTGAGGCGGCATTTCACGACGGTATCTCGCGGGCCATCGGGCGCCGTGTGCTACAAACCTCCGTCACGAGCATACGCCACGCTCTGCTCGACGACCGTAATTGTAGCCTGCAGCTGCCGCCCGCCGGCGCTCGAAAGGCCGTAAGATCAATCCACTCTGCTCTTTTGATACTTCTCTCTAAAATCAACGTCATAATCATTGTCTGAGTCAGTGTTCCCTGTTGTATCGATCACCCCATTTGCCCTTTTGTTCTTGTTTGACTTTACACTTCAACCATAATAAGCTGCTAAATACCGTAATGAAGATTGTTAGGCGTGTAATCCGCTGCGGTGGCACCCCCGCTTTATTTCACATAAAGGGCGCAACCCTATTCATAATAATCATATCTGATACAACATAAAGGAACACTATCAATGGGTCGTGTCACTCCTTGTTTACAAGAGAAGACGTTTCTCCTAGTCTCCGAAATATAGTTTATCAATATCACTTAATCATCCAATTACTGGCCCGCATGTTGCCTTTCGTTACCAATTTAAGGACCCCTACCGTTAATCGACGCAAACCAAGCGAGCTATTGAACATTAATATTTATCTGGTGCCTTAAGCCAAGTAAATAATAATTGCATATTGAGCGAACAAGTGTTCTCGCTTGTGGTACAAGCTAGCTAAATGACGTGTGGATGCAAGCCGGCGTCGCCCACGCACGGCGCGACGCGGCTGCGGCCGGGGCCGGCGGCCGGTTCATCCGACAGGCGACACTAACGAGCCGCCAGGTGTCCGCGGCTGCCCACGCTCGCCCGCTCCTCTGAATATCTTTGTCTCCGCGCACCTCGCGCATAAATCGCGCACGTGAAAGTTTTACGAGCACCTTTACGCTTCTCCGAACTAATAAACCGCACAGCGTCGGCGAGTAGACAATGCAACTTCACCGCGAAATGTCTCACCAGCGCCTGCACACGTGCACGATTTCGCCGATCGCTTGGATTCCATCGACGACGGATCGATCGAGGGCATTGTGCGGGTAACGGTCGCTCGCAGCTGCGTGTGAACACACGTGACGGCGCCGGTGGCCGGATAGCTAAATAAATGCGACGAACACTGAACATACCTATTCATTATCCGGCCGACAATGCTCGTCTCATAAAGGGATTTCACGTGTGCGCACTCGCGAAGTCCCGATCCGGGACATGTGTGCTCTCCCTTCGGTATGTGTCCGTAAATAGGGTGTGGCCACGTGCGGCCGTTCAGCTGTGTCGCGGATGTGCACGGACGGGAAGCCGTAATCTAACACTCGCTGATACTCGGAAAGTCACACTGAAACTGCCACCGTCCTCCATCTGCTGGAAAAAATCAGTCATCTAACCGTACCTTCCGTGTTTCATGCATTATTAAAACCGGGCTTTCCCTAACATACTGCTCTCACATACGTTTACATTAGAACAACCAAATAACAGGAGGCCCATTGTCCGGGCAATAATGAATTAAAACAGTGTTGAAACGAGCGCATATGCGATGACAGATGGCCGGACGCGGGCGCGCGGGATGCGCATGTGCCACACGATACTATTTGTCGCAATCACGAATAACACTAAAACGACGAGGGAGACTTCATTGGACGTAATAAATAAAAATTGTTCCTATCGCTTACTTATAATAACTACTAAACAAGCTTTAGTTCTCATATCATAATTATTGCGCTGCGATCGTGTCAGATGTTAGGGGTACATGTGCGCGCGCATCTGTGCAATGATTGGTAGCTACACCCCCGCTAGTGATTACATGGGCTATCCTTCTGTTCTCATATAAAATTGACTCGTAAGTCGTACGCAGATTTTGATGCATTGGCAAAACTTAACTCATTTGTTTTCTCTTTTTGTTACAGACGACGCCAGAAAAGCAGAACCAGCTTGACAGGCCGTCTTGCTAAGTGGTGTTAAGTTAAGAGAGACAATATAATTTATGGTAATGTTTATGTACCTCGAGTGGCGACGGAGGTCGCCGCGGGAGCAAGCCGCGCCCCGTGCGCAGGCGCCCCCGCCCCAGTTCCAGTGAACATCATCACGACGATGATATCCTATGCACGATCTCGTTACGATCAGTAAACTACTTTAATGTAATTGTTTTGTGGCATTACACGCAGAAGACTTGAGCATTGCAATGCAATCAGCGCGGCTCCCGGAGCGCCGGCGCCGCGGATTGATTTGTTATTATGTTTTGTGTAAAAAGCTTTACTAGGTAGTTAGTAGTGTAATGAATGTAAATTTTCCATGTTTGTAAATAGGTATGTTGAGTGGTTTTGTGGTCCACCCAAGGGACATCCTGTCTGACAACAGATGATATTTTTTGTAATAAATGGATTCCTATTATACTGTTCAGAACACTTCACGTACAAAATGCTGTAGTCTTTCAATTTTGTATAAATCTTTTTTCGTAGAAGATGTCACTACTATCTTTTAGTTATAAAACTAATGCTTCCATTTATATCAAAGAAGTGAGTCGATTGAAAGTCGGCCCACGTATATAATTTTATTATTTTAAGTTATTTCATGAGTGTGATTTTGCATGGCGATTTTGTTTCTAATAAAATATTATTTTGTGAGTGCTTCACGCAAATTTTCTATTATTAACTTATGATTTGTGTTTAGCACATTACTATATGTAAATAATGTATGTAATAAAAACTAAATGAATATAAAAATTTAACTGAAAATTATCGATTTAATACATTTTATGATTTTATTTCGATTATAAGGTGAAGATGCTTTAATTATCTTTATATACATAATTATTACTTATGGTGTATTATAATTTTAAATAGACTGTTATAGTTTTAGTTGAGGTGCGTTAATAATGATCAAATATGCGTTGTTGGTGGATGTGGTACGTTGTGTGCTGATTGTTACTCTACAAGAATCTGATCATGGCGGCCGCACGCCTCAGGCAGCTAACGTTACAACTTGTGTCACAAATTGTATCTGTCTTGATTGCATTTCACGATGTTAATCACCCACATTTTCCTTTATTATTTAGTTTTATAAATTGTGCACTGATTTTTTATTAAGTACCAGTACAATGAACGGAAAATAAAAAAATATTAAGTCTATGAACTCTTTTATTTACCTATAAATAAATACAACTGTAATTGCCTACAAGAAATTCGTAGAATTATTATAATCAAGCTTGTTTCTGGTTCCGAAAGATTATTATCTGTGTTAAATACGAAACACAAACAAAATAATAGTTCTCATGAGTTCGAAACCACACATATTCAAGCGAAAAAACACTCTTGCTTTGCAAACCATACAACATAATCCGTAACAACATTTTTAAATCTAACAGTAAACTACAAACGCGGGTTTTTGTAACTAGTAGTTACAAAAACCCGCGTAGGCGCGCGTAGGCCGCTGCTACGAACGATTCTTTGTCTATTAGAGCATAGTCATCACATCTGGCAAACAGTCTAGACTTCCAAAGGGTTGGTAATCGCCTGAATATGGAGACATTATTTGGTGAATATTGACCAGCTATTTGTGGTTGATAAGTACCCAAAAATAAGCTGCTACGCCACGTAAACGTAAACCCTAATTTTCGTAGCGGGCCCACGAGTTAACTACGCTCTGATTTATGATTAGAAAAGAGTTATTTTTCGCAAGATTTCGCTTGGGATTTATGTATTGATTAAACATACAAAACTCAAATCTACTTAATGTTGTTATGATTTTTCGGATAAAGGAGAATGGGCGCCTTAGTATATGTACTAATGCGCCCATTCTCCTTTATCCGAAAAATCAACATCAACACTGAGGTAGTTAGTTACTTATAATATGTAAGTAACTAACTACCTCAGTGTTGATGTCGATTTTAGGCCCACTCTGATACGGGAGAATGGAACCTTGAAAAGGAAATCAGTGATTTTATTAAACACGTTATTACTAATGTGCATGTGGCTTGATTCACATGAAAACACTGGTTTTCCCGGATGAAAAACGATGCTATAAATGTTTACCTATTCAAGTTGACTCATATAATATGGAGAAACAAACACACGTGTTACACGAAAAACTTAATTTATGCCAGTAAAATAGTTTTAATAACCACGTTTACTTACACTTTTCTAAAAGTTTCATTCCAGCACGGATCCGGCAAGATCACGCGATTGCATCACAAGCAATTATCGCAACTACAATATTTGGTCAGCTGCGTACATAATGTACTATGAACTTCAACAACAAACGTGAACCACACGAAATTATACTCTCTGAGTTAAGAACAGAGCTCAAATTCCTGTGGCTACATGTCTACGTTATTAACAAAGCAATTTGTACCGTGATGCGATAGCAGTAAGTTGAATACACTAAAAACACAATACATAATTGGTTTCGTGAGCGTTTGTCCGCAAACATTAGCTCGATGCCGTCATACGAACAATGCGACTAATTACTAACGAGATAAACAGGGAAAAATATAGAACAAACAAAAATAATTAGCTGCGACCCTGCCAGGATTCGAACCTGGAATCTTCTGATCCGTAGTCAGACGCGTTATCCGTTGCGCCACAGGGCCAATTGAAGTGACACTCGAAATAGAATATTGCGTCGCGATCTCTTTACTACGCGTATTTTAAAATAGCCATAGCCATACAATGTCCATCGAGCAAATTTCTTTTTCACAAAAAAGTTTCGTAAAAAAAAATGTTTATAAACTTTTTGTCCCGTACAAACCGTAACACATCGAAGTCCAAGTATTAACAAAATCTACCCACATAGGTATATACATAAGTACCTACATACCTACAAAATAAGTGCATCGGCGATATTCGCAGTCACGTCCGACACTTTAGCCGTGTACTGTGTAGGCAGACGCTAAGGTCAGAGATCACAGCTGCACCGTGACAGGTTGTTAGCTAAGTAACAAGCCGAGCTAAGGAAATGCCCTAACTCGATGTATAGCGTGGAACGACGGCCAACTAATAGCATACTGTACTACACGTCTCACGATTGCCTACAGTTAAAACATAGGAAAACCTATACGACTAAAACAACAGAGGCACATAGGCCACATTGTCCGGACATGAAGGTACCTTCTTACAATCTATCAAAAAAATTGGACAGAATTATCAACTGAGAGTTATTCATGCAACCCGGGTCACGGGTAGTCACAAGCCCAAAAGTCTGACAACCATTGTGTTGTGGAAGTAAGATAGTCAGGCAGTCGCTTTATGTTGCATATGTACTGATATTCAGCTGCCGGTTCCGGTTAGACTGAAAGCCAACCTCAACATACTTAGATGGAAAATGGTTGATCAGATGATGTTGAGTTACTGAATCAACCCACAAGAAATTCAGCGTTTTTTTTAACCTTTATTAGGATATGGAAAACTTTGTCTCAGTAGGTATTTATTGATCGGAATTTTCGGAGCCAAGTACCTATGTTTATTTCTCATTTAAAATCCCAAATACCATTTCAGTAAATAGACAGCTGGCAAAAAAACGGAATAAACATAAACATGTGTTGGTGTCATTTTACCTAATTTTCCGAAGTTTTCTTAAAAAACACACTCATTCGAGTGGATTGAGAAGAATAAACATAATGAAAATGTTATTTATGTAAATCAACCCGATGAATAACAAAAATAAAATAAACAGACGATCTGGCGTGTCAATTTGGAAGACGATTCCGACGAAATAAAGACGCGACAGTAATTGAGACACCTCATTTTTCTTCCAACATTATTAGGCTTGTTTCAAACGATAGAAAACTATAAATGCCGCTACTATTCCTCACCAACGTGCCTATAGTTATCACGCAGTTCCGTTAACGGGTTTTTCAGGCGACGCGCTATCACGCCGATAACCGAGTGCCGATTATTCACGCAGGTGCGCCTGCGCCGATGACGGCGATCTTCGCTGGGTGCACGTGTATTGTCTTCAGTACAACTCAAATATCATTGTTGGGAGAAAAGTGAATCTCATGATATTAAGGAATATGCTCTTCGCAAGAAACTAGCTGGTGTAAGCAACTGACTTCAGGCTTGTTTAAATAAAATGTATCGTATTTTTCAAACATTAAAAAAATACGCTGGAACTTAGGTAATTCCATTGAGATACTTATATCGTTACCTACTGATGATTAACATACAAAAATCAGAAACTCTACATACACTCAGTAATGTTACATCTAAACCTATAATCTGTAGTTGAATGAGATGGTTTCCGCTGCTTAGATATCGTTCTTGTCAATTATTCTAGTTGAATAGTTGACAAGAACGATAGAAAAGTTACACATTTAGCCCGACTTACCTTAATGGGTGAATTGCCCAAGCAAAAAAATACACGGCAAACCTGAGAACGGTAGTGCAATGTGCTGATTATTAATTTTATATATTTTTTCTCAACAACGTAAGTATTTCTCTACCTTGGCAAAAAAAATCATTGGTATCTACCCTCTAATATACCCAAAAAAAAAATTACAAAGTGTTATTTTATCATCACGGTGACCTGTCCTGAACCCAATTCCGCTCATAACATACCTTCTCCTGCAAATACATTCGTAATATGGATTTAAATTGATTTTGTTATCATTAAATTATAATATATTCGATCAAATAAAACAATTTTTGTTTGTTTATCTTCTTTCTCATGGATTTGACAGGCAGTCAACTTTTGTCTGGAAAAAAGTTATCATTTCAGAGGACAGTAAGTTTTAGTAGAATAGCCACATCAACATTGCGTTGTTACGCCCCTTTCACCTTTTCTCACTCCGGATCAGTCCGGCTTAAGCTCTCGGCGCGAACGCACCGGTCCCAACGTCTTGCGGTTTCCCGCCAAAAAAGTAAGTTTATCATTTCAGTAATATGGGGACAAAAATAGTTTCATTTCGGTGGCTGTTATAACTCGTGCTAGATTTGTTTAATTTGTTTCAAAATTGTGTATTAAATTCGCAGTAAGTACTGTTTTGTTTGAGTAGTGTTCATATTTTTTAAATAATTTTTTTTCGGAGTTAAATGTAGAACTAACCTCTATTTTATCATCTCAGTGTTATCATTTCAGTGGATTCGGTGGACTGTTATACCAATTACAGTCCACCGGAATTAAAAGTATCTCCGAAATGATAAAAACATAAAGTTTTAGAGATCCTGGTGTCAAATACAAAGTCATAGTTTTGTAATGTACCTACTTTTACCTAGAGTGTCGATTAGATTATTTAGGTGTATTTGTTGTGTAATATTTGTGCTTAAGATATATAATATATACATATATCTATGTAGTTAGTACATGTTTACTATACTTTAGATACACATTTGTTCGGCTCAACGAAAATGTGATGAGTGTGTGGGTCACCACAGTGTAGATTATTATACCTACTAATTGTCAACAAAATAATTATTTCGAGGGTTTACCTTCAATATAAGTCACTTACCTTTATTTTTATATCATTTATTACGAGTAAATAACAATAATAAATAATATTTGATATAATTACAAAATTTCTTAATTTTACAAGATTTAACAAATAAGTTAATGAGCATTTAAACGTTATATGAAAAAAAAAGAGATATACCTATGTGATGAGAAATTGCCTGTGAGAGTGTTTGTCTGAGTCAATGCAAGAGAGCTAGTGTGTGAGCGCGTGGTGTATCTGAAGGTATAGTATTTTATAGGATCATAGTATAGTGTGTATGAATGTATGTCTGTGGATATGAGAAAGAAGAAAATTGAAAAGCGTGTATTTTGATTTTAGGATGCCGCGGCCTAAGCAACAGACTAGAGAAGAAAGGTTGGAAAAAAGGAGGTTGTATGAAAGAAGAAGAAAAGAGAGAATTAAGAGCAATGAAGTCTCACGCGAAGAGTTTTTGAGAAAAGACAGAGAAAGGTATGCCAGAAAAAAAGCAGCGGGATTAATTGTTTCAAGGCATCTAATGACCCCTAAAAAATTAAGAATCCTAAGAAGAAAAAACAAAATAAGTGCTGCTGCTTATTACCAAAGAAAAAAAAATAGAGCAGCTCCAGCTCCTATAGTGGCTCGTGCTAACCCTCTGGATGAGACAATTGGGGATCAAAGTGATGGTCCTGGACTAAGCACTTCCTGTCACAGTTCCTTCTTGCCTACTTTACGGCGCAGCTTACGATTGAACAGCAATAGTATTAGTACGAATATCCAAATCCAACGTTCTAATACTACAGAAGCTAGAAGCTTTCATCGGGTATACACAAGCAGTCCACGACAAACCCTGCTATCAACGCATCAAAATTTTGTAAATTTTGACTATAGCAATCCTGGTCCAAGCACTTCTCGTCAAGGGAATCCATCTTCGGCTCGGCGCTGCTTGCCGATGAATAGCGATAGTACAATTGGTTCCAATATTCAACATCATATTGATGACAATGTAGTAACTGGCACTCATTGTGTACAACCAAGTGGCGTACAACGAATAACATGTCCATCAAATCTAAGTAGTATCGAGTCAACATTATGCCCCAACAGCCCTGTTTCAGACTCGTCAATTACATCTGTAGAATTCAAGCGAGGACTTAAAGACAAATTTCGAAAATATCAAAAAACTAAAACTAAGCTAATAACAGAATTACAAAACAAATTATTACAGGTCACTAAGGAAAAAGAAATGTTCAAAAAAAGGTGTAACAGACTACAAAGCAATTATATGATTTTGAAGAAAAGTACCCAAAAAGGAGAAAAACCAGCAGTAGAAGTCATAAAACCTGATGAAAAAAAAAATCGAATTCTCAGGAGGGTGGTGAAATTTTTAGAAGATGATGAAAATTCAACACTGTGTCCTGGAAAAAATGACACCATATCTAGACATGGATTAAAAAAACAAAAAAGACTATTGACAGACACACTTAAAAATTTACACTTGAAATATTTGGGATCAGGAGAACCACCGATAAGCTATTCAACATTTTCAAGAATGAAGCCTTTCTGGGTCACTCAACCAAATGTGAATGCACGAAATACATGCCTATGTGAAAAGCACGAAAATATGAAACTTTTGATTGAATCTATGAAAAGAAACCGCCTTATCAAAGAAAATACAATATCCGACGTTTTAAGTAGCCTATGTTGTAGTAAAGATAACATCGATTGTCTGCAAAGAATATGCTCAAGTTGTAAAAATAGACACATTGATTATCAAGAGTTTAATAATGAAGTGAACATAGCGTATTGGGGTTGGGAGAAGAATAAAAGCATATATGTCAAAAATAATGTAGAAAAATCTGCTATTAAAGTTGAAAAAGTAAGGCGTTGGGTGAAACCACTAGATTTAATAAAAAAATTCGAAGATAGCCTGAAACCATTCCTTAAACATTGCGTCAATAATAAAAATCAAAATCAAGCTTTCAAAACGTTAAAAGAAAATATGACTACGGAAGACTGTATTATACAAATTGATTTCAGTGAAAATTATAATGCCAAATATGGATCCGAAATTCAATCCCTTCATTTTGGTGGTAGCAGACAACAGTTCACTTTGCATACTGTCGTAATATATTTCAAACTCGACAACGAAACTTGCAAAACTCAGTCATTTTGTACTGTAAGTACCTCTTTAAGGCATGATGCTGCTGCAGTATGGGCACACCTCATTCCTGTTTTGCAAGAAATTGAGATAACTGCTTATATCCTCTGGTTCGTAAACTTTACGTTATTTCTGACTCACCATCTGCGCAATACAGGAATAAAAATATATTATATATAATAACTCAGTTATCCTCCTATTGTCCGATGCTGACCCACATAATTTGGAACTATTGTGAGTGTGGTCATGGAAAAAGCGCAGCAGATGGAGTGGGTGGAGTATTAAAGAGAACGCTAGATAAACAAGTCTCATATCAACATGATATTACCAATATTGAATCGCTGGTACAAAACCTACAGTGTTATGTTAAAGGTGTGAAAATTGAAACAGTTGAAGATTATCAGGTGACAGAAAAAGATTGGCTCTTGCCCAAAGACTTAAAGACTTTTCCGGGAACTATGAAAGTTCACCAAGTTGTTTGGTCTAAAGAGTCAGGAAACCGTTTGGCACTTCGACATCTGTCCTGTATTGAAAGAGAATGCCTAAATAAAACTATTAGGTGCCCTCACGGCAAGCATTTAGGTTTTCATGACTTCACTGGGATTCAATCAACGAATTTTGCAAATAATACAAATATAGCACATCTGCGTCCAATTCAACTGTCAGAAAAATTAGTACTACGTCCCAAGCCATTCAATGAAAAGAATCTTTCCAAAAAATTACAAAGGAATAGTTTCATACATGAACCACACACACACTCAATCACAAACATTGAAATATCAATTATTAAGCCCTCAACATCCCATTCCTTTGATGGAATGAATAATCAAAAAGGAGAGAATGAGCAGGAATCATCGATAATACCCAAATCATTGCTCGAAAAATATGAAAACTTCAATGAATTTAGCACTCCATCGTGTTCATTTTTTGAAAACAATGATACTGAAATTATTGAAAAGTATGAACGGACAAGAAATATTGACAGCGAAGAAGAAATCATGATTACAGCCAAGAAGAGAAAAGTAAGAAGATTATCTTCGTCTTCGTCCAGTTCTGATTTGAATATTTTTTGATTTTTGTTATTGTATATTTAGTTTTTTAAATATTTGCTGTCATTTAATGGCATGACTTGTTTTAGGTAGGAAGTTAAACTTATTAAAGAAGACTGATGACTATAATAATTATAGTAAAGACGTGCTGTGGTGTGATAATTAAAGAAGATTTGTTTATTAGGTACATATCTAAATTAAAAACCTATATTTATAGTCATGAAAAGAGGCTGATTAGTGAATTTGAGAAATAATTGTGTGATTTAAAGTGACATGATGAAAAATTAATCTTTAAGCTACATACTTGAACCTACTCGTAAATACGTACCCAGAAAGACTGTTTTATTGGAATAACTATAATTCGCATTAGGTATAAGAATTACTTATA
The DNA here is from genome assembly GCA_949629135.1 of Eremobia ochroleuca. Classification (NCBI taxonomy): domain Eukaryota; kingdom Metazoa; phylum Arthropoda; class Insecta; order Lepidoptera; family Noctuidae; genus Eremobia; species Eremobia ochroleuca. Next base: position 12,152,061 of record OX451400.1, on the reverse strand, counting down.
CATAATTGCGAATTATAGTTATAGGTAGAACAAAACTTTGTAGTTTTTTGTTCTATTTAGATATGTACGTTTCTCTATTGTTGTAGTAATTTAAGAATAAAGTGATCTCAATCTCAGGTTTCTGTTATGTTTCATACGTTTATGTAAAAGGATTAAAAGTACTAAGCTATTACTACTAAGATATTTTTATAATGTTTCTTATTCATTTATTGTATTTAAAAAATATAAGAGTTGATTTAATTTTAGAAGTTTTACTGATATACCTGTAGAAACACTATTCTCCTCTCGTTACCAATTTAACTAAATTATACCTAGCATTTTTCTCTTAGTGCAATAGGTAGACATTAGGTATTACTATTAATGGCATAACTTACAAATGCAACCATCATATTAATCAGAAACTTTAAGCTTTCTAATCGCGATACGTTGATTCTTTTGAAAATATATCAAGTAAATTAGTATTAGTACATAAACAAGCAAAAATATTTATTTAAGGTTACCAGCATTTACGATAAAGTTTTCCAACATTTTCACACAACAACAACCACAAAAATTACCAAAGGTTATAAAAGTAAAGAAACTATTCATTCATATCATAATAAACATTACATTACATTAATATCATTCTTTGAGGTTATTGTAACCTCAAAGAATGATATATGTAATAATACTAACTGTAATATCTGTATATTAATGATGATATTAAAAAAACTGTGTACTGTCCTGTCTCAGTGTTTATCTAAAATTTGTGGAAATCAAACCTAACAAAGTACGGAACCCTGGCTGGGGGCACGGTTGTTCTTAGCTGTATCATTTCGGTGGATTTATCATTTCGGTGGTAATTTTTATCATTTCGGTGGACACTTTTAATTTCAGTGGACTCTTAAAACTTTATCCTTAAATATTTATGTAAGTTTTGATAATATTTGATGTCCACTCACGCACAATGTTATAAAATAGACTAAAGTATTATTTGTCACTAAAAATATATAGATTGCATTGAAATAAAAAAATCCCACCGAAATGATACATAAAAATCTCTTGTTGAAATTCACCCTAATACCTATTTAGATATCACATTATATTATGAACTTTTTGTCACTCCATTTTTGCCGTCTTTGGATAACATCGCACCTACAGCTACGTGTGGAAAATACTCAGTACTTTGCATAAAAATAAAATTTTTTTACTTTAGTTATTTTCATAGTGTGATGTCATACGGTATTCTGTTGTGGGGAAATGCCGCCGATATTCAGACAATTTTTATTTTACAAAAAAGGGCAATTCGTTCCATTTATAAATTAAGTCCCAGACACTCCCTCAGAGACAAGTTTAAAGAGATTAATATAATGACTGTGCCTTCTCAGTACATTTATGATAATCTTTTGTATGCACATAAAAATATTAATCTGTTTAAAAAATACAGTGATATCCATAACATAAATACTAGGAACAAACACAAATTTGTTGTTCCTACAACAAGGCTCAAGAAAATAGGTGGCTCGTTTAGATGCCAATGTATACGTTTTTATAATAAACTTCCTAGCCACATTCAAGAACTAAGCATTAATAAATTCAAATCTTTTATAAAGCTAAAACTATGCCAGAAAGCCTATTATACTGTAAAAGACTATATTGAGGACAAAAAAGCTTGGGATTGAGCTGCTCCAATAGGTCTAGACAGTGAATGTTGTTTATTTTTAATTTTTTGCTGATTTACACTTTTTTTTTTTTCTCTTTCTAAATATCAATTTATATACAGAATGACATGAACATTTACTGTTTAAAGTCTTATATTATTTTAATTATTGTGAATGTGAGGACTATGTGGGTCATTGTTTCCGTTTTAATCATGGTCTGGCACTTTGAGTGGTTTATGCGGTCTACACAAATGTCCTGTCCTTGGTATTACTCGTCGAATCGTTGAGCTCCTTAAGTTCTGAGTTGAGCTGCACGGTTACTGACGAATGCGTGCACCGACTGCACAGGTCCACTCAATCTGTGTGGTTCTTTCCTCAAAAGACCACTTCAGACACCAATCTACATAGTCCTCAAAGATCAAAGATTATTTCCGGATTTTTATATACACATTGACATTGATGAATATTATATAAACAATGACATGGATATTTACTTTGTAAAGTATCTTATTTTTATTATTATTATTGTGAGTGTGAAGACTATGTGGGTCATTTCTTTTTTCTGTTTTCCTTCTTAGTTAGTTTTAATCATGACCTGGCAGTTTGAGTAATTTATGCGGCCTACCCAAATGTCCTTTCATTGGTATTGTTCGTCGAATCGTAAGGCTCCTCAAGTTCTGAGTTGAGCTGCACGATTTTTGACAAATGCGTGCACTGACTGGACAGGTCCTCTCAATCTGTGTGGTTCTTTACTCAAAAGACCATTTCAGACACCAATCTACATGGTCTTCACATGATCTGACCAAGATTATGTCTGGACTTTAAAAGAGACTGTGACCTCTGAGTTTGTTTCGGCCTTTCTTCTCAGAGTAGTCAGATAGGAAACGCCGACCTCATCTAGTTTAAAAAAAAAAATGTGATTGACATGTAAAAGTGTTTGTACAAACCTACTTACAGAAAATAAATCATTTATCATTTATCATTTATCATTTATCATTTATCAAATACCCTTTTTGTTTTGCAAATAAAGCACAAGAAAGAAAGACAGAAAAAATGTTTATTCTGCACAAACAAAACGCACATTACAAATAAAAAGACATAAAATTACCAAATTAAATTATTAATTATTTAAATTACCTACCTACTACATAAAACGTAGTCAAAAGCCTCGTACTCAAGCATATAAAATGTTGACAATTTTGTCCATTGCTTGATGTCAGGGCCAGGGACCAAAGACAACACACATTAATTGACATTGACAATACATTAATCCGTGATGCGCCCGCGACACTGGCAGATGACAACAAAAAAATAAAAAAACACTACATTTTTTTGGTCCCAATTATACATATTTTCACTTAGCCGTTCTCCGCCATTTTTCATTCTGAACATAAGAAAACAGTAAGTAGGCACTTTGCATAAAATATTCCTAAAGTTTCATTGACTTACACATACCTACCGATCTGTCATCATTCTCGTGCCCTTATCCCAGTTTGTTTGGGGTTGGCGCAACATGTCTTTACCTACCCACACATATAAGTCCAACTAAATATAAATAGATATATGTACTCAATTTTTAGTTAAAATACTATTAACCTAACTATACTATTAACCATTTTCCCTCCTAAACTCATGAATTGCAATAACCAGAAAACCTTTGAATACCGAACAGAAAAGAAAATGGCGTCGGAGCACTGACTTGTGGTGAACGTTTGTTGATTAGTGCGCAGCTGTATGAAGCCGTGGAAAACGTTGTTACACGCATTACCGTCGGGAATCTACCGTGCGAAGCCTAGCTCAGGCTGTCTGGTACGTCTACCATGAGTTGTTATCGAAAACTGATAACGACCGTGTACGGCGTATATTGTTAATTATTGACTATTTAGAGAGAAATAAATATTTATAGATATTGGACTATTTTTTATTGTTATGTACAGACTCCAGCACATCAAGCTACCCGAAACTGTCAGATTTTCTCAGTCAACTTTGAACCTAATACTTTAGGGATAAAGTTGAAAATCTATTAAAGAAATTTGACAGATTGTAGTAGGCTGGCGTCTGTACTTATGTAGTTACAGTTGTGAACAGAGGTACTTTACATAGTCCACGTTACGAAATAAAAAAGAAAATTGTGTGTGGATGGAAAAGGATTATTGTTTATTCGAAATCAAACAAAGTCGAGTTTGGAAAATATTTAATGAAATTGTGTAGGAAGTACCAAAAGGATTGCGAAAATCTTATTTGCACTTTTCATTACCTAATTGCGACGCCAAACAAACTCCATTAAGTAAAATAGTTAACATTCCTTTAGAATCGTTCAGAATTTTAATTACATTACGAAACACAGGCAATATCAAACGCGTATTATTAATAAGCTGAGCTTTATATTACGTCTATTACTAGGATTAAAAGATTCAATTAAAACTGTACAGTGAAATAGTACGCGTAAGATCTATAAACTAGATAAACTTAATACACGGAAATAGAATAAGGGTATGAGGCGTTTTAAGTACGTGTGATAATCTGATAGGTATCATATCATAATCAGTGATAGTCTGTGACAGGTGGGTGTGCAGGTGTTTGCACTAGCTCGGTGTGCTCGCACCGCGCTGATAAGATTACTGATAATGATAACACACTTAATCACGCTGAAGCACCGTAACGTACCAATGTACCTACCTACGCTATGTGCTTTACACGAATGATCGCCGACTCAGTCACACAGGTATGGTTTCTTACTACGCATACAGCGAGGATGGTAAAAAGATGGTAAATTCTGAGTTTATACTGCGTACTTTTTGCTTTGTACGACCGCAATATAAAACGGTTTACAGAATCACCCGGAAAAACAATACACATAGTTCATATTTATGAACATCTTTCAGTTGTGTTTGTTTTAGGTTATGCGTCGGTCATAGAAATCTTATATCTATGGTGCCAGTTGACTGAAAACAAGTCTTAATCAGACTTAATTCGTGCTTGATGTTAAGAATCTTATTATCTCGTGGAGATATAAATAAGTGTTTGCTATTGCGTGCATATGTACCTAATACACGGAGAGAAAAATCTTAGAAAAATTACTGTGCTGTCTCATAATCTGAGTGCATTGAGTGGTAATGGAAAAATTACCATGCTAGCAGTAAAAATTCTTATGCTGTACAGTAAAATTTATTGGACAAATAGTGAATTTTTCCCAATCTCATTCAGAAAATTTTCTGTAATATCACTTGCACTCACTTTACAGTGACGAGCACAGTAATTTTTCTAAGAATATTTTCTCCGTGTAGAGATCGCGTAGCATGTTACGTGGTTCTAAACTTTTTACTGATATTCAATATCTACGACAAATATTATAACGAAATTATGATAGCCACCAAACAAAGGTGATAATAAAGAGGGATTTTAAGCTTTGTCCTTAATATTTATTGACTCGCGGCTGTGTTATACGGCCATTCAAACAAAATTCCTGCAGTGTGCCAGGCGGTGTAAACAAGTCAACACAAAGACTGCTTGTCGCGTCAAATTGTGTTAGATATTCGTTGTTGCAGACTAATAACAGTAACTATACAAATGAAAACTAATTCTATTTCAAGGAGGCTAAGGTTTTCGGGTAACGAATCAACAATATGGTTTGTTGTAAGCAAAATACCGCACGAACCGCGAATTATTGCAACAAGAGGCGTAACTAGGCAACGCGGTTATGCTAACTATAACAATAAGCCGTTGTTAGCTGACGATACGGTCGGCTACATAGGTTTACACACGCAATCTGTGGCCAAACAATACTCCGTAATACCGAGAGTGCGTCCTAACGGTCAAACATCTTGCACAATATTGATTTACAACGTAGAATTTACGTCCTACACGTCTTGAAAGAACAAAGAACTTGATTGTCCACTTTATACATCAATGTCAAAGCGGCTCATCAATTCGAATCGACCTCGAGGTAACATACCGGAGCCGTTATTATGAGACTTTTTCCTTGCGATCGGGCTGTAATGACCGACGCAATCCGAAGTCGGTATCACGAGTAACAATAAAATTATTACATTACAGTCATGCCCGTATTTCTTTTAAGATAATCCTAATATTGATGAGAAACTCTCGTTAGTTTTGCTCATAAATATTGGACATTAAAAATTCCGCTTTATCTATTTAACATCCGCTTTCAAATGATCGATGTTCCGGGTTATCCGAAAAGTTTTATTAAAAAATCTAAATCCGTATTTTGCGAAATTACATAACATAACACCACTCCTTTTATCCCCGAAGCATCCTTTCAGATTTCCTACAGACCTTGTATACCACGAGTTTCAAGTCCTCAGGGTAAGACAAATATTTGAGGAGCGTCGGAACAAAAACCGATATGTCTTAATTAAGACATTTTTTTTTTTAAATTTTTTTCTGTTACAAAATGTTTAATTATACACCCTTCAGGAAAGAAATCAATTAAAAAACAGTTACATCCATCTTAAAAAAATATCAAAATACTGTGGTCAAATCAAACCCGACAAATACATTTTTAAATTCAACATGTTCTTGTTGTTGGATTAAAAACCGATAATTCTTATTAAGTTTTACACAATTCAACAATGTTCGGTTCAAATTCAATTCAGTTCAATACCGACATATCCATTTTGGTTTCGTCAAAAACCGATAAATCCAAATGATCGCGTCAAAAACCGATATATCCATACTTGTCCGCCAAGTATCTCTCTAAATTAAGGATCTACCCTCCGTCAAGTTTCACTCATCAATCGATGTCACTTTAACTGCAAATTGACATGCTATAATTTTCCACTTTTGTAACATTAAAAAACTTACAAGCTTTTTTTTAATTTGTGAAAAATATGGTAAATTCGATATATCGGCTTTCGTTTCGACGCTCCTCATTTGTTCTCCAAGCAACGCTTAAATATCATGCAAAAATATAAAATCGGCCCGATTACAGGGACATAATAAACAAGCGTGTCTTCAGAGTACCCATAGCAAATGCCAAATCCGAACTAGCTAGACGCTGTACCCATTTTTCCCATCCCAACACTTACAATAAAGTTAGCAAAATCTGCGGCCTGAAAGACTACTCAACCACCACCTGTAAGAAAATCCTAACTACAGCTATTTTTAATTTATCTCACGATGCCACCGAAGCTTTGATATAGCACCTATACACACACACACACACACACACATACATACATATACACAGACAAACACCCACACACACCATAGTACGAGCCTTAGGTTAAACCAATATCATGTTATTTTGTGATCAGAACCGCAGGAATTTATTTATTTTATTTTAAACTCTTATCGTATTTCTTTTTTGTAACCTCTACTTAACATCCTCAAACTGTAATGTAATCTAACATTGTAAAATTGCACTCCAGAGCCACAAGATACAAGCGGCGCTTAGTTTGTGGCTCACCGAATCCTCACATTGTATTTTTACTTTTTGATGAATAAACTTTATTACTTAATATTATTAAGCTGAGGACATTTCACCTTACCTTTAATTTTACAAATAGGACATTTCACCATTTATTTTAAGTCCCATATAATTTATTTATTTGAGGGGCCCGTGGCTAAATAATAACAGCCGCACAGGTCGATCGATCAGGTTAAGCTACGCTTGCCGCGGTTGGTCTGTGGATGGGTGACCATCTTTACATACCGAGACCCCTCCGTGATTCGGAAAACACGTTAAGCCGTTGGTCCCGGCTGTCATTCGTGGATCTTTGACAGTCGTTACGGGTAGTCAGAAGCCCGAAAGTCTGACGACCAGTCTTACCTAGGGGTATCGTATAACCCAGTATCTGGGTTGTGGAGGTCAGATAGGCAGTCGCTCCATGTAAAATACTGGTATTCAGCTGCATCCGGTTAGACTGGAAGCCGACCTCAACATAGTTGGGAAAAGGCTAGGCAGATGATGATGATAATTTATTTATTTATTCCTTTATTTCAGGCAACTAAGGCCCATAGAAAAACCAATACATACTACTACAAACATACTTTTTTTTATTTTTTTTTATTTACTTTTACACAACGCCATCTAGTCCCAAACTACGCAGAGCTTCTGCTATGGGTACTAGACAACTGATAAACATATATATATATTTCTAAATATATCCATATTATAGATAAATTACACCCAGACACAGAACAAATGATCGTGCTCATCACACAAACAGTTGTCCCGGGTGGGAATCGAACCCACGACCTTGCGCATAGCAGTCAGGGCCACTGACCACTAGACTGTAACTTATAAACTAATACATACAAAATTACCACAAATACAATACTATAATAATATAACTTAAAAATACTATAAATAAATACAACATAACAAACATATACTACTGCACACCAAGTGTCGGCGTCGTGTGTCGCTGACTAGTCTATTGCCCTTAACGGGGCACAAGTTCAGACTCCGGGAAACCGGGGATTTTGCGAAACAATTCGACTCTAAGCCCGCAATTCTACTTGGTTGCCACCAGCAATGACTGTAGCAATAATGAAATAATGAGACATTTACACATAGGCAATAATAAATACCTACCTACGGAGCGGTAAATATAGCCAACGTTTGTTCGAGATGTGCTAAGTCATTTTCCTCAGTTGAGTGTTACAACTTACACAAGTAGATAAGCACTTCACGTACGCCATTTTATGTGTTTGTTTTTCTTCGACACTTGAAATATCTAGAATACTCTTATAAGTAATCTCGTATAAGTAACTTATCGTCGAAAACTTTACACACCCAACAGCTACCAACTGTGTTTTTGGCTGATATTCTATGCTGGCAATAACCCATATTCGATTTAATATTCTACCTTATCAAACCTGTACATACTTCAATGCAATGAAACATATCCATCATTTTTAAATGGCGTGATTTTTCAGTGTCAATGTCATAAGTTTAAAATACAGTTTTAAATAATTGATTCTTCTCGTTGGTTGTGACTGTACTGGCTGTAAATTTTCCTCAAGATAAGTTATTATTATTGCAATGTTCAGTAAGTACGGGTACTTCAGCAGGTGTTTCAGCCGTCAGCGATGCTTACAAGACACGTTTTACAACAATATCCTGCATAAGTTCTACTGGCAGCTAATTAATATATATTCATGAACAATTCATAGATGACTGGTATCGTAAAAGGAAATACATAATAAATACATTTTATTTAAATACCTTGCATTTCAATTCGGAAGAATGCAGTTTTTTCCTAAAAAAGTGATGTAGGTAATAAATGATATCGTTAATCTAACGACACCAGAATAATCTGTTTTCTTTATTCGAATCAACAAACTGCATTGTGTGTCATCCCGTACAAAAGCGTTTCGTATACATATCATTAAATACCGCTTTTATAAACTCGACGAACGGTCACCACCAGGGTCGTCAGATATAGCTAAAAGTAACAAATCAGTGGGTGTTTTCGATATTTAATTGATAGAAAACAAACAGTTACTTTATCTAATTAAATTTCATTCGAAAACATAATTAAATCGGTCTCTCACTAAACTTCAACTATACCCGACGACGCTGGTTACTTATCTCTTTTTGGTACTGTGGTTATCTTGGTTTATTTGTAAGTAGAAAAACTTTGGTATTGTGGTTATCTTGGTTTATTTGTAAGTAGCGAACAACTTTGGTACTGTGGTTATCTTGATTTATTTGTAAGTAGCGAACAACTTTGGTACTGTGGTTATCTTGGTTTATTTGTAAGTAGCGAACAACTTTGGTACTGTGGTTATCTTGGTTTATTTGTAAGTAGCAGTGGGGTCGAACCTACCGATTTTTCGGTAGATTTTTTCGGTTGATTGAACATTGTATTTTTTTGTCGGTAGATTTTTTCGGTTGATTGAATATTGTATTTTTTTTTCAAATACCTACCGATTTTGGGTTCAAATATACCGATTTTAGCTGGCAACTCTACCGATCTCGCTCTACGATGTTCGAGACCACTGGTAAGTAGCGAACAACTTGGGTACTGTGGTTATCTTGGTTTATTTGTAAGTAGCGAACAACTTTGGTACTGTAGTTATCTTGGTTTATTTGTAAATAGCAGTGGTCTCAAACCTACCGATTTTTCGGTAGATTTTTTCGGTTGATTGAATATTGTATTTTTTTGTCGGTAGATTTTTTCGGTTGATTGAATACTGTATTTTTTTGTAGTTAGATTTTTTCGGTTGATTGAATATTGTATTTTTTTGTCAAATACCTACCGATTTTGGGTTCAAATATACCGATTTTAGCTGGCAACTCTACCGATCTCGCTCTACGACGTTCGAGACCACTGGTAAGTAGCGAACAACTTGGGTACTGTGGTTATCTTGGTTTATTTGTAAGTAGCGAACAACTTTGGTACTGTGATTATCCTGGTTTATTTGTAAGTAGCGAACAACTTTGATACTGTGGTTATCTTGGTTTATTTGTAGGTAGCAAACACCTTTGGTACTGTGGTTATCTTGGTTTATTTGTAAGTAGCGAACAACTTTGGTACTGTGGTTATCTTGGTTTATTTGTAAGTTGCGAACAACTTTGGTACTATGTTATTTGTAAGTACCGAACAACCTCAATAAAATCTGCGTTGTAACGACTGCCGTAAAATTAGATGTTATCTCTCGATATCGCGGCACTTAATAAAATACTTCGGCAAAGTCCGCATACGATAGCGTGATAAGGATTATCGGAGTACAGGTGTTTGAACCGAACTCGCACTTGATGCACTGGGACTGACAATCTAAAATAACATGAACATACTGAACATACGAGCCTGAAGTTGTAGGTGTAAAGCTCTGGCCAAACTGAAGCGAGCGAGGGAGAGGGAATGCCTTCGTCAATTTTTCTTTATACGATAAGGCCGATTACACCAATGAATATGAACACGATCGAAGCCGCGTTCAATAGCTGCCAGTGTAGATGTTCCACAATAATGACGACACTGACAGCTCTCGAACGCGGATTAGCTGTGCTGATCAGTTTCATAGGTGAAATTGACACAATCGGCGCGAGCGAATTTCGTCCTGCATCCCGCTCGCTCGCTCGCTTCCGTTTGACCAGAGCTTGAGCTATAAACCAACAAGTGATGTCTGAAGGACATGGAAATATTCGAGAAGATTTTTACTAAGCTGTTTACAGGCTGCGAACACAGACACAAAACACAGACATAAAACAAACAAAATTATAATTTCAACCAGTTATAATAAATTTTATGAATGCCACGTATGGGTGTTGTACGATAGGTTTTCAATAATAACCAATTTATGGATAAGATAAGATAATATTTATTTGCTTAAACTTGTGTCATACATACCTATAAGAAAATATGTACATGCATGCAATATGGTAACAACATTATTAGGTAGAGGCATGTTTGCCACATGATGTGACGTGCAAATGTCAAGAAATATTATTATTTAAAACATTCTCTTAAAATAATAACATAACAATAAATTAGGTCTTAATTGAAGAGTAATAATAATATTGTAATAAATTTAAAATAACAAAAATCAAACGGAACATTAAAAACAAGCATTAGTTATTAAGACTGATAAACAATAATCATTTAAACAATAAAAAATAATAAAAAGATCCAAAAATAGTGAAACTTTTCCATTGTAAATTATCAAACACGTCGATACAAATCTTTCCACGTGTTTATACAAACGCTTAAGCCATATTTACAATGCAAGTTTCTTGCCTATGGCATACAATAAAATTGAAACAACAAATCACAAGCAATTTCTAAACACTGTGCAAACAGTGCTACTTTTATTCTTGTTTCAGCTTATGTTATGCTACTGGCAATTAAATCGCACCACGCATGTAAATCAGGCTTTAGGTATAAATATAAGTCAATGTGTTAAAGATTAATGAAGGATTATTATTATGTGCTGATGATTACTTTATAGGTAAACAAATAGAAAAAAAAAGTTGCTGCGCAGAAAATATATAAAACAATAACAATGAGCAGATTATTTTAGAATAATTATGCCTATAAACATTCGTTAACAATTATACTTTTTAAACAGCTGTCTTCTGCTGGATTACTCCAGCAGTAGCAGACAGCTGTCGGCATTAGCGACAGCTGTCTGCCTACTACTACCTACGTCATCATCAGATGATGATATAATCCTACTTCTAATAAAACTACCTCAGCGTCTTCATTTAAAAAAAAAAAAGGCAAAGGCAACAGTGACGTCAGCCACGACAGCCACACATAAAACTGAACACTTGAGGCACAAAATATTCATATTGTATGGTACTGAACAGTCGGCGAGGGCACGACAACTCGTTAACCTTTCACGAACACCCGTCGACATACTCATATATTATTCATGCCATAATTGAAATAAAACTGACGAATTCTTCAAAATAGAGACTGATTTCCTTCGCCTCACAATTGGAGGCTCAAAGAATACAGGTGCCATTTCGCAGCACAGTAACCTAGGGTAATGGGAAGCTATTACCATACATTACAATGATAGTAAGGCGGAACAACAGATTTTTGTGTAAACTTATCAATTTTTCATGAAAAATTGAAATTTTAAACAGAAGCCCATAGTTTAGGACGCTATTCTACATCACATGTAGAATATCAAACAACATCTGGCAGACTAATGAATTATGTAATGAGTTTTTCATCGTGTTTTCCTACTTTTACGACTAAGCGTAATTCGCGGTGAATTCTTGGGTTCCCTATCCCAGTTTTCAACTAAACCACTAAAATCAAAATCAAAAGTCATTTATTCAAACTAGGCTGAGAATCAGCACTTTTCAAACGTCAAAATTACAAAAGACAGTCCCCTAAAACGCCGGCCTTCACCACTTCCTAGTGCTTTCGATTTCGATACTGATTTTCTAAGCAATTTCTCAACCCGGAATACTGGTAACGACTGTCAAAGACCCACGAATGACAGCCGGGACCAACGGCTTAACGTGCTTTCTGAGGCACGGAGGGATCTCGGTATGTTATGATGGTCACCCATCCACATGCCAACCGCGGCAAGCGTAGCTTAACCCGATCGATCGACCTGTGCGGCTGTTATTATTTAGCCATGGGCCCCTCGTGTGCTAACTGAAATGCAGGTAATAATCCTTCAACTGAAACCAATGTACTTGATAATCTTTTTCTGCACCGTGGCAATCTCTGAAGAACATTTATAATTAATAGTAATGAGTACACTGTAATCAGTAATTAGGCACAATTACGTTCATCAATAAACATACAAACAATAATTGAAGATTATAAAGTGGAAACGATCAAACTTCTAATGAAACTTCAGAATCATTCAGTCGTTTAATTTTAATTGGTTCATTGGATAAGCTGATGTTGCTTCCAAAAATCTAATCATAAAACTTGTGTCTGTATCGTCCCTTTTGCCTGTAAACAATGTAATTTTCTTTTCATAACTGAGGACTTCAAACCATAGGACTGAAGAATTAGAAACTTCTTTGCAAAATTAGATCGATGATCATAAACAGCTTTCCTGGCTCCTTTTCTTCAACATAATATACCATTCACCGAGTCTACATTATTCACTCACTGCAAATACAGAAACGGTCTAACAAAGCAGTAATTTTCCATGTAACTCCCGGGGGTCAGACGTGAGTGAAACTGACGGAGAGTTTAAATATTCAAAGGATGTAAAGGGCAACAGTGAGCATATTTCCCCAGGGTCGCCCGTATTTACCCCTCTGCTTTCATTTCATAACTTCACACTGCCTACGCCGCTTCAAAGCATAACTTGGGTAGATATATCTATCTATTAGACAAAAACGTCCAGACTTGAGGACTATTACATATGTATACACGACAAAATTAAAAATCGATCTTCTCGTGAAATAACGATTGCAATCGTAACAGCATAAAAGTACAGGCAACCCAGAAGGAGAAAATTCCTCTTAAATGTTGCTACGTATGACTTTACTTAGGTAATGAAACAATGATGGACTGCCTCTTTAGTCTTCTGTCTTATCTCTTTGGGTCTAGTGGTCGCAAGTGCTACTGCTGAGCTAAAGACCTGGCTTCGATTCCCAGGTCGGGCAAAGTGTTATTGGGTTTTTCCACCAGGAACTTCTCAGTAGCAGCCCGGAGTCTGGATTTATGCCCAGTTTATGGCAATAGGCGCGCCCCTATTACATGGGACTTAAGCACAACTGGCGATGTGGTTGTACTATAGGGGTTTATAGGCGTGACGTCATGAAACAATGATGGTAGGCACACTCATAATAGAATAGTCTCCAGTCAAAGTTATTCAGATGTGATGAAAAACCTGTTGTGACAAGACAAAACTGTCCTGTCGATGAACTGCCTATGATAGACAGCTACTGTTCTGTGTGTGCTGTGTGCAGGTGCACTGTCTTAATCTATGTCCAACTATAAATGGAATCGAATCGTATATTACATAATGTATGAACAATCACGTACAGGTACTACACACTAAGAATTCCAGACCTATCCAAGCCTTCCCATACATAGTCAAGAAAGAAAACTCTCCCACACCTGCAGCCATAAAAACGCCTTAAGTGTAGGTGAACATTACAGTATTCCTTCTACATTGCGAAAATTCTATAGGTAACGGAATTGGCATACTGCTATAATGCGTGTGCATTACATTACACTGTGGCTCAGTTACCACACAAGTGCATAGCCTCCCTATCTGGTCGCGTTGCGTTCTGCAGCGGAAGTGATGGCCCAGTCACCTCGTGCATTGTGTACCAAATACCCACGCCACCGGCCCTGGCTATACTGCCTTCTCTGACATAGTATTCTATTTTTAGCTTATTCACGATAATGCTAAATGCAATTTGTAATTCTATTCAACGTCATTTCGCTTCTGTATTGTGAATACTGAATTCTGACGTCACTTAATATGTACTTGTGTGGCTCAGAAATCGTAATGTTAACTATAAAATAGTAATTTAAATAACTATAAAATCGACTAGTAATAGGTAGTTCGGTAGTTAATTGAGGAAGTAGTAAAAGCACTTCAATCGTTTCTAATTAATGTGTTGTTTGTTTTTTTTTTCTTTGTATTAGAAGTTAAAAGACATAAACTATTAAAAAAGATTAACTTTTAAGTAACATTAAAAACACTAAATTTTTCCACCATTTATGTCACAGTTGTCACAAGTGCTAGCCACTCGCCATAATTTGCAAGTAAACGACCACTCATAGCACATACGTAACACACAACGTAAGTGGTGGTGCAAAGGACTTGATGAAATTACTCTCCAATTTGGCTTTTTCTATGAGCCACGGGATAAATTGGGCCCTTAAACCATATGTCACATGTATTTGCTTACATGTACCAGTTAATTGAAGGAAATTCTACATAAGAAAAAATGTAGGTTTCAAATTATTCCGTCATGTAAACTTACGATGTTGCATCAAAAACAAAAGTCGCGATGTGTCGTCAAAAAAATAAGCAAATAATAAAGTATGTATTTGCTTTATGAACACCTGTGTAGTTCATAAAGCAAATACATGCATACACATAATATTTTAACACTTAAATCGTTGCATATCTTATGTAGACATACTCAATGTGACAGGCTGTGGCAATAGAGACAAATCGCGACATTTCGCGACAAAACGGTAATGAACGGCGTTAGTGGCCTCCCCGTCTAAATATAAAGCGCTTAGCTCACGCTTCAGCATTGTCTCCCTGGCCTGCACAATGCACAAACAGTTTTAAATACGCATGCAAAAGAATGCAACTGTCTAGTAAAGCACACTCATTTGTATTCTAGGGCTGTCACTTCAGTTAATTGACACATTCAACGCGTGTCAATGTCAAACTACTTCGCTACTTCGCCAGTGACAATCATATTCTGTATTTGTAAGCCCGTTATACAAGTGACACCGCAAGTAATTTTAATGCTTGGTACATGTTACATTGTCAGTTGCTTGGTTTCTGTCTTGTATTGCAATTGGTAGCGAGCAGACACGAAGTAAATATGGTAATTTTGAAAGTACACTTCACACATTTTTATTTTTTACCTTACTACACAGCTTTGATCCAATAAATATTATAAAAACCTTCGGCTTTAGGTACTCCTCAAGTGCATATTACGTATATGTTATCCAGTTTTTCAGTTTCAGTACCTAGATAGGTACGATTTTTATCAGTATATTAACTCGTACAGGTCACATAATACCATTAATGACACAGTAATGATGATAACTGTAATTATACAAAACTATAAATCATACCTAAATAAATACTTCTATTCAGCGTTAATTTGGTGAGAAAACTAGGTGGGTAAAAATGGAATGCTTTTCGTTGGTAACCGCATCACTTGAGAAGTCTCGGACTCGGTTGGACCGATTTAGCTAATTTTTGTTTTAAAACAGCTGTTCGTTATAGTCCAAATTAGGTTTTTATGGAGACTGAAAGTGCTTTTACTATGGAATTTTTGTTTTGGTACAGGACAACATTTGTCGGGTCAGCCAATTTCTTATAAAAACAAAACACTGAGTATTGTGCTGAAAACTCCCAGTTTTCCCTAAGTGTTGGCGCCCCTAGACCGGTGTGCGCCGGTTCAGCGCCGGCTTTGTTTACGTCACGCTATGGCCACGATACTGTAACCACGTCAATGTGGTTGGTTGTGACAGATTACATTTACGTACATGTTTTGTTTCATATTTTTAATTCATCATCAACAAATTCATTAATACCGACGAGGCTTGCATTCTACAACTTACATTCACAAAATCAGATTCAGAAGGTTATTTTGGAGGTAAAAATCTTTATTTAAACATACCACAATTTAAATTTCGGTGGCTTCAAGTCGTTGATATAACAAAAACAAGGCTTAAAATAAATAGAAGCATCAAACATTTTGTAAAACAAAGAGTCGTAAGTACAAGAAAAAGCGCTAATAAACCAAAGTTCCCTATTGTTACGCATAAAATAGTTAAAGCTGATGTTCACGAGCAATGATTAATTCGTGCTGTTTTACAAGCGCGTGCGCATCTTATAATCATAAAACCGCACTTGTGTTGTGAACAGACCGGGGATTTCTCGCTCCATTTATTTTGTTTTAGTGCCTGACTTACAGCTGAATAAATAGGCGGCCACTAGTCCGCTACTACTGCACCATGACTCCACAAATAACCTCTGCTTACTACCACCGCTTCCGATTTAACTTTCAATTTGTAATCGGTTTATCTTTGTTTAATTAGGAATGCGGGTACGGTGAGTGTCTCGCTCTCTCCTCTTGTTATTCAAAGAGCAGGGCGTCAAGATCCGTGATCTTTGTACAAGATAAGTGATGGCGAATAATCAATGCTAAATTGTTTCATTAAAAGCAGCTGCAAACGTTAATAAGATAGCCTACGAGTTCCGAGCGCTTCACGCTTTATTTTATTTTTTGTAGTTTCTAATCTAGTTCAATTTGTTATAAATGCTTCTGGCGACAAGACAGATAATTTCGTTCTGCAAATACGAGCAGTCGTGGCCGAGCGGTTAAGGCGTCTGACTAGAAATCAGATTCCCTCTGGGAGCGTAGGTTCGAATCCTACCGACTGCGAAAATTTTTTGTATATTTGTGTAACAATGTAAAGGTCATTGAACTATAAATTCAACAACAGAACTTCGAAGGCTTCTTTTATCCAACTTCTCTTTGAAAATACAACGAAGTAGTGGTATCAAAAGCGGAAAATAAAAGCACCTGCAAAAAGTTTTTGTAAGATGTAACCCCTCTTTAATTATCGCGGTCATTATTTTAAATCAGTATCCAGCATCGTGGAAAGTAACGAGCGTAAACATCGATCGGAAGATGGCTGGCAGGGTCTCATTAAGCGGAGTGCACGTGCGTCGCCGACGGCAGGCTCGACCGCTCGAGTGCTCGAGTCGCGATGCCGAGCTCGATCGCGCCAGGGTTGCGACACCAGCGATCGTGCAATCTCGATACCGATCGACGCCACAGTTAAAGTAAAGATCACACCGATTGTATCACAGCTTCACAGCGAGCGTAAAGAGCCAAAGAAACAAGCATACAATGTTGTTGAAACAATATTGAATGTACAAAGATTACCAACAGGAAAATTGTACTTCGAGGTCGTTTTGCTTGTCAAGGTTGTCTGCTACAAATTAAGTTTAGACTATGGAATTTCAATGACTTTCTCTTAGCAAAGTTCAACGAAATATTTGTGATATTTCTTCACTTTTGTTTACGTATTCTGACAGCGATTTGTTAGTGATTGTTACATAATCAGCTGACTACATAAATAATAGAACACTCGGATGACTTCACCAGTTTATATAAAGACGGCTCAAGAGTTAAGGTAAAACAACATTGAATATATTAATTTATTTTTAGAATATGCAGAGCATGACGAGACTGCAGTTAGGAAGAATATCATTGAGTAGAAACCGACGAACATCACACAGCCACAGTATTCTTCTAAATCTAATAACTAAATAGGTTATGTATCTCTCACTAAATACGTCAATTTATAAAGGAAGGAACATAAAAACCAAAAACTTCCCAATTTCTTACATCCATCCTGATTTCAAACTGCTCAAGTGCAAGTCCCATAACAGTTGCAAAAGAGATTTAGATAAAAAACCACCCGATGATTGTATAAAAACACAATTTGCGCTGGAAATGAAACACTAAACCGCATTAGGTGCGGCCAACTGGCGTGAGACACCCCTGCACTAACTTTTCGTCATGGGATTACGAGTCCGTACCAGGGATTTAAGGTTTCATTACTCGGCTGCGGCCGTCTCCCTTATCTCATGCCTACCCAACCCTACCAGGGGAACTCGAAGCATACGCGACATGCACCCAAACAATCCCGATCTGAGAGTCAATAAATACGAAAAGCCATTATATGGCTGCAGAATGTTATGTGGTTACAGAATGATTGAACATTTTTATGTAATATTTGCAATATCACATATTTATGATGATTCTGCTCCTTCAAATACTAAACAGCTGCAATTATGACACGAATACGATGATAATCTATCTGTTACCTCTATAAAATATGGCAACCATTCATAATTGATTTTTAACGGCATTGACGTCACCTCATCACTTTATTGACGATAATATTGCTAAAGAAGTCAGACTTAACTATCGAGGAAATGTCATCGCAAAAACAAGTGAAACCGACTATAAAGATGGTAAGGGACATTTTCCCCTATAGAAAACTGAAGCTATAGAGTCAAACTAGAGAGCAATGGGGAGCGAAGCGAGCCGAGACCTCTAATGTACAAATATTGCGGAGGAAATGAATATATTCGACATTGTGCGCCCTCCGAGGGGGCTAGGGGGCTGGGAGGCTCGCCAAGTGCACGTTTTGATTAAGTCGCGCCGCCATATGAATTTATGACTCGAATTCGTGTCGACGGCAGATATTGATGGATTAGGAGTTTTATTTCTTATTAATTATGCAGTTCGATATGCTTCGTTGTAAATAGTTGACTATGTATGTATGATTGCTGAGACGGCAATTAGTTTGTCAAGTAAGTGTGCTGTAATTTTATGTAGACAAGTATCAACCTGTTTCTCTGTCCTTTAGGTCCCTCAACCTTTTTCCGAACCTTTGTATCTTTCACTGTTAAAATTGGATAGCCTAGAAGATTTGATTCATAGATGAGATAAAGCTATCATAACATAACATCGGTCGCGAATGTAGCCAGTTGTTTCCATTCCAAGCAATCCCGCATCTAACTCCCAAGTGTCCCGCTAATACTCCATATGGCGCAACACCATGCGCAATGCATAAACAACCAAACATTCTTGACCCCTAATATCACATACAACAACTCTATCAAATATCACTTCCATAGAACCAGAAGAGGGCGGGGCAGGTCTAGGTACAATGGTCTATTATCCTTAGTTGTTTAGGGCGGAAAAGCTGATGCAACGACATATGCATGCATTAGGGATGATGAGACAATTCGGACATTAGTAGTTCAGTCACTTAATTTGTACAACTGCTCTAGCGCGTGCTTTATAGTTCGTGCAATGTGTGCAAGTACTTATGTGTGTTCAGTGAACAATGTCATTTATAACGAGGTGTACGAACAAGGGATATAACATGGTTTTACTGCTGTTTGTTTTCTTACTAAATTACATATTTATTTCATTAAAATTGGCTGAGTCATGTCAGTCAATGGGTTGTCAATATCTAGGGATCTATTGAGGCAGTAAAAAGTCAAGCTTTTCATACCAATGATGTGCATGTAACGTTGTGCTGTCATCCATTATTTGTAGTTTTAGTTAAGTTTGCTCTTTGCCACCTTTGACACCTAATAAACTAGTAGATTTATTACCAATACACTGTCAATCATACTGCTTACTTAGCCCACATCATTCGCAAGCTTATAAACTACGGCTCCTGCCTCGTGCCACCTGCTCAATACATTACCTACTTACAACCGCAGTTAAAGAACAAACTCGGCTGTCTTTATCCCATTAGTGAGCCGAGAAAAATATTCAGTATGCAGCAATCCATACATTTGCATTCATAATGCTATTCTACCGAGTCTCGTGTGACAGTCTCAGGTTCGGAGTCGAAGCTTACCGTCCGTCTGGCGCCAGTCATTGACACCTTTCCACCGTCGTCGTGTTCCTAGAGATTGGCGTCATCATTACCTACTTTATTTGAAAGTTATTTGTATGATAAACAATGCAACGCGATCTTCTTGGAAACATCTGGCGTGAAACGCGGTGGACGATTAGGTATGTTTGTTGCTGTGGGATTTGCAATTTAAGTTCAGTTCGTTTAGTTGTTCTGGTCATTGAGTGGGTTCTAGTAACTGAAATTCTTCTTAGCGTGTCGATGGCAATCTAAATAAACTTGACCCAGAATTTAGCTACGAGATTTTCACCCTCAGTGGCGTCCATCAGTTCTTGTGAAGATGACG
The DNA here is from genome assembly GCA_949629135.1 of Eremobia ochroleuca. Lineage (NCBI taxonomy): Eukaryota > Metazoa > Arthropoda > Insecta > Lepidoptera > Noctuidae > Eremobia > Eremobia ochroleuca. Next base: position 12,131,524 of record OX451400.1, on the reverse strand, counting down.
TTCACACAACAGGCCATCGACACGATATTAAGTGTCCCAGTATCCCATTGTTTGTGGAATAGCACTACATTTACGCTCTATAAAGTTGGTCGTCTGTTTGTGAAGATTTCGAGCTCATGATTAAGAGCTTCAGTCGAGTTTTTCACCTGGCAAACTCAAAATATGGTCATGATTCTAGAAAAGACCCTGGAAGTGGATATAAAACCATATTTACAGGTCTGTCAAGATATTGCTAAAAGTATTTTCGTACTACAAAAGTACCCAGCAGTTTTCAGGGGCACAAATGCAAAAATTGTACCAAACAATCATACTTACCAAAGATGTTTGCAAACAAACAAAACATTTGTGAGTGACGTCAACACTGTTGATAGACATGATGAACAAACAAAAATAATTGTGCACGATTTACGAACTGGACGTTTTTAAAGAACAATATTCACACAGTTATCCTTTGGGCATATGTGCATCTTGACGTAGAAAACAGTTTCGTAAATGAATGACTATATGCCAGATAAACAGACAACACAGCCTGTTTCCGAATGAATAATAAAGGAACAGCTAGGTATAGTTAGATAATAAAATGTGGTGTTTCTTACAGGCCCCTGTGATGGATACACTTAAGAAAAGATTTTTCTAAACTCAATTACCTACTGAGCGAGTCACATGGGCAAATGAAGAAGCAGGCTATATCACTTATCATCAGTAACTATCTAACGTCAAACGTGAATGAACTGCTCGAAGAAGCAAGTTCTGAATGAGGTATTTGAGTAAAATCAGTTTGTTTGCAGTTCCCACGGCCTGCCTGCTGTTAGCACCTCGCTTCGAACACAAGACATGAACGTAGCCTTATTAGGACATTACCACATGCTTGTCCTGCGGAAACATAAATAAAAAAGACGACCGCTTTGAGGACTCTTTACGTATGTATGAACATGCTTTTATGTTGGTGCACGGATAAGGTGGACAAAAACTTCACGTCACTGGTTGTCAAAAACATTTCAGATTCTTTGTTCAAGCTTCTTTCAGATCTTTAATGTAAAGATGAAAATTTGAAAAAATGACAATAACATTGCTTTACACAGTTATCTTCGGCTAAATAATGAATATGTTATGGACGTCACCTACCCTACAGCTTTTGCTTTCCTGCAGTGAAACTTAGGCTGAAGTTTTCACGGTGAGATGGTTACAGAATCGCACTGCAGGAAAGCAAAAGCTGTAGGAACATGCTGCAGAATCGGTTCAATTCCTAGGAATTGACCAAGCATACATTTACAATCATAATCGAGATTTTAATACCCAATATTTTTTATGCTAATTCCATTGATAATTTTATATAATTTCAAAGCTAGTATTTTAGCTGTCAAAACCTTACTATTTTGTGGGTGCCCGGCTGACGGACCATAGGATTTAATCCCACGTAGTTTGTGTGGCGCGATCACTTCACCAGATTAACGAAATGTCTTGAATCGGTTCTAAAGTCTAGACAAAAACACCATTGAGATTCTAAGTTTCTGTTTCTGTTGTTGTTGTATCTTTTTCTTTTTTGATTTGCTAATTTATTTTAAAACCTCATAAAATAGTAAGGTTTTGAAAGCTAAAATACTAGCTTTGAAATTACATATATAAAATTATCAATAGAATTAGCTTAAAACATAATATTAAATTCTCGATTATGATTGTAAATGTATGGTCAATCCCTAGCATCAGTGGGATGACACTAACAGCTGACTCCACGCAAGTTTTCACGATGAGATTATTACAGAATCGACCGGCTGAAATTGTGATTGAATGGCGTGCAATAGGAGAGACCTATGTCCAGCAGTGGACTGCTGTAGGCGATGATGATGATGATGACATGCGTATTTTTAGCTTCATATAAACAAAATAATTTCTAAAAAAATCAATAAATCTACCGGCTGTAGTCTTATATTGTTTCCCAACTGTCATAGTGGGTAATATTTTTCAATTAGACACACAAACAATTTCGCGCGATTTCTTTTGAAATACATCGCGTACATATTTATAGCGTGTTATAAAGAGCGATGGGTGAGTGCGAGTAGATATAGACGTCATCGAGCCGGCTTTATGAACGCTTGTTTATTTGAACGGAAGCGGATCGAGCTCGTTGATGTATGGGATTTACTCGCACGCCGCGGCACCCGGCGCCTGCGCAACCACGTTCAAAGTACACGGTTATACTTGACCGGCTAGACTTTTTTGTGTTGTTGACTGACAGAAGTAAGATTTAATAAATGCTGGGCATGATAAACATTTTTTTTTGTACAATTCTGACTGGACTTACACTGAATTTTTTTAGTAAGGAGGTGACTCCTTACGACCGCTTTTGCAATTTTTTTGTTTATTTTATTATTTATGTACACATGACAAAATTAATACAGCCGGTCGATTCTGTAAAAATCTCACCGTGAAATCATAAGTGAAGTGAGCACTTAATAGTGTTAATCCCTAGCGAATGACAGCTCACTCCACGCTCACTTCACCCAAGCTTTCACGGTGAGATGGTTACAGAATCGCACGGCTGTTATTACATCTTACATTACCTAGCCATGGAAAATGGGTGTCATGTCAACCAGGAGACGGAAATAAATCAAAAGGTATATGGCCAACCCACATTACGTGTGATGGCTTCTGGGATTCTTACTAACCTGCCTGTCGTCCACCGTCTAAAAATGTGTTGTAATGGCAGCCAAGTACTTGCAGTTTACAGCAAAACCCATTAAGTCACAGATAATGACTGCATTTCGTATAAACAAAGTACCTCTCTATCTACGTAATGCACTATCTATGTACAGTCGCCAGCACATCAAGCTACCCGAAACTGTCAGATTTTCCCAATCAACTTTGAACCTTATGCTTTGAGTGATAAAGTTGAAAATCTATTAAAGAAATCTGACAGATTGTAGTAGCTTGATGTGCTGGCGTGTGTACCTAACACGGACTGTGTTGTATGTATTAACAATTTTCTGTTTTAAGTAGAACCACCTGCACAACGCACACAGTGTAGCTAGCGCCTTATCTCAAGTGGTTGATTTAGATAAACGTAAGCAGTCCTTACTTCGCCTGAAAGCCCTCACAGCGTTGAAATCACCTCTCCAGACTGACGGTTGTTATCATTTCACACTCAACTCTTCACACTAATCATTAAACAGCTGCGAGCTGCAAGAAATTGCTCAAGTGCTAAAGAATTGCTCGCTATACAGGGACATTCTAATGTGCTATCTCTCAGTGATATACAAAGTGGCAGGAACGACGCGCAAACTGTTACTATGGATTCAGTATGTATGATTCTGAATTAATGCCCCTGCTGTCATCCTGTATATCAATGAGAGATACCACATTACACTACACGATGATTTTGTATATCAAAAACATCGTGTTACGTAAATTCATACAATTTGTGTTACACAATATTCATAATTATCTACTAACTACTCTGCATATTATTAATATTCATGCATTTTTGAAATAGCCGTTTCGATGTTCATAATTCCAATTACACTTTTTACCATTTTTACCTACATACTTATACATGTGTTCAAATAATATTTTCTCTTATTTTATCATTATATTTTATTCGTATAATAAAACTTCATAAAACCGCATTTTTATTCGGAAGGTGGAAACTGTGGAGGTACAGTTGCGACAGAACAGCCGACGAAGTGTTGATAGCCATAGGAACCTTGTCGCACTAATTTATGTGGATAATGTTCCTCTTGAAATGTTTTATAGTATGAAAAATAGTCCAACGCCTTCACACGTGGAAGACGTGGAACGACAAGGGAAATCGTAAAATGAAATGATATTAAAATTATATTTGTGTTAAATCTTTTTTTAGGGTCCATTCGTAAGTTTGAAGTGATATTATATTTTGATGTTGATATGTGGTTCATAAAATATGTTTTTATTGATCCGACATTTTCTTGTTATCTCACCTTAATAGAAATGTTCGTCGTAGAAATTAATTTGTTCTATATGAAAATTATTTTTTATATTGACGCTTACATATTCACTGTGCATACTAATAAAGTTATTTACAATATATTATGATCAATACGAAATTGTTTACTATACCTCTGTCATGTCAAATTAGAATAAAAATCAAATAAATGCTGCGTTGTGGAGCGTGCGCGCGCACAATGGCGCCGCCCCGCGGCCGTAGCGGGCACTAACGAGCACGCGGCGTGCACACGACCTCACTGCCTGTGAACGTTAATTAGTAAAATGTTCACGTGTTCGCTATCTAATGAACCCCTTTATGCAACGATCAAAGAAATACAGCCAAAGTAATAAAAGCACACTAATCACCTAAATGTACTTATTAGAAAATAGCAAGGAATTATAAGTACTGAGTTTGTAAAATGATACGAAATCAAAAATGGAATTTTGCAAGTACTTTTAAATATTAAAAAAAAAACAGGTTTATTATCCTGTATTATTTTTATGAGAAGCTAATGTTTAATTTAACCTAGTATTCTATCTGGCCCTGTGGCGCAACGGATAACGCGTCTGACTACGGATCAGAAGATTCCAGGTTCGAATCCTGGCAGGGTCGCAAATATGCTTTTTTATTTGTTTCTCCTTTAATACATATTATTTTTGTATTTTGGAAAACAAAATGTCCTCCTTTATATGAACCGATTTACTCAAAAAGTAGGTACATAGATATTTATACGACTATCCAAATCCACGTGGAGCTTATTTTTTTTTATCAGTAAGTACCAAAAATTTCAAAGTATATTGTTACTTCCCCATCTAAGTAAAAAGTATTTTACATAATAATATCCTCCTTGAGCGGTTGCCTTAACTTATTGATCGGCGTCCGTCGCGCGTCCCTGTCTCCGCGCGAGCCTACCTACCCGATGTATGGCGAATATAATGAGCCTCTTGTTATTCGCTTGACGACCTCCTCAACAGAATATAAGGATGTTTGGCGTAGGATAAACCTTTGTAATAATTGACAAAAATAAAACATTAGTGCTGTATACTTATGTAATAATTTTATGCCCCAATACTTCGAAATAATAAGTTTTTTTTTTTAATAGGTAAATTAAATTATAAATCTTCCCTTTCCAAGACAAAAATCCTTACAAAAATCGCTATAATATTGTTTGTACTTACTACCTAATCAAAGTATATAACAGAACTAAAAATATACATGAAAACATTCATGTGGGATTGCCACTTAAAAAATACAAACATTTAAGTATGTATCTACCCCAAAAACTATCCAAAATAGAAAATCAATCATCATCAAAAGTAGATAACACAAACACCTGCAAGTTTTATAGCGGGACTATACACTGAAAATAACATAATATATTGGAAACAGAAAGAAAAAATATTACGACAGCGCGCAAAAAGTTAAAGTCGATAAAAGTCAGCAGTGTTAGTCGACGATGAGTTTACTGCGACAGTGCTTATCTGTCGACAGCAGAGTGTCAAAATATTTGATGGGCTTAGCTTTAAACGATTGTCGAGCACGAGATATAACCCACTTGACTCACACGTTTTGTGGAGAATGTTTTTGCTACACTTGATGGTTTTTCAGGAATGTCTCGCACCTAATCGATCAAAATGAAGTTAAAGATCTTCCCACATTATAGCGACACTATTTTGCTAAAACACCATCAACAATTAAGTATGTAAAAAAAACTTTTCAAAGCATAGATTTGATTCAGCTCGGTACCCGAGCTTCAATGTAAGGTCCTGTTAATAATATTGTTTTAGTACTCACTTACGTTTTTTATTTCTATGATTCTGAGTAAACCGGCTTTTCAGGACAGGCGTATTTACTCATCATTGCTGACCACTTTTACCATCGCGTGGTCCAAAGTATATCATGTAAAAAGACCAATGGTTCAAGAGCATAAACTGCGCTCGGACAGTAATCTAACCTTAAAGTGAAGCTTTAAAGTTAGATCACTGTCTGAGCGCAAGGCAAGCCATTAACTATAGTTTATGTTAAATACATTCTTAAATGTTATGTATGTCATAGATTCATAAATTATGAGTAATACTACTAACAGTACAATTCGGTGTTTATACCAGCCCTTCCCACAAGCGGACGTACCACACGTTATCTACGGCCGGGCTATTTTAGTGGAAGCTTTATCAATTCGGGGTCAAGATCGCGCCTTCCGGCTGATAACAGCGCACGATAAGCACAACCGAAATCGTCACAGCATCCCTAACATATATATTTATGACCTAACATAACAAAAAAATAACCGATTCCGTATCAGAGAGCATTCTGTCAAAACTGCTTTTTATACAGCCACGCGATAAGATACTTCAGATTTATTTATTCGACATTCACTGTTAGGTCGTGTTGAGAAGATCACCATTTTTTGTTGAATATTTTTGTCCGTGAAGTTTTCGTTTTAAATATTTTCTTACCTTTTAGTCGTACGGCGTTATATGTACCGCAAACATCCTGGCCACGTACAAATATTGGTCCATCTCGGCAGTTGTTAGTCTGTCACAATCCAACGGACATCGCGGACACGTGCTAAATAAGTACCTATCTTCTGTAAACTCGTGTTTGATTGAGGCTTACCTTTATCCTTCAGTTGTCAGAGAAGAGTTTAACAGAAGAAAAAATGCCTCTAAACCAAAAGGAACGACTCATTTAAAGACCACCTTACAGTCAGTACAGCTAATGAAGAAAATCAATATTAGCTGCTTGTTATAAATGCTTTCTAACTTAAGATTGTGAAGTATCTAACAAAAGAAAGTATGACAGTAATTATCGCATTATCCATCCATTTGTACGGTGCAGATAATTGTCGTGTCGTGTCAAGTTGACAGCGAACAAGTGTTTAGTTGTGCAGTCGCAAAGCCGCGGAAGCACCCCAGATCGAGTGCCGTTCAACTCTCAAGAGCGCCGATGCGCGAATCATTCGATTTGCAGTAAGCGTTCACACCCAAGTATATCCGTGACGAATGATAACTTATATTCATATACCTCGTATGAACAAGGCGAAAAGTGGTTTATACTTGAACACTAATTTGCTGTCAGAACCAGACAAAACTTAGGAAAATCTTGTACAATTTGAAAACATTTTCTTTCTGTCGTAGCAGTGACTTTGCAGCTCAGTCAATTTATGAAAAATAAACATTCTTATGCAAGATCATTCATTGTTCTTTACATGAAAAGATTCATCTCTAGAAGCTTCTACCCAAGTCGCCAAAACCATATTGGAAATTCGCTTTCATTAAAAAAATGAGAGTGCAAGCAAGTGCACACGATCGAATTAATGGCAGACAGGGACTCAATGAAAATATTCATCACGAGATGGGTTTCATAGCAGGACAAGCGTGTCGTCATTACCCACTGCACTCTCGTCGTGATTCGCTCCGCCCGCCCTGAGGGCCTTAAATGGGAACACCGAGGAGGGAAGATAACACGACTACTGTAAAAAGACCTCCCATCCCCCCATAACTTATTACAAACTAGATGATAAAGAGGGTTCTTCTAAAAGTTGTCAGAGTTCAAGGGGGATGAAACAGTAGTGGTATGTATGTATATCCGAGATTTCTTTTTGATGACTGGTTTTTATGGCTGCGGCTTATTACTATAAAGAGCAACAAACAAATTATAATAAAAATCGTTTTAATATGAAGGGTACGCTATTTCGCAGACATGAACTATTATTTTCGTAGACATTCATGTTTATGATAGTTATTATGTCCAACAAAGAAACTTTACACTTACGCTCTTAAGAAAATTAGAAAATACCCTGTACACATGATCTGACCAAGATTTTGTCTGGATATTATTTAAAAGAGACTGTGACCTCTGAGTTTGTTTCGGCCTTTCTTCTAAGAGTAGTCAGATAGGAAACGCCGACTTCATCTAGTTTTTAAAATATGTTTTAGGTGAAAAAGTGTTTGTACAAACCTACTTACAGAAATAAAATCATTCATCACAGCTAACGGTTAAACTGCAGAATGAACCTAACATTGATAAATTATCATCTTCTCATGATTGAGATATTGATATTCCGTCACTCTGTACCACCGATTCTTTATGCCTTGCCCAACCTAAGCACCGTGCAATCATAAGCAACAACGGCACCGCTGGCTGTCGAATGGTCGTGAGTCGAAATGTACCACGTTGGTAATATGCGCACGACTCCGACAATAGGTCGGTTCAGATTATAAAAAGAAAAGATCGTTAAAGGTTGACACGAAGAACATACTTAAAGTCACGCTTATAATAATAATAATAATAATAATAATAAACGTTTATTTCAAGTTCACAGAAAAACTCATAGTTGTTAGTAAAACTTAAAACCTAAGTGTTAGTAACATTTTTAATTATTATTATTTGATTTTTGTTGCTGCAACATGCATGTCGCAGCATCTCCGTATGTACGGACAGTCTATCCTGCTCGCAATCATTGCCAGCATGATGTTGGAACTTGCCCGCACCCTGCGCACTAGAGACGTGCAACGCTTTCGCATTGTTGTGTTTCATTATTAGCAGGAGAGTGCGGTCATGAGATAGTTGCATTTTGCAAATGGCGCATTCCACCTGCAGCCTTTGAATAAGCTGAAAATAAACAATAACTTGTCACACTTAGCACGGTACTTTCAGTTTTTATTGGTCGGTTGGTATAATATTCATAGTGACTTTATCTGACACTGTTCACATCAAAATTATCTAAGTTGATATCACTAAGCATCATCTGACTAGCCTTTTCCTAATTATGCTGTCGTCGGCTTGCAGTACCCTTTTCCTAATTATGTTGAGGTCGGCTTCCAATAGCCTTTTCGTAATTATGTTGAAGTCGGCTTCCAGTTTAATCAGATGCAGCTGAATATCTGTATTTTACATGAAAAGACTGCCTATCTGACCCCCACAACCCAGGTACTGGGTGACATGATGGCTGTTGGTAAGACTGGATAGTCAGAAGCCAGAAAAAGTCAAAGATATACCTAGAGACCTAAATGACAACCGGGACCAACGGCTTAACGTGCTTTCCGAGGCAAGTTGCTTGATATCATTAATTATTCCTTACTATATTTTATAGTTCCCAAATCAACTGATCATTACAGGCACATTGTACAAAACACAGTACGTGAATTCAACCCCTCAGTTCCGACACGTGCAGTACACGCTCACCGTTATCTTAGCACGTGGCTTCTTGCCTATCGATTTTGGGAGGAAGCATTGTCAACCTTTTTTTTTACTATTTCCTATTACAGTTGTGCTTAGTTACGAAGTTACACAACAAAGGATTCTTAATCGTCAACGTGAGACCTATTTTTAATTTATTGACGAAATATATTAAGTACAGTCAACTCTGGAATCTTTACTTTCTTTGAGAAATTTTACCCATGAGTACTGGACACTTAAATATCTCTCGATTAAATCGATTATGATTTCAATATTGTTAACGAAATAACAAGATAGTAGTGATAGGAATTTATTGGATACGCTATGTAAGATAAACTTTTAATCTTCTTTGACATGTAAACGATCTGAAAAGAAATATTTTTTGCTGTCATCAACTAGTGTCGCTAAATACCTATATATCTCTATAATGAAATGAAACAAGAATGGTCAATTAAAACAACGTATGACATATAACAATTAGGGATATATGCCACGTCACGTTATACATATGTATATATACCAACAACAAACGTCCTGATTGCGATAGAGCGGAAATTGACGCAAGTTCCGTTGCGGCACGTGTACTTAGTTCCGGACTTCCGGTCTTGTGCCGAAAATATATGGCGGGGTGTAACGAGACTTGTGGGAAAAACTTATCGACTTTTCTAATCTTTCTGTGACTGCCTATAAAGTTCAGAAACATATTTTATTGCCATTTATTTCATTTTAATGTAAATGAGAAAATACTACGAATAACACCTGTTTGATTTGTAAGAGTGTTTTTCCACTGTAAAACCATAACTTTGCCAAGGGTGTTTTAACATTTATAAACAAAAATTATGACTAATCTTGCGCTTTCTAAGAACAAATTACTATGTGACTTGACACATGTTGAGACTTACCTATTAATAATGTCTAGGTAAAATATCTATGTTGATAATATCTATAAATAAGTATTATGGCTTATTACCCGATTCCGGCTTGACGCCGACTTCTGGGACACCCTGTATATAATGACTATTTTCTTTTTTTCAGACGGTGAGTCGTGTAAGCTATAAAAGAGCAACCAGAAAAAAAAACCCGACATGTTTTCACATCATGTCCATGTTTTAACACGATGAAGTCAATGACGCTTGCGATGGCCCGGGCGGGGCGAGGGTGTCCCCGGGGATGAGCGTAGCAACAGAAGGGTTGATGATTGGGCCTGATATAAGCAAATGTTGCGAAGAAAACAAACACATAAATCTACGAGAAAGCCAGAAAAACAGTGTGTGTATATACAATTTTGACGTTTTTTTATTGAATCTTCTCAATAGAAGAAAGAAGATTTGTCCTTAATATTATGTTGGTGAATAAAGTGTATGTGATATTCGTAACAGTCAAGTTCAAACAAATGCAAAATAACAATTGAGTTGTTTTAAAAATATATTTACTTACATAAACCCAAAGAAGACAAACAAATACTTATCTAATCCATAAACATTTTGCAAAACTCGTGTTACTATAAAAATTCAGTAATAAAACATTACGGCACGTCGGCAATTTTCCATATCGTCCCAAACTGACACTTGGGTATTTGCGATCGTGCATTATTGGCGCATGAAATGCTTACAACGTTTTCCACTCGGCTCGAGTCGGATCGTGTCGGCCTGACTCGGCTAAATTACATGAAACGTGCTCGCAATTCACAAAATATCCGCTCTGCCCTTTCCTTCTCAGATTATACCAAAACACATTTATAGTACCCGTAAAATGTAACTACATATTCATTGAAAACAGAACAGTTACAACGTCGATACTTTTAAACCGAGTAAAAGAAAGACTTAAATGTTTATGGTTCAATAAAAAATCGTTTTTATTTCCACCACCACTGCAGTAAAGAAACATTCGCTATCCTTGTATCAGGAATACCTCGAAGCCAATTAACTACAGTTTTAATCCGAAAATCATTAACATACCATTAGCAAGTTTGTACCTACCCATCACTTATTTGTAAGTATTGTTAGACTAGAAGCCGACCCCAACACAGTTGGGAAAAGGCTAGGCAGACTTCCTTATTTGTAAGTATTCCGTGTCGTCGATTCAATCAAGTAATTATTAATCTAATTTAAACGAATCAACGGCATAAATCATGGGGACGAGCCCGTACAACTTAGCCAGCTGTCTGCCTCGCTAGTCCAATTTAATAAAAAGGTTTCCCATAGAGTACGTTGCTTAGTTTACAAATAGCCCCCCTTGCCCCCTGCCGTTGTGTGAGCGATGAAAATGCACGTGCGGTGTTATTGCGTATAGCAATCGATGACGCGACCGCGACCGTGCGATACAACTTTCTTTGGTTTCACTTTGTGGCACAGCCACAAACACAGCACAATCTGCCGTTACAGTAACGGCAAATTGCTTGTTACACATTGCGATAACTTTGTTAAGACAGTTTTTTAAACAAATATCTTTGATAACACTCCACTTTGTGCACGAGAGACAAGTTTTCATTGCAGTGAAATCAGGAATGTGGAAAACTACTTAGGTACCTACTGTAATCTAAGCGGTATGTTTAAACCTATAACCTAAATGCAAGTGGTTCACGAAACTTTATGAAGTGTAAACACGTTTCAAGTTATGTCACGTAAACGTTACGAGTTCTTGTAAAATTACATTACAAATACAAATGGTTTTTCATTTACAAGTCAAAGAAAAACAAATGCTGTTCCTTAGACATCAAAGTCAGACAAAGGGACCATCTACTCTAATTTAGAATTATGTACATGTTTTATTAAATATATCGAGGTATATTTGCCTATAAAGCTGGCTAGGGTGGATATAAGAAGGGTGCTGATTAAGTTACGTGACATGCGCGCGCCAATTTGTATCGGAGACTTCGCCCTCCGAGAGCACACGACACCATCAGCGAAATTACATTACTAGCCGTAATTAAATAGTCCTTGTTTTTATAGGAAAACATGGCGTGTTTACTGTAAAGAAACACGCACGGCGCACGCTACAAACAGCTCTAATGACATTGTAAATATTTGGTATTTACTGTGCTATTTAATGATACATGTTTCGTGTTAGGTACAAAAACGTATTTTCTTAACCTAGTCTGATTCAGTAACTTTAAAACCAGACGATGTTGAAGGTGGCACCAATCCTTCTTCTTCCTGTCTAGTCGAAATCAGGAAGATTAAACAAAACACTAATCAAAATTGAATGACGGAAAAGTCTATAAAGCAAAACTGTTACGTAATCCAACGTTTATTCATGGCGCCTGCTTCATTATCGATCATACTAAAAGCTTCTCTCACCAGCCCGCTCCAATATACTCCTTACTGTAAACAATAACATTGGAAACTTTTTAACACGTCGTAGAACATGCTCTCTTTATACTATTATCGTAAGCAATCGAGGCGAATAATTCAACGAGTTGTAAAAATATACACATGCACGTGCAACGCTTGGTTCAAGTGAAAACTCTAATTTTATTTAGTTTACCAATTTAGACCGCGGTTGTCCAAAGAATGACGAATGCACCTCATGAGTCTGCCAATTAACGTTCGAGAACAAAAAGTGGAACCCGAAATGGATATTTGTGGACCGGTATTTTATCAAGATGACTTTTAAAGCTGTGGCTGTAATTAACGTCACCTTTTGTAACGAAACAATATAGTTTGTGCTTGCGATAAAACGTACAGCGTTCTAAATGCGGTTCGGATATTTCACAAGTTTTCAACGTGATGTCATAATTTTTCCGACCATATTCTGCCTAGCTTTTTCCCAACTATACTAGGGTGGGCTTCTATGGTTGTCAGACTTTCGGGCTAGTCATTTTTCCGACTAACTTTTCTAATTTCCCTTAACTTTTATTTAGTTTAAACATAATTAAATCATTTACTAGCCAAATTCGTTGATTCAAGTCACTCAACCAATGAAACCATTCCACAGTTCTTAGAGCTGATTATAATAATAAAGAGTATCGTATGTGTTTCATCTGTCAGTCAAGGTGCTTGTACCAAACGGTTATCTAAACAGAGAGGGCGTTCGGCGCCGGCCGCGAGATTATGATCGCGCGAGGATCGTGATTAATAGCGAACTAGCGCGTGCGCAGGACACTCACGCATGTGTGCCCCGAACTTGTGAAGATGCTACGTTAAGAGTATATTTAGAAGACAATCTGTTCCGTCCTTTGTGCCCACAAAGCTCACGTTTTTCCCCAAGGAAAACAATAAATAGGAAGTGGTCTTTCATTTTTTCGTAGACCGTAGCGTAGCGCGATACTAGTGCAGATATCCTATACAACGTGTAACGTTAAATGCGCAAAACCTGAAAATAGTTTGATCAGAATAACGAGCACAAATAATTGAACCACTTTTTAATATAGGTCACATTTTTCAAAAAATCTTCATTAAAAATGTTGCCGTGTCTATTTATTAATAGGTCAAGCAAGCCAATGTCAGCGCGGCGCAGCGGCCCGGTGACGACTCCTCCCTCGGTAAAGCGTCGTCGCAGACGCAAGAAACGATCAGAATGGCCAGTAAAACTAAAATAGCACATAAAACCTTTACAATTTTTTTAATGACTTATTTTCTCTCTGAAATAGGTCAACTGAATTAAAAATCAGTTGGGGTGTCTGAGGTTTTGCGCATTTAACGTTACACGTTGTATATATTCCTGATTATTTTCAGGAGTTTTTTGCCCTACGAAAACAAAATCTTAGGATAACAGCTTAGGATATGTTATGTTATTAAGTTATTTGAGTTTCATGGTTTCAATGACTATTTTCATGTAAGTCGCCGTAAAAATTATTTACCTACGAATCAATTACCTCTATGTAAAGCACCTACTTACAAGCAAGCACAGTTCTATGATTTCCCATGTACCTGGGAGTCACTATTGCTCATAGTAATGAATAACAAATGCGAGCGGCGCACAAGTTCCAAGTAAATAAATCACGGCGCCCGCGCAGCCGTCCGGCGTCGCGTCGGCGTCACCGCGACGTACTCCGGAGACTGCCACACGTCCAAATGACTCACTCGCTTGACGAGCTTCAGATACCTACTTAAGAATTTACTGATGATAATTACTGCTGCTGATATGATTCAGGTTGCTGTATGGTCAATAGTTCACCTGTGACTGCCTTGTCTCTGGTATGCTCTATGACTGTCTATGAGTCATTCGTTTACTGCTATCTCTCTGAAATGCAGGATTTATGATTCATTTGATTTACTACCTTCACGTCGACTGCACCTGTATTATTTATTTTGGAAAGACGACGTAAACGTAGTATGTACCTGAACATGAGACACAAAGATTAAACTGCAAATAATGAAAATCACTACATAGTATAAAACAAAGTCGCTTCCCGCTGTCTGTCCCTATATATCGTCGACCGTAGGTTCAATTGATGTAAGGGACAAAATACCCAAAATGAGTTGAGTATACAGTTTTGTTCAGAATTTTTCGCTCTATCGAATGGTGAAAATAAAAAAAATCTAGCTTAAAAAAAATGTCCCTTACACTAATGATTTTTGGATCCAAATTTCGAATCAGCCCCACAATAACAATGTATCTGAAAAATTATGCAATATAGGAACTTGAAATGGTGTAATTATCGCCGCCAATCCACTTCAAATGAGGCAAGGGTCTTCCCAATCAACGAATTACCATTACATGGTTTATTTTTTAAGAAACAAGAATAAAACTGGCCTTACACTAATGTCTTTGTTGTCTCAAAAAACAAATATCATCCATACTTTAAATGGATTGCACGAGTTTTGACATAGTTGTCCCTTACCCCAATTTGCATTGTCATACTTTAAGCAGTGTCAACGTTACACCTATTTGAATCGAATTATTGCACTATTACCATCCCTTTCTATCTCACAACGTCTTTCTGTGTGCAAAAGAGAGGATAGTACCAATGCGAAAGCAGCGCGCGGGCATAAAAAAGTGGTATCAGTGCGAGTTCATCTGTCGTTAAAAACTACAAAAATAAGGGCTTTTTGGGAAAGTGCTCTGGCCCCTTGAAACTTTGTAGTAGGGTAGTAGGTTTCAAGGAGCCAGTGTACTTAATTTAGCTAAAAAACCATTATTTTTATAAATAAATGATAGAAGGGTTAATTTCCGGACGATAAATATTTTCGAAATTCATTCGGCACTTTTTAGTTGATTTATCAGAAATTTTTTACAAAGTTTCAAGGGGCCAGAGCACCAAAAAGCCATTACTTTTGTTATATTTTATAAATAAACAATAGAAGGGGTAGTTTCCGGATGATAAATGTTTTCGAAAATTATATGGCACTCTGTAGTTGATTTTCCAGAAAATTTTTACAAAGTTTCAAGGGGCCAGAGAACTTAATTTTGCCAAAAAGCCATTATTTTTGTTGTTTTTTTTATAAATAAGCAATAGAAGGGGTAGTTTCCGGATGATAAATGTTTTCGAAAATCATTCGACACTCTTTAGTTGATTTATCAGAATTTTTTTACAAAGTTTCAAGGGACCAGAGCACTTAGTTTTGCCAAAAAGCCGTTATTTTTTATAAATAAACAATAGAAGGGGTGGTTTCCGCATGAAACATTTTTTCGAAAATTGTTCGGCTCTATGTAGTTGATTTTCCAGAATTTTTTCACATGGTTTCAAGGGGCCAGAGCACTTAATTTAGCTAAAAACCATTATTTTTGTTGTTTTTTTTTTATAAAATAAGCAATAGAAGTGGTAGTTTCCGGATGATAAATGTTTTCGAAAATCATTCGGCACTCTTTAGTTGATTTATCAGAAATTTTTTACAAAGTTTCAAGGGGCCAGAGAACTTAATTTTGCTAAAAAAACCATTATTTTTGTTGTTTTTTATAAATAAACAATAGAAGGGGTAGTTGCCGGATGATAAATATTTTCGAAAATCATTCGGCACTCTTTAGTTGATTTTCCAGAAATTTTTCAAAAAGTTTCAAGGGGCCAGACAACTTAAATTTGCCAAAAAGCCATTATTTTTGTTGTTTTTTATTAATGTAATCTGATTAAATTGTTCCCTTTTTATTATTTAGATAATCACTCTATATTTTTTTTTCTAATGCATTAACAACAATATGTTACAATGATATGTCTTATTAATCGTAATTAAGGTTTATTATTCAATATATCTTTCATTATTTCGATTTTTTGCATATAAGAAAGTAGTAGAGCAGCCTTTTCTACTTTTGGAATTCAAACGTTTGGAACTTCAGCTACATGTTTGGTCGGGATTGTGCGCGGTTTTTGCAGCTACTCTTTTATTTGAATAAGAATTCAAAGTAAGTATAGGTAAAATTGTTACCATTTTTTTAATAATTTGATTTTAATAAGATGTTTATTAAAATCAAATTATTAAAAAAATGGTAACATAAATAAAACAATTATTAATAAAACAATTTTTATACAATAAAATAAAAATTGTTTTATTCAAACAAATACAAATTTGCTATTACAATGTACAAACATTGCATGTAAGCGACATACAAAAAAGCACACACACGGTTCTAATACATTTTCATGTCTTTTAAATGATTTCTTATAACGATTTCCAAATTTAAGATATCCGTACGTCAAAAGTGTGTACTTCATTTTCTGTCAAAAATCTCTTTACATTGTATTTTTTTCATAAATTTGTTCAACATGTCTTTTACACTATTTTTTCATTAATAGATTGGATCCAACGTAGAGGTCAATTTGATGTAAGGGACGGGACTACAAGAAACTTGGTCAGTAAGCGTTGCTGTAAGGGACATCTATTTTCTTAAATAGCTAACTTATTTAAATAAATGTTACACATGTAGATAGAGCACTAAAATACAAGTTTATGTGTGAAATCAGACCCGAAAAAGGTTAATAACAAAAAAAGTTATGGGCGATTTAGTCCGAAAAAAAACTTTGTCGGCCTCTCCTGAAAAATCGTATTTTGTCCCTTACTGCAATTGAACCTACGGTCGACGATATGCTTAGATCTTTAAAACTACGCAACGGATTTTGATGCGGTTTTTTTTAATAGATAGAGTGATTCAAGAGGAAGGTTTATATCTATAATACATACATAATATAGTAGAGAAACACTGATAATTTTAGAGATTTTTAATGTGTTGTCGTAAATAAACACTTTTTGGCGCTTACATTGCAAACGCTGGCTGAGCCCTACGAGATAGATCAAAATAATGTAGTACAGTATTGTACACCTTAAAAAGGTCTACAAAAAAATCCACAATGGTATATGTCTATCTCTTAGGGATAACTCACAATAACGATTTTTTATCCTATACTTTTTACGAGAAATAATGGCTCTAAAATTATTAGTGTTTCTCTACTATATTATGCATGTATTATACATATAAACCTTCATCTTGAATCACTCTTATCTATAAAAAAAAACCGCATCAAAATCCGTAGCGTAGTTTTCAAGATCTAAGCATGCATAGAGACAGACAGACAGCGGGAAGCGACTTTGTTTTATATGTACTATGTAGTGATCAGAATTGCACCCGTGCGAAGCCGGGGCGGGTCGCTAGTCAAAAATAAATAATAATGTACCTACAGCCGATCAGCTCAAAATAAACGATACCACTTCTCATCTGTCACGTTCACCTCTACAAGTCAATGCTCGACAACTAATCAAACATTTCAATCAGTCAAACAGTCACGTCATTGATTTGATACTAATCCAACCGCTCTGTATATGTACCTTTATTTATGAACATGTAACGCTCAATTAAACAAGCAAAGCCGTTGGATTTCCATGACTAATACCAACATTGGTACCCTGACAGCGACATTTAGTAACAATTGTATCCTTTATATTTGATAACGAGAGATTCCAAGTATTGCAAAGCTATAAGGTTTAGAGTTGAAGAGGAAACACGACTGATACTCGTTCTGCGTCGTTTCGCGAATAAGGTATTGGCTACATCGTTTAGATGTAGCGTTGAGTTGCTTTTTAACCGATCCATTCTGCAAAAATCTCACCGTGCAAACTTAGGTGAAGTGAAATTGTAGTAGTGTCAATCACTAGCATTATATGACTTCAAGCTAACTTCATTTAAGTTTTCACGGTAGGTTTTTACAGAATAAACCAGCTGATGTTACCGAAAGCTTGATCTAGTTCTAATTAAATTAAAACTGAAAATAATGAAATTGTATTTTCTCTTATCTTATTTTCTCTCTACTCTCTCTATTTCTAATCTGAACTTGTTTTCTTCAACATAATTTTTAAAATTTCACAAACTATCTAAAAGCCGTAAAAACACACACTTGTGTGACTAATCATGCATTGCTATAATATACTTATAATATGTTCAAATCAGGCAGGAGCAAACAGCCTATGACGAGCGGGCGTTCGTAGCCATGTCATGTTTCTGTCTGTGAAAACGTCCCGAACATTTTAATATATGCAATAGTTGTATCAGTAAATCGCGTTGTTCACGATCTATGTCCGCAGCTGAGCGCAAGTGGAACGCAGCTGTCGCGACGAGCAGACAACAGTTGTCCACCGCGTTTGTCTTCAATGCGCGCGCGCAACCCATCCAACCACCGGTACCAGATTAATCATTCGTAACTATTTTCTTTTAAACACGACATGAAAAAAGTTTTTTGATTAGGTAAGTACGAGTATATTCTTCTTGTCTAGTAGATACTTAGATATCAAAATTGAATCTGGAATGTCTACATTTTTCAGAGCTATGCGTGTCTGGTAGCCAATTCCAGCTAAAAACATTTTCCTCAAAACATTATAAAACAATTTCCATTCAATGTTCTCCAGAACTTTTCTTAATGAATACCTACTTATATTCAACAAAAAATACATCTATTTATCTTATCACCAAGCCGTTTATAAAACTTAAGATGACATACATTAACACAAAAATAATAAAACGTCAAGCACAAAGAAAAACAACAATTTTTTCCGCAACATTTCAATTTTTTATATGAGGGCATTACATCTCTATAAGAAACCACCTTTGAAGTTAATCCAGCGTTGAAAAAGTCACCATTAATAAATCGTAATGGTAATAAAAAGGATTGTATTAAATCATAAAAATATATTATATGACAAAGAACTATTATCTGACACGTGAAAAATACCAATCTGGCGCATATAAAAAGATTAACTGTCGCTCACTAGGCAATATCACGTATTCACACGGTAACAGAACTCTAAAATAGACGAGCGTTAAAACACAAAATTATTGTAACGAGACGCTTATACTCTTTGATGGATGGTTTCGGCGAGAGAAGCATAAAATGGTGCGATAAGGCAAAAATTGTAGCGCGAGCGAACCGCCGCCGGCCGCCATCCATCATCCGGCGAAATGGCCAGTTTCCATGAAAATTGCTAGATGATTTGCATATAACTTTACAACGAAGAGATATACGCGAATGATTACTGTAACCACCGGCTCGCAAGCACACTTTAAATACCAAATAACACTGATTTACAACAAGATTCGCACATAAATAAATCGTTTTGAGAAAATCCTGCCACGACAATTCCGATGTATAAATCGGACAACGTAGCATTAACCTAAAATCTTATTAAATTATGAAAGTAAATAATATGTAATTTATAATATCTAGACCAATCTTCTTTTTTTTTTCTCAGTTACGCAGGCGCGGTCAGTCGTGTGTAGTTTCCCGGCTGGCGGGCAGCGAGGCGACGCGCGCGTTTTCCACCGGATGCATTATGCGTGTAACTACATTAAGCCAACAAATGGTGTGATTTTTAAGGAAGAAAGGTCCAGATGAACGCTGTATCTTGTGACATGAACGAAAATAATTTGACGCAGCCGTTCGGCGGGCGACATACGGCGACACGTGGCCACGATATATTACACGCGAGCCGTGCACTAAAAATATTGTGTTGGCAAATTAATGGGCATTCCCGACGGTGGGTAGTGGGATGAAAGGAAGTGCCTTTTATATCTGAAACGTTGGTTTTGTATGAAAATGCGCGGCAGCCGGTCACACCTGTCCGCGTACATTGGAACGGGCGGCCGAGCGCGCGCGCCGCCCAACTCGCCAGGGCTGTTATACCGTTCACTCTATGGAAAATCTTTATGTATGTTTAATTAAATAAATGACTGCTCACCGGCCACATAAGAAAGGCAACTTGCACCTCAATCAACTCAGCCAATCGCAGTCCACTGCTGGACATAGGCCTCTCCCAGACTGCGCCACAACACCCTGTCCTCCGCCTTCTGCACCCAGTCTACCCCAGCCACCTTCTTTAGGTGGCTGTCCAATTGCACCTAAAAACAATAACTATATCTTAAAACGCTTCGAAATGACCAATCTATAAGTCCTTTTTAGCCCACACGACAAAGGAACTCATGACTTTCAAATAATAGGAGATTATGAGTTACAAATACCATCGAATAACCTGCAGTTATATTGAGTTATGTCGGTACTTAATCTCGGTCAAATAAACTTATTTTCTTTCTTTCTTTACTCGATCCTCATAAGTTTACTAGAAACGATGTCCAATTTACCCGTCAAAAGCTGTGATTACGATAGTGTCCTATCTTACGCCTGGTACCTAACCATCCCTGTATTCAATGTTGGACAATTTAAAATAAAGATGTTAGTATACATTTTTTCATGAAATAATTTTTCTGTATAACATGCACGGAAAATGTGGTACCACACCAGCAGGAAAAGGTGCAATATAAGGTACAGAAGATAAGTCGTTTCAAAAATTACTGTTGATATTATGACATGACGGGAATGACGAGACTAGTATTTTGGTAGCTTTGAAAAGCAGAACAAATCGAAGACAGAAGAAATCGAATCTCCGCAACAACGATGTACGTTGAAAACCAAAAGCTTTATCAAGAAAATTCTGGGTAAAATTCTTACGGAAGAAACTGAAGTGTCACCCCTACCTAGAACGGATGCGACAAAGAAGACGCATGTCGCCTTGTGCGTCAGTTTCATAATAATTGAGCAGATTAATAACCCCCGAGGGTGTTCATATTTCGCCGTCCGGCCGACTGTCGCTTCTTCCGACTCGTCATATCACACCCACAGGCCAGCTGTTCTGGCTACGTTTTTAAATATAAGTTGTGAAAAAGAAAGAAAGTGAGTGGCCAGTAACGGATGGGTTGGATTTAGTTACAGTAAGAAGTTCGTAAGATGATTGAATTCACGAGTACTCCCCTAACTCACAGAACTGACGTACAAAGGTTCAAGAGTCATTTTGAGAACGTGTACTTCTTTTGACGCTTCTGCGATAGCCTTTGTCTCTCCAACTGTGGGCTGCCACGCCTCATAGTCATTATTGTTTTCTTGTTCGCTCTATATACGACAGTTTTTTCAAAATTGTTCATTTCCCGAATCCGAATTTAACTCATCATCATCTGCCGAGCCTTTTCCCAACTATGTTGGGGTCGGCTTCCAGTCTAACCGGATGCAGCTGAATACCAGTATTTCACGTGGAGCGACTGCCTATCTGACCTCCACAACCCAGTTACTGGGTAATACGGTACCCCTAGGTAAGACTAGTTGTCAGACTTTCGGGCTAGTGACGACCCGTAACGTCTGTCAAAGATCCACGAATGACAGCCGGGACCAACGGCTTAACGTGCTTTCCGAGGCACGGAGGGGTCTTGGTATGTGAAGATGGTCACCCATCCACGGACCAACCGCGGCAAGCGTAGAAACCGAATTTAACTCTTCAGTAATATAATAATTATACGAGTATTTGCAAGTGCATCGTTTGCTGAAACTCTCAAGAGTTGTCTCGTAGATTGTAGACAGGCAAGCCGTAAGGTCCGGTAAAGTCGGGACCAGAGATTCTATTAAAATAGCCCGTTGCAATGATAAATTAGTTAAAACGCTCATAATGAACCACTTGCATCGAATTGACGGTCAAGAATACGCATCCTCGACTTAAGGGCGGGCGTCGCGGCGTCGTCTTCGGCTTCTCAGTATAAATACGTGGCACGTGCGCCAGCGCAGCTGCCCGCCACGTGGCCGCCTCTTTACGCGCCCAAGTAAAAATAGATCATTGTCTCGCGGACACGCCCACCCCACAGATAAAACACCACATCAAACATTATATCGACAGTAAAATCGCTCGTTTATTTGTTAGTCCGCGGTGTCATAACATCTGGTCATCTGCCGGAGCTGATGCCGCCGGCACAACAATCAACATGACGCTTTTTCATGTTCACATTGCTGCCGCTGTGTAAATAAATCTCTGCTAATTCCGATGTGCTAATAAATAATTTGATTGTAAGCCAATACGCGTGTATTTGGCCGAATAAACTCATAAATGTGTTGGCAGCACATCGGTTAGTGTTATCTCTACCTACAATTTCCCAGGATATCCATACATTTTAATATCTATTAAAACCTAAACATTCAACATATCCGTTGATTCGTCGTTGTTCATGGGTAAAATAATCGAAAGCTTCGCCTCCAGTTTACATTTTTCATTTCATATCATGCTTGTCTAGAATGTCATAGTCTTTGCTAGTATAGCATCAAAGGTTACCCGTTCCCGTTAGAAATCAATTAACATAAAAGATGCTTCTAAAACTTTTAAATATACTATGGCACGTGTCAAGCGACGTCTTCGCACTCAAAAAGCGAAACAAAAAGACGACAGAGCTTCCGGCGCGAAATGCTTCCGCCAGCTATAAGTTACAGTATCTGACTTACAATAGCTACTTGACACTTTATCAAGTGACATGACTTTACGTGCGCCAAGGCGTGTTACATAATGCATTTGTGCTGCCGTAACTATCTTTTTTATTTGTTTGTTTTTTTTTTTGTTTTCAATTATATTCTCCCGCTCTGGTCTGCCCGGCTTGGACGGACCTCCACCGTATGCTCCACCGTATCCTCCGGACGATCCACATAATGGTGACACCCCGCCATTGACGGAACAACCTCCCGAAGCAACCGTGTCCAGTCCAGTGAGGACCTGCGTCAGGCGGAAGGTGCGGACGCCGTGGCGCTTCTCTAGCAACTTCTCAAAGAGGGGACTTATCACCGCAATTGTGGCGTGCCCAGCACTGGGTTGCGACAGACGCACTCACCGTGTCGCCATAAGATCCCGCCGGAGCTCTGTCCGCTGTGCCGTATTTTCTTGCGGCAGTGGAGTTACGCCCCGGCGTTTTGCCTCCTCGCGCTGCCGTAACAACAACAAATTTACTACAAATAAAGTACCTATTATTTGGCTAGCATTTCCACTGTTTACTTTAGCATACTCGTATATGCACGTTTTGCAAGGACAAAACGGACGAAAAAGGAAGGAAAATTTGGGAAAATCCTGAAAGTTTTACAGAAAAACACTGTCATCATTGGTCCTTGGCTAAGTTATTGTCCTATACCTACTTATGTCTGACAGTAAAGTTAGTTCTTCAGACATTTATGTAAATTGTATTCATAACGCGTAATCTAAAATGGCATGATTGTAGATTTAGCTGGTATTTCTCTCTTAAAATATCCCGAAATACATTTTCTACATACCGATGTTATCTTAGACTGCCTTCTGCCTGCGACTTAGTCCGTGTAATATTTATGGTTTTTCGGAAACGAATCAGTAGTCCTGAAGATTATCCCCTATATACAAACTCACAAACACCTCTTTATAATAAAAAAATAGCTTTGTGGAGGTCGGAAATTATTCCACGGGAACGTACCTACTACCGTGATAAAAAGTATTCTATCTGAGTGTTAATCCAGGTACCAACTATCTGTGTGCTAAATTTCATCAAAATCCATACGCGTTTTTGTGTGTTTGACTAACAAACATCCAAACTTACAAACATTTCTCCGACATCTTCAACAATCATCGCCATATTTCAGCCAATTTACACAAAATATTAATCAGTTATACAGCTAAACCTTCCTCGTTAATCATTCCGGCCATTGGTGAAAACCATGTGAAAATCCGTTCAGTAGTTTTTGAGTTTATCGCTTTCAGACAGACAGGCAGACGCGACGGGCAGACTGTTTTATAATAAGTGTAGATTCCTCACTATATTGTTATATTGTTATGTACCTACGAGTATTACGTTAGATTTCCACATAGTTTTTTAAAGAAATAACTTTTTTTCATCCAGCTTTTGGTATCAACATTCTCAAAAAACAGAAACTGTTGAAAGAGCGTTTTAAGCGTCGGATTCAAAAGCATGCATTTCAGCACTTCAATATCAAGTGCGGGCATATAATTTTTCATGGCTCGTTGTACATCCCACAAGGCACACACAATACCGCGGTGTATACTGGCATTTAGCGCACATTGTTCGTGCGTCTATCAGCGACCGACAGGCGGGCGGCGCGGGCGCCTCTTCCTAATTCTAAAATATACACAAGCGCACGTGTCGACGCAGCTTGTTGGCACTTACTTATGGACAATGACTCCTTATTCCTCACTTTGTCTTCCAATAAAATGTCATTAGAATGGTTTATCAGCTACGACAGTGTTTTATGTAGATTTGCAACCTATTTTAATAGGGTAGAAAAATGATATTTTACTAGTATTTCAAACATTTATAAAACATTCGTTGACTTAGAGTTGTTAATAGTAGCTAAGTTGGAATGCAATGTAACGGAGGCCATTAAATTTTTTTGCAGTTTCATACCAAGTTATGGAACAACAAAGGTTTTACATCCGGGTTATATCACTACATAGTATAAAACAAAGTCGCTTCCCTGTCTGTCTGTCCCTATATATGCTTAGATCTTTAAAACTCCGCAACGGATTTTGATGCGGTTTTTTTTAATAGATAGAATGATTCAAGAGAAAGGTTTGTATGTATAATACATGCATAATATAGTAGAGAAACACTGATAATTTTAGACGTTTCTAATGTGTTGTCGTAAATAAACACATTTTTTTGCGCTTACATTGCAAACGCTGGCTGAACCCTTCGAGATAGATCAAAATAATGTAGTACAGTATTGTACACCTTAAAATGTTCTACAAAAAAGTCTGCAATGGTATATGTCTATCTCTTAGGGATAACCCACAATAACTATTTTTTATCCTTAACTTTTTACGAGAAATAATGGCTTATTTAAGAAGCAACTTTAGGCAATACAGCATTAATCCTTATCCAATTAAGTACCTTAAAAACATTGTGCATTTCATATAGATCATTATGGCCCTTCACAGGATGTAATTTAAATGAATATTTTCGAAGATATTACAGATTTAAAATGCGGGCGTTACCGGCCGGGGAGTCGGCCGGTGGCGCTTGAAACTACCCAACGGATTTTGATGGTTTTTTTTTTAATAGATAGAGTGATTCAAGAGGAAGGTTTATATGTATAATACATGCATAATATAGTAGAGAAACACTGATAATTTTAGAGGTTTCTAATGTGATGTCGTAAATAAATACATTTTTTGCGTTTACATTGCAAACGCTGGCTGAATCCTACGAGATAGAAATCCGTAGCGAAGTTTTCAAGATCTAAGCATACATAGAGACAGACAGACAGCGGGAAGCGACTTTGTTTTATACTATGTAGTGATGAACATTGCACCCGTGCGAAGCCGGGGCGTGTCGCTAGTGTTAGTATAAAGACATGTCCAAGGTTAAGTGAGTGAGAGTTCATCAGTTACAGTAATAGTAACCCACATTATATCTTAGCATAGAATTACCATAAAGAGACCTCCACACCCATAATAGTCTCAAGTGAGCAAGTAAAATATTAAATGATACAAGTTTACAACCCTACCTTTTTACGAGTCGTCTATGACGGCAGCTTAGACCTGCCATTATTGTTAATTTATTTATTTATTTATTAAAACTTTATGCACAAGTAAAAAAGTAGTGTACAAAGGCGCACTTTATGCCTGAGGCATTTTCTACCATTCAACCTTAGGGTGATGCAGAGACAAAATATGGCAGGTGGAAAATACGGGATAGATAGCTAGGAAATGACTATACAATACAAGAATTAATAACAATACATAGATAGATACATATATACATACATATAAAGAAAATTAAATGTCAAGAGAAAAATGATCGGTAGAGGAGAAAACGAATCCAGCATATCAGCGCTGGGATGTTACGGCCAACTTCTGACGGATATGTTAATCTTACCTTCATTTACAATTGTTTGACTTAATGATAAGGTAGGTATTTCACTGTGGTTAGAAACAAACTAGAAGGTAAAGTACTCCATTCATTCAGCAAATCAACACCACACTGATATGAAACATCAAAACAATTTCCAAATGTATCACAGGATCATATTTCAGTTACCGTGCTATGAAATTGAATATGTAAACTTTAACGTTGTGAATACAATTTTCCGCCTCCCCAATTCCCCCCTCCCCCATTTGCAGCCTATTCAAGCACCCCTCGCGATCGATACTGGCCGCCATGTTGAATTTTCCGACCAATGCTGGTCGCTATGGAAAGCCGTTGCCATGGTAACGCGTCACGCCACGAACCGGCGCGAAGGGGAAAGTGACACGGGGAAGGTTTTCAGTCGTTTTGTGCCGTTTTATAGTAGGGTGCAAGGCTGTAATAATTATACCTATGAGGCTATGATAGTTGCGTATATGAACGCATACATAACAGCAGTAGTTTTTGCTTTTATAATAATAATTTATTTATTTCAGACATAATTCTAGTCCATAGTTTGAAATTCGTACTCATACAATAAATTACATTAAAATTACTTATAAAATATAATATCAATATAATATATGTTGCTTGGTAAACAAATTAAAATAGCATTAGCAACATTTTCCCTTTCTATTACAGCCGGTCTATTCTGTAAAAACTCACCGTGAAAACTTAGGTTTTAACCTAAGTTTTCACTTAGGTTAAAACCTATCTTTCCACCGGATGCTAGGGATTGACACTATTCACACAGCTCACTTCAAGCTCACTTCACCTAAGTGTTCACGGTGAGATTTGTTCAGAATAGGTCAGCTTACTTAGACACATTCCGCTTTATTATTTTATAACTTTATGCTCGAGTTGCAATAAACATGTGGAAAGCATTGCCAATCCAAACGGAGTTTAAATAATGTTTACTGTTCGAAACTGTTTCTGTTGTTATATCTATCATTTTACAAAATCTACACTTGGGTTTTCTCATGCACACCTACTTTAAATATCTATTATACAAACTCAATGCGTTTAAAGTTTCTATTCTTAATTTAAGCTCCTTATTCTGATTCTCTACTCAAGGTGAAATAATACCCGTAAATTCATTTTGCACGTGCATTGTAACTCAAAAGCGTATCTCCTAACAGTTCGCTAGTGTTGTACCAACACCGCTGCTGACTACACAATGAGTTAGCGATGTTAGCATTGTGCTAATTGATATATCCCTTTATACTTTCGCAAAACTCTTCAAAACAACTTCCTTTTCTTTGAAAAGTAAAACCGCATTGGAGTTATGTAGTCTCTGTAGGGGTGCCATGGTTTTGGGTAGAAAATTTCGGGACAGGCATTTACCATCAGGAAACAAATTGCTTAATTAAATTACTATAGATCTTAATAAAGTTTGATTTGGTGTAGACTTAGAACTCCTCTTTATAAAAGTCAAAACACATCTGAAAATTGCTTTAACAAACATAATAACTTTTTTAAGAACCAAACAACATTTTTTAAGAAAACTTGACCGATTTGAGAATCGTCTCTCGTAAAGTCGTTTGTAGATGAATGATCCTCCAAGATGGAAAAGCATGGTCTCCGTGTAGAGAGGTTCGACGTTGTTTATAACTTTGTTTGCAGCTCCAAGTGTTCGTCGACATAGAATAGAAACACCTGCGACCTACCTGTCTGTACGGCGAAATCTCAGCGGACTTTCGACTTTACAGTTTCCTGCGTTTGTTCGCTAACAATAGGCAATAAGGCGCGGGCGCACCGACAGACGATGCGCTATTCAAACCCGACCGTTGCTCCGACAACACTATTCTTAATATCGCCCATTCATCGGTTAGCAGTATTTCTTCGCGTTCTTGTATCCTTGTATTACTTTTATGCTTACATTCAGGTGGTCATGCATCGGTGGTGTAGCGGAAATACCCTAAATAATGCCCACTGCCTATTTCAATGAACGATTGTCGCGAGTATTGAGTACAAGTTGCGACCAGTCCGATTATGTACTTCATGAAGCTTGTTCAGACTGTTCATTTTGTTGTAACATTTGAGCAGTGCATTGATGACTCACGTGCGAACAAATGTTTCAAAAACTAAAGCATTAACGCCTACCAACCATGAATGAACAAACTGCTGAAAAAGAAAGGAGTCCTGTGTCCCAGCAGTAGGCTGGTTATGTAGCCATGAATGCCCAAAAACCAAACCCGTGACATATAAGTACCACTATCACAGTATTTAGTTTATCATTCTATTAATTATTAGTAAGTAGGAGTAACTCGATTGATGCGTAGGCTACTATGCATATAACAGACGCAGCATGCATACAAGGTGTAAATTAATTAACCGAAAACCTAAAAAGGGGACACTCATAATTATTAACAAATTCGTAAAATAAATTCACCTTGTATGCGAGTATCAGCCTGTTTTGTCACCTGTCCTATGTTTTTCTTCACCATCATCAGTCAATGGACCATCATATCTAAGAGGATTTAACTTAGTCAGTTCGTATGGAATTGAATAATTCACGAGACTTGTCAGATTCGAACCAACTACCTCCCTAAACCACGTTATAGGTACTGTACTAAACGTGGTAGTTTAAGGTTTGACAATATCTCCCTGAACAACGAAGGCGAGATTGTGAGCAGTATTCGTTACATAAGAACTTCTTTTGTTGTATGCCTAAGATTAGGTTGTTATGTAAAAGTGGCCTCTTAAGATTTTTACAAGTGGTAATTGGTTGCTGACAATGGACCCTCGACTACCTGTTTCTTAATCACCAAAAAAATGCTTTGGACAAAGTACTTGGAAACAATAAATTTCAAGAACCCACTTTAGACTTAGAAGACAGACAAATAATTATACCTTTGCATAATAATGCTTTATTGTACTACAATCAACAGGGCAGCTCTTGTACAGACAGGTAAGAATAGCGTGGTGTAAATACCCAAAGGATATCTAAGAAGCAGGCGATATAACTCAGCTCTCAATAGTCATGAATAATAAAAACAGTACAGAGGATTGCTACAATTGTGCTGTCACTTCACGTCGAGTGCGCATTATGCAGATTCAGTTACATTAAAACAAGTTTCTAGTTAGTGGAGGGCCCACACACGTGCAGCAATCCTACGTAGAGATGGGTCGAGGGCAAAAACAAATATGGGCAGAATGGGCATAAACTTGGCATATTGGGCGTAAACGAGTTTACGCCCAAATAAATGCCCGATCACTGGGCGGAAAAACTAATAACTTTGTTTTGTAAAAAATAAAGCAGGAACTTAACTTAAAATGAAACTTGATGTCAGTATTTTGTATGTAAATTAAAATTTTAATCAAATAATCAGTCTTGTTAAAAAAATCACAGTAGGTAATTATAGAAAATATAATTTTAACTCTCTTTAAATGAAAAATGAAGTGGTCTTGTAATTGGCTTTGATCCTACAATAGTCTTTGTACGTAATATACTACTCTGCCATAAAAATACCGGGAAAAGCGACGTGAGGTCGAGTGTTATCTTGTAGTAAAACTACATTGACTCGTGTTCGACGGTTTTTCTTGATATCAGCAGATAGTTTGGTGAGCTGGGTTGAATATTTGTCAGCGTTTATAGTTTCACTGTGTAATCAATGTATCTTATAAAAGAAAGTGTGCAATGTGCATGCCGCTAAAACTTAGAAATGAGTCCCGGTACGATCAAGGGAGTTATATGGTGTGGTAAGCCTCTATCTCCTGTCCATGAAGAATGTAAAGAATGTTCCCGTTTTTACCAGAAGGGCATACTTTTGAAGATATAAGGGCTGGAGTTTTTGCCCTCTGGAAATTTCTAGAACAGTCCAGAACAATCGAGAGTATTCGAGAGCATTCCACAACATTCAAGAACATTCTGGAATGTTGTGGAATGTTTGGGAACATTCGAGAGTATTCAGGAACATCCTAGATCATTGAGTAGGAAATTCTAAAAATTTATACATACATACATACCCCGGAAAAATGAAAAATGTTGTTTATAAACAAGTATTGTAGTTAGAATGTATTTTCAATAAAAAAAAATGTTAAGTTGTAGTTGTGTGTGTTTGTTGTAGTTGTTGTTGTAAGTTGTTGTTGTAAAGTTTATTCCAACTACCACACAATCTCATATCAACTCCCTGAGCGAAACCGGCTACCCCAGGTAGTATTTCATAAAACAGCATGCCTTGCGCGTCCCAGAAACAGCAAAGCAGAACTTTTAAGTGGTTCTTTTGACTCAGCTTCGGTTGAGTTGGTGGCGTTTCTTCTCGAGGCAGTCAAAAAGCACGACGTGTATCGTTCTCGTGATGAATCCATGATTCATCTCCAGTAACCAGATCAGACAAAAACTATTTACGTCGGGGTTGCAGCAAAAGTGATTGACAAATAGCGACACGGACTGCACGACTGGCGTCTGTAAGGATGTGCGGTACCCACCGAGCCAAAACTTTTCGATACCCAAACTCATGCAGATTGTATTCCACGGCGTGGTGACTGCAGTTAAGTGCTTCCGCTAATTCACAACTGGTAGCATCCGGATTCGACTGCAGTTCGCGGCGTAAATCGTCATCATTCACAGCGGTTGGTCGTCCTGAACGTGGCTGACTTTCAAGGCTCCTGTATCCTCATTTAAAACGGTCAAGCCATCGGGACACCGTCGCATGGCTTGTACAGACGCCAGCACATCAAGCTACTACAATCTGTCAGATTTCTTTAATAGATTATAACTTTATCGCTAAAGCATAAGGTTCAACGTTGATTGGGAAAATCTGACAGTTTCGGGTAGCTTGATGTGCTGGCGTCTGTACTTCCAGCGCCCAATGCAGTATTGATATTGTCAGCCCCAGCCCGCGCACTGTGGCCTGAGGCCCCTCTCCCACAGCGACTTTTTCTAGCGAGGCTGTTCCGCGTTTCGTAAACGCGTGACAGCATCGCTACTACCGCACGTTTGTCGCATTTGTAACGCGCTACAGAAGCGATGACAACTCGCTACTCGCTACATCGCGACTGTATCGAAGTAAACGCGCGACCGTGTCGGACGACATCGGGGAGAGAACGGAGGGAGGGTGGCGCCTGAGTGGAGATGTGGAAAACCAAGCATCAGTGCAGCAAAGACAGGTCGAGTGCTGTAAAAACAGCACCAAAGACAACGTGACTAATGTTGCCTCAACGGAGTCCATCTTGCAAGTCTGGCATTTTTGTGTCGTTACTGAAACGCGTTTGCATCGCGACAGAAGCGCGACAGTATCGCGTTTGCATCGCGACTGAGAATCGTGGTGTGAGCGAGTGCAAACAGCTAGCAACCTATGGTTGTAAAAATACCGTATAATACCAAAAGGCTAGGTATTAAACAGGTATTTTACCATAACTTACGGTATTATTGGTATTTTGTGTATTTTAGATTTTGATTCACTTTTTAAGATCCTGCGTTATTACGAAGAGTTGTAGTTTAATAAATAAAATATATTTGAAGTTTCGATTGTATTCTATATTTTAGAATGACTAATTCTAATCTAGTTTAATAATATAATAATCTAATCTAATAGTCGTTACACGACTATCAGCGTATTAGGTTTCTGCTTGAAGGCACCCAGAGTAGTACCGACAATCTACGATGTCATCGTCATCGTGATCGTGATCGTCATTGTCATCGTGATTGTCATCGTCATCGTGATCGTGATCGTGATCGTGAGCGTGATCGTGATCGTCATCGTCATCGTGATTGTCATCGTCATCGTGACCGTCATCGTCATCGTGATCGTGATCGTGATCGTGAGCGTGATCGTTATCGTGATCGTCATCGTGATCGTGAGCGTGATCTTCATCGTGATCGTGATCGTGATCGTCATCGTGATTGTGATCGTCATCGTGATCGTCATCTTCATCGTGATCGTGATCGTCATCGTCATCGTCATCGTGATCGTCACCGTCATCGTGATCGTGATCGTGATTGTGAACGTGATCGTCATCGTGATCGTGATCGTCATCGTGATCGTCATCTTCATCGTGATCGTGATCGTGATCGTCATCGTCATCGTGATCGTCATCTTCATCGTGATCGTGATCGTGATCGTCATCGTCATCGTGATCGTGATTGTGAGCGTGATCGTCATCGTCATCGTGATCGTGATCGTCATCGTGATCGTGATCGTCATCGTCATCGTGAACGTCATCGTCATCATCGTCATCGTCATCGTCATCTAGTGATGAGCAAAGCAAGACCAAGACCAAGACTGGGACAGTCTTTGTATTGGTCTTCGTGTTGCTTACTCAGTCTTGGTCTTGGTCTTGCTTGTTCGGTCTTGGTGTTGGTCTTGCTAGTGTATAGATAGTCTTGGTCTTGCTCAAATACTTCGAGTCTTGATCATGGTCTTGGTCTTGGATTTTGCTCATCACTACTTCTATCCCATTCTCTCGCACGTTAAATCCTATAGATGTGTGTTTATCTCTTTTTACCGTCGCTTTTTCGTTTCATTGATTTTCAAATCACATCGATGCTAAAGTTTTCACTTCAAAATACCATTTCATGTTTTATATCTGTGCATTTCCACCGTATTTTCAGTATTTTAATTATTACTCAGATAATTTACTTAAAAAATACAGAAACAATCGATTTATACATAAAATACCGTAGCAAATGGTATAATACCGTATTATACGGTATTTTTCGTTTTATACGTTTCAATACAAACGGTATAATACAGCACTTACATCTCTATAGCAACCGCATCGCGACTGTATCGATGCGAAAGCGCGACAGCATCGCTACAAAAAGTCGCCGTGGCGTGGGCGAGAGGCCTAAAAAGTACTCGTATAAGAACAGTGTTCGAACTTGTCGCTCGTCCATTTTTTCTTCAAACTTACTAAACCGATCGCGAGGGCGCCTTTATATTTCCCCACATCACAAGTACCTAGAACATTCTACCACACTCTAGAATACTATCGAAAACAATTGACCAGATAAAGAAAATGTATAGTTTTGTAGTGTCTCATTAACAGGAAAAGGAACATATATGGGGTATTTTCGGATACCCCTAGGTATGAGGAATCGATTTTTTTTGTATTGACGTCGCTATTTGGACCAATTAATCTTTTCTGCACACTCAAATATGAATTTAATCAAATAATTTGAATGAAAAAAGTAATAAAAGTTCTGTTAAAGTTTTTGCCCAGACAAAAGGCATTTATTGGGCGTTTACGGGCATTTATCCGGCGTTTATTCAAAGCGCCCAATTTGCCAGGGCATAAACCCATCTCTAATCCTACGCCGATGCGACGACCGACGCCGAGAGCATTGACTCGCGATTTGCAGGTGTCGCGGTCGCGACCCAATGGTGGCAAGCCTGCGCGCGCACCTCGCCAAAGCAACCGCGCCCGCGCACCACACCGCGCCGCGAGGTGACGTCATCGACGAATACCTAGTACTCTATACGCACATCGGCGCCGGCGCATACATTCAATGATTCTATTAACATTTTTCCAATACCTGCTTTTACAAGCTAAATAAAGTTGACGAATCACGTCCACCTAGTTAATAGTTATTGCACTGAAGTCATGAAATTTGATCTTTACTGTAAGTACATACTAAGTTAATGCTAGGGTGCCCATAATAAAATGGGTAATATATGGCAACGCTGTCAGATATGTTGATTTACTTTATTGCAGCAGCTAGTATTAATATTTATTTACATTTAAGCAACACACAGACACAGACACAGATTACCTTGTAAAGTACATGGCTACACAAGTACCTGCGCACGACGCACATCTTCTACGCACGTCTGGGCACCTATTGCATTAGTATACCGCACATCACCAAACGCAAAGAAATTTTATGGCCTTCCTTTCCCGACGAGCATCCTTAGCTAACTTTAAGCGCGCTCCACTCGTCCATCTATGTACGGCCATCACCGAAGCTAAGTGATGTGGGTTTTTGTTTCTAACTCCGCAAGGAAAGTTGACGTCGCCTTAAATCAAGGGAGCTCGTTACTAAAAGAAATCACTGCCTACCATCGACCATTCCGTCCGCCATATTTGGCCTGAAAATGTACATTTTTATGTTTGCTTTATAAAAGGAATAAGAATCTCTTATGGATGCAGGTGGACTGAAAGAGCCGCTTTGAGTTTACGTAATGAGGAACTTGTGTTCCTTAAACGTTCTGTAAAAACGGACGAATGTTCTGCATTGGCATTCTTACTGATGATTTGTTTACATTAAACCGATCCATACATATATCAGTATTCGGCGAAAAAGCCGTAGTGATCAATCAAAGTTTTTTTGCAATCGCAAATATCCTGCTGACATCAAATTTATTGACATCGATCACAGACAGAGGTGGACGAAAAACAATTGTTTCGAACACCAATATCATGGTGAGTTTTAACGAAGGTGACTTGCCTTTTGTTTCCATTTCAAAATACCGTAGAAGTTTTTATTGTTCGTCGGTGGCAAACAATAAACTAGTGATAGATTGTGTTGTGTACCGGCGCAGGCGGCGACGAGTGCAGGTCAGCGGTGAGCGGTGGCAGGGTTATCTGCTCCGGCAGGCCGGCGCCGGCGGCTTATCAACCTGCTGCCACATACTGCGACCATTACTCACGCTACAATGCCAGCCGATGATGCCTCTGTGACGTCTGACGTCATCTCTTAGAGTACTTTCCATGGAACAGGTGTCCAAGACCACAAAAAAATTGTAATTTAAAATCTGGTAAATTCCGTACATTCAAAGCTGGTCCCCGTCCACATCACAGACTCATTACCCATTATAAAGTTTTCACATTATAAATTCAAATCATCTTCCCCCCCCCCCCCCCCATCATCAATCCAACATCAATTCATCTTCAATCCCTCTTTCTCGGTTTTTCGTAAACATTTCTAGCTTTAGCTTCGAATGTGACCAGATGTGACGTGATAACAGTGTTTATGCTGAATAATTCAAATATTCAAACCAATTTCAAATACAACATTTCCCATATAATGAATAATTTAAAGTATGAAAACATTTTAATATTGACAAAAACAGACACCCTTCCGAATGGCTTATCTTAACCTAATAAAAATTCCGAAACAACCCAGAAAATTATAATGACCGAAATGACTAGTCAAAAATTTGGTCAAGCTAGAGTCGATATTTTACTTTTGAGTTCTGAATAAGGCTAAATGGTATTATGTTATAATAGTACACAACCAAACGTAAATACTATACTTAAGTTCATACTAACGACTGCATGAAAAGGGAAATACGATCAGAAGATAAATAAGTAGTCAGAACTGACACAAACTGTAAAGCGCTTCCGTTACATTGATTCTACGTAAGATGTGAACCACCTAAGATGATTTTGGGTAAGATGCTCCATACATACTTAGATCCCATTAATAAATCTCAGGGCAATTTATAATACCAGCGACACAGAACTCTAAAACTTGCCTTATTAACAAACCTTGGGAAACTTGACGTTTAAAGGTCTTTTAAAACACAAGAAAAAAAAACAAATGTTTCTTCAATACAAAAAGCACCTGAGAATGAAGGCGGGACCACTTGACTAATATTTCGATTATTACAAATCACCGTGAAATGTGTGATTCAACACTGCTGAAGTCCATTACTGGTCCATGAGACATTCTGATATTTATATGCGGAAGGAATGGTTCAATGGATGGGATGCATGATAAAGGTCTCTTGATAGTTAGTGTGGAACACGTGTGAGTGTCCCAGGTAGTGGTTAATAATTCGTTTAGTCCAGAGGTAGCGGGTACGTTTTTTGGTCGGCGGGCCACACAGGTGCACTCGCCTTCTAATTTACAATTCCCGATACCGCCGGGCCATGGGACACAGACGTGTTTAATGCTCCTTTGTGCTCACAGACTGTGATGGAGTCTCGTAATCTCACAGATTTTATTTTGATATTATTCATGGAGTTATTTAAGTCCTTCCTTAGATACTTGATTCAATAGAGTATTCAAATGAGATCACGGAAATCGTTAAGTCCCAGTATAACTTCAATCACTTCGATAAAGTTCAATCGACTTATTACGTAGAGAGCCACAAGCTTCTCACGAGACTTACTTAAAGGTAAGTCCTACAAGTCCATGAAAAAAGCATAGTACCGTACTGCAGGTAGCAATTAATGTATGCGACTAATGTCTAGTTCTAAATATAACGACATTAGTGGACATTAACCGTCCATATTAGACGTCTAATGACCACGCAAATGCGCGTAATTAGTACAATCGTAGACATCCTCTGCTACCTCAGCTATGTTTGTTATTCCACCAGCACCTGTTTCCTCTAATCTTATAATTCCAAGTATACCTTATTTAACTTAAGTGAGACATAAATAAGTGGCAATCAACTTTATTACAAGTGGCCCAATTAAAAACTTAAAACGATATATAAGTTAATTAATTAAATTATTTATAAGCATATCATAATCAATATATTATTGGTACCGAAGGTACTGGAAGCGTTTAAATTACCGAATTATTTCATCATGAGGAGTGCTACCACCTACAGACATTCCCAAGATAATTTAATTATTTCATAAGTTAATTAGCGGGCTACGAACTTACTACGGGCTACGACATTTTACTTTAATTTATTTCAACTAAAATGATTGTAAGATTAATTAATATGCTTTAACTAATTCCAAGATTTTAAATCACCTCCACGGCTTAGCTCTTATCGAGTGAAACAAGAAACCTCTATAGATTACAAAAGAGTCTCTGTCTCATAAAAGTACCTACTTATAAGTAAAATTTATTTGTTCAAAAATACACAACAATTTAATATTGTGTTTTATGAGACACTTATTTCTGAACCAAATCACAGTAAATACAGGCATCATAGTACAGGTCCAGGAGCTTTCGCTCATCATTGATCCATTGTTAGATGCATTAGTACCTACCATTAGTTAATTGACTGGCACTCGAGAGGTGAGCGGTGATCACGAGCAAATTGATCGACTGGACACGTCACGAACTGAACGTAGGTGGTAACCTAGCAGTATTGTTCAATCACTCGGAAATCACGATTTGTGTTGAACTCTGTTGTTATACTGCTAATGGAAAAGTGTAAACAATATATCCGTTGGTACTAACTTATTTATTCATAGGTACATCAATAAAGTACTAGTCATTAACGGTTCCTTAAGGGGCAACTAAAAAAGTTGACACTGCTCAAAGGCCGTAAATCTTACCGAAATTTCTTTAGTTTTCGTGACTGATAGACAATAGATTTCGACTTTCGATCGATATTTAACATTCTAACTGTACACAGCCGTATTCAGTAAATTCGTAAATCTGGACGACCACGGTTACATTGATATACAAATATTTTTTATTATAGAATCAATGCCACAACAAGTCCACAGCACGTCTGTCGGATAAGCCGCTTATGCATAAAGTTACTCAGTTTAACTTGTGGCTTTCTTTCATCTCTCAATAGCATTTTCCTGGATGGCGATTTCTAAACAATTGTGTTGTAAATGTCTGATGACGTCTTGTGATTGTATGACAAACGCAGATTGAGTGGTGATGTTCAAAGTTTATTTAAGGCATGCGAGATGAATAAAAAATCGAATTGATTATTCAACTCATTAAACAATCAAATAAATCGTAGCACGTAGCCAGCGGAAGCGTTTATTGGTCCTCACTCCGAAGGTAGGAACATGTCGAGTAAGCAATAAACCATGCCGGCGCCATCTTGAATTTGTATTGTCACCGATTGTCGGTGCAGTGCTGAAGTGATGGGAGGTCCATCCGGCGCCGGCCATTTGCATCGGACGAGCTCGGAATCGATTATTTTCAATCAAACTAATATTCTATGCTGATGCCTTTCCTTGATTTTAAATTACGTGCTTAAAGGTAAAGACACACACACGTGAACCTAGGTCTACTTTAAGTTATTCGAGATTAACAAATACT
Organism: Eremobia ochroleuca; assembly: GCA_949629135.1. Classification (NCBI taxonomy): domain Eukaryota; kingdom Metazoa; phylum Arthropoda; class Insecta; order Lepidoptera; family Noctuidae; genus Eremobia; species Eremobia ochroleuca. The sequence goes on along the minus strand of OX451400.1, from coordinate 12,093,362 downwards.
AGAACTAACAAACATGTTTTTCGAATGAAAGTGTCTTTAAATCAAAATTGTAATAATAAAAATCTACCAAGAAATAGCCCTGCTTTACAAGATTCTATGTACGCAATGGGCTCGCGATACTTTTCCACGCGCATGCAATTTCTTTAGCATTTATTAATTAAATATCTGGTAGGTAAAGTTAGAACAAGTGCATCGTCAGCGACAGGTGGCCCGGCACGTGCCGGCTTGAATAAAACGCAATGAATGTCAAATGTGCTCGGGACACCGCACACTATGCACTTTACTGACCGCACCGCATATAAAGAACCTTCGATAAAAAACGTAAAATACATTTCGCTTCACCCTCGCACTCACTTAGGTCTTTTTACATCGAACGGACGCGAAGATACTTTCTGATTCCATGTCATTAAGATATTTATTGCGCGACGTTGAGCACGCAACTATATTTTAATTTTAGCGAGTGTGTCGACGTCACAGGACTTAGTTTCGCGGAGCACGGGCGCGGCTCCGGATTGAGGGTTAATTCGCCACCCTCTGTGAATGCCTGACTTTTCATTATCGAGATGTTTTATTAAAGTAGGGACCGGTACGTCTACTAGGGGAGCACTAGGGTTATCTCCTAAGTAAACATACTTAGAAGTCATACTCATACAGTCACAGAATAGGTGCAGAGTCGACCAACAATGTTGTGAAGACGATGTCTTTAGTTATGTAAATTGGATTTCCCTCTGTATCTAAATCATTAAAAACTTATTTAAGTAATAAATACGGGATTCATGGGATATCGTATCTTACAATAGCACCCACATACTAAAAAAATCTATTTCCTCTTGAAGCACTCTAGCATTTTAATTTTAAATTTCGCAACCCTACGTAGGATCTGAGCGCCATTATATTGAGTTACCCGAGGCGAGGTGTGGGTGGAATGTTTACACTGGGATTTAGGGCTGGCCCTGGCCATATTGCATTCCTATACGCAGCCGAGCATCGCACGTCATGCTCAACGTCAAATAAACTGGCTGATTGCGATCTGTACCTCCTGGAGAAACTGTTCTGACTTTACGTCCATATTATGAATGCGAAACACAAGAGACGCAAGTTATTGCCGTCGGCAGTGGGGCTACGTCTTTGTAATAGTAAAATTTTGTGAAGAAGAAGAGAAGTATAATCCATAAGGACGCAATAGTTACAAAGACAAGCAATCACTTACGTTTTTGCACCTACATATTAAGGCTGCAACTTTTTTCTTCATTATGGTTAATAATAATAAAAATAATTCTTTAATTCAGATAACTAAGATCCAATGTGTTTATTTTTATTTTATTAAGAAAACTTACCGCTAGGATACAGATAGTTGACAGTTAGTGAAAGAAGGCCAATTAAAAGTTTTCACAGACAATATTAGGGTAGCACAAGAAATAGTAGACAGGCAAGAGAAAGTAAGAAATAAGCACACGCAGAGAATTAAGAAAAGACTAAACAAGTCTAACTAAGACTAAAGAAGTTTTTACATAACATTTTTTTAGTTTCGGAACACTGGTGGAGAATTAATCGAGATGAGTGTTAGTAATTACAACAATGACTTACAAATATTGTTAGTTAAGTGACACAATATTGATGATTCAATATTAATTTATCACCGTCCTCACCATTTTTTTTTTAATTGGAGAGGTAACATCCTCCCCTATTATTTTGAGGATGTTGTAGCTAGTTTCTCGTACTCTGCTTAGAGAGATGCAGTTTTTTTGCGAATCACCTCATGAAAGCCATCGGTTCGATTCTGCACAAACATTTCTGAAGCACTACAAAAACGAGGCCTTCGCAACAGTATCCTAAAAATATTATTATACTGGACGCGTAGTGTCCATCGCTCTTTTGGCATAAGCGATCCACAGGTTTCCCGTGTAGAAACTTTGCCAAAGGGTGATTTTGACATCTGCACTACATCGGGAGAATCTGCGTGCCAGCATATTACCTCGGACCGAAAGCGCCCTGCGCGTTAAGGTCTGAAGAAACGAGATGAGTAAAAAGGGAAATCGATAAGTTAATAGTAGGTAAACAGATGACAAATAGGAGTAAAGGAGACATCATCAGCTAGGCTTGTTGAAATACTGTAGCGTCGCCTGAAATTTCACCTGCAGTTCGCTACGACTTATGTTATGTCTAACCGGCGTCTTGTGTTGTGCGCTCCATCCACGCTGGTGACACATAGACGACGTCCGATATATCAACAAGCTGCAGACGCGTTCAATAAACATGTTCACTATTATAATGGCTATAATGTCCTCGAAACTCTGTTTGACAAAACATTATAGACAAAGACAATGCCACGCGCCGTGTCCAAACACTGGGGCGGTGAGTCAACCTCATCAACCCCACCGAATGTCCGTCTGACGGACACCTCCACACTCCGCAGACTGCACGATTCTCCCAATTATAATCTGAATGTAGCTCGTACTGAGATTACCACCGTGCAGACATAAATCAGACTCGCGATTGACTAGAGAAAGGCTTCACTTCTACTTTTAACCCTCTTCTTTGACCTAAAGCCACTTACTTGAGCGTCAATACTTTATGTTATAATAGTTGGAACGTAAGTTACACTGAACATCATCATCTGCCTAACCTTTTCCCAACTATGTTAGGGTCGGCTTCCAGTCTAACCGGATACAGCTGACTACCAGTATTTTACATGGAGCGACTGCCTATCTGACCTCCACAACCCAGCTACTGGGAAATACCCTTGGTAAGAATGGTTGTCAGACTTTCGGACTACTGACGACCCGTAACGACTGTCAAAGATCCACGAATGTCAGCCGGGACCAACGGCTTAACGTGCTTTCCGAGGCACGAAGGGATCTTGTTATGTAAAGATGGTCACCCATCCACGGACCAACCGCGGCAAGCGTAGCTTAACCTGATCGATCGACCCGTGCGGCTGTTCTTACTTAGCCACAAGCCCATCTAGTTACACTGAACATCATCATAATTATTTAAACACAAACTGTAGCAGTTATACGCTACCTGTTTTTATTTACTAATATTATAAATGCGTATGTAGCTTTGTCTGTTTGTCTGTTACCTTTCACGTCTAAACTACTCAAGTGGTCTATATGAAATTTGGCAGATTCCATAACCCAATTAGCCAATATCCATTTCCAAGTTCGAACCTAGAAAAGCACATTGGATAATTTTCACATTGTATGTATATTTGGATAAAAAATATGAAATACAAAATACACACTGAATTCGTTAAATAATATAAGCTTTGCGACACCTGAAGCTCCGACAGCCGCCAGTTACAAGACTAGAATAATCTAGATCCAAAGTATTGGCTGAGCTAGCTCGGCGGCAATCTTAAGACAATCTTTTACACAAAGAGGATCTTAAGAACGAATCTTTTATTGGTATAAAGTGGCAGGAGCGAGCGGCAGCCGGCTGATCGATAAAGTGTTCACGCCTTTTAAATTATTGGCGGCGATATGCGCCTGAGTGAGTTGTGGTGTTGCCAAGTTCACGGATTACAGGCACTATCGGAGCGTGGGCGGCGAGCGCTTTGTATATTTTTATATTGAATGAAATATACTTGTTTTATATTTATTGACCCCATAGTGTGCAAAATATAATACAATAATTCCACAGAACTTATGTACAGACGCCAACACATCAAGCTACCTGAAACTGTCAAATTTTCCCAATCAACTTTGAACCTTAAACTTTATTGATAAGGTTGAAAATCTATTAAAGAAATTTGACAGATTGTAGTACCTTGATGTGCTAGCGTCTGTATATCTAGTCAAGTAATAAAAAGGCCATGAAGACGGAGAGTTTACTAGTCTGACACGCTTTACATCACATCAGTGCGAAAAGTTATTGAAAAGCTCTCTTAGAATATAATAGAATACTCTTTATTATGTACACTACATAAATTGCAGACATAAATATAGAAATTTTAGAAACGGTGACACAATGGGCGGTCTTATCGCTAAGAGCGATCTTTTGAACAATTGTCTTTTGTTTATCATATGTATTTATTTAGCTTTAACAAAAACAGTTTTAGGATAAACAAACTCAGTGATTTTGTGATCACTGTACAGTAGCAGCAGTAGTACACTGTACAGTTTGTGTATCCTAAAACTTGTTTCGTTTGAAATACCAAGTTTTCCTCGGAAAAATTTTAAAAGAGTAAGTAGGCTTCAGTGCACTTCAGGCCAGAAGGGAAAGAAAATCTTTTACCAACAGAAGAATCTATTCTTAGAAGCCTTAGAAGTCCTTAAGGTAATATGATTTAATGGATATTTATGTAGAATTGTATATCATTAGAAATTTGGAATGGCAAACTTAATGCACGTGGGTACGTGTCAGATCGTACTGAGGCATGTCTGTAGGTGAAATGCGGTAGAACACATGACATGCTCAAAACTTAGTTATTAGATGGCTTTGTTTTGGAACGACACTTATACCTAGTTACCAACAAACAGTAATACCACTGGTTTGAATTATATAATTCACAACAAAAGCCCTTCAGCAGTGCCTTGGCTAAGTATAAGTACTTAACCTGCCTGTAATTTATTTACGTATTGAAACAAAAAGCCTTGGTAAGGTCCAACGGCCGAAGTTTCCAAGCGAGTCAAAATACAGCTTTATCTACCAGTTTTATTTTTTCTCTTTATGCCAGTGGTCGGTGGAGCACACGTGCACATCGCCGCCCGCGCCTGCGCACGTCGTGACCTGCGCCCGCGCCCCGCCGCGCACCTCAACCACCTCGCCTGATTTAATTGTCTGACGCTACTTTAACTGAAAACTGTCAGACTATTAATAATTAGCACTAATTTCATAATCGACATTAATTAAATAACGAATCATGGTTTTGTGAAAAACTCCCGTAAAATCAACTCCAATCTAAACACAAACGAGAGAAGAGTCATTCACACCGTGGCATACGAGTACAGCAGCTTTTAATATATTATAATGCAACCAGGGCTCTGAACCGGTTTAAAAAGAGCGGTTAATTTCGATGAAATACCGGTAAATATATCGTTCCCTCATTAACCGGTTAAACAAGTGAACTGTTCATATGTAACCCAAATGACAAAGGTTACCGGTTACATAAGCACAAACGGTTTTGACACCCAAATTAACCGGTTAATTTCGTAAGTCGTAGATGTTTTTCGTCTACTTTTTTAACACTTCCAACAAGTTATAGTGACATTAGTACATTTAGTACCCCAGAAAACATTAGGAAAATAAATGTTTGATCTGAGGACGTCAAATACAACCGGAGAACTTAAATGGTGCGGGTAGATTCATGTTGCGACTTGCTTAGTTAGGGGGGGGGGGGGGTGTTTAACCGGTTAATTTTCACTTTCAAAACCAAAATTCATGAAAAACCGGTTTCCCGCAAAAACCGGTTAAAACCGGTAAAGTGCAAACCTTAACCTAAATCGATTTCGGTTTGGGGTCAATGACCGTAACCGGTTAAGAATTTCAACCGGTTTCCGAGCCCTGAATGCAACAGCTAATACATAACATGTAAAGGTTCACATACAATATGTAGTTACCTACCTACATGGATCGGGGATAACCGTTTAACCGATCATGTAGGTAGGTAAAAATGCGGCTTCTCAAAGTGAAACGAGTTGGAATACTCAGGTGCGCCTGCGCCGCGTCACGGCACAGATACATTGTGACGGCGCGCCGCCGCCGCAGCCAGAAAATAGAATTAAAAGACACTCCACAATGGATCAAAGCCCTTTCAAACCGAGCACAAATACGTATTGGAATTTTAAATCCCAGCGAAATAAACCTCAGGTGTTCTGAAGAATGAAACGATACCTATTCATTATTTTATTGTTGAGCCAACTTTAGGTTGGGATGAATGAGTGTGTGAAGAAATGGTGTATAATGTAAGTACGTATATATGGATGGGAAATCATTGGAAATTCTACTGAAAATCCTTCTTTGACACCAGTGCGTTGGGTTTCACGGCCTTCATACCTCAGACATTATGACAAGCTTTATTGTGAGAAATACTACTCCCAGATTACTTATAAACAATCTATAACAATGAAAGTTTGGCCTCTTTAAATAGGGAAGCGACACAAAGACAGCTCAATATGATTAGACCAAATTTGCTTGATTTTTTCATGAACCCGAATTGCTTTGTATCCACCTCAACTGAAAGACGTCGATGTTAAATGCAGGCATCTCCTCAAGCACTAAAAATGAAAGGACAGTGACTCGCTAATTCGAATAAATCGGGAGTAGTATTATTTTTTAGGGGTCCGTACCTCAAAAGGAAAAACGGAACCCTTATAATATAAGATCACTTCGGTGTCCGTCTGTCTGTCTGTCAAGTTGAAATTAATTTCAAATACTTAGGGCTGCAATCTCTTGAAGCAGTGCCAAAATCGAACTTCTAAGTCAACGCAATCAAAAGATCCGGGCGTTTATGTTCCGGAGTCAAAATCATGAAATTTGGCAAAAAGCAATTTCATTTAGCACAAGTAAAGCAAAAAATCCGAAAACCGTAAATTTGTAGTTAAATCACAAACAAAATCCGTTGATAAACTACATACCTACTTTATACCTACTTTATACGGAACACCCGGTGCGCAAGTCCGGCTCGCACTTGACCAGTTTTTTTATTAGTAGGAGTATTTTCGATTTTCCTCACCTCCTTCCTCAAAGGAGAAATTGACTGAGATATCAGCAGCCGAAACTACTGAAACTGGGAATGTGAAATTTCGCACAAGAATCTTATAACGCGCTGTCGGATTATCTCGAAACTCGGCAGATACTTTTGACAGAAAACAAAGACTCCCAAGTTTTTGGGTTTTTCGAAAATCGCTCCCTAACGGAGCAAATCCTCCCCTAAAAACTTAATTACCCCCTGTAATTAAGTTTTTAGTGGAGGATTTTACGGCGTTCCTAGATTATTTCTAAAGAAGTCCAATTTATGTAAAAAATATTTTTCCTTCGAACAATAAACTTGAAAATTGACCCGAATGCTTTTCTTAATAAATCAAGATCTCGTGATCATTAATTTTCGAAAACTACCTTTAAAACGGGGTGGAGGGTGTTAAAAATTGTAGGGGAAAAAACAAGATCCATGCGGATGATGTCGCTAGTTAAAACCATTAGAGTTCTTTTTTTACCATTTTATTGTGGAATCCTAAAAACTAAGGGCGTATTCACACGGCGTTTTTATACGAGACGATAATTGGACCCATTTTTGCAAACAAGAACCAACCCACAGCAGGTTGGTTTCGAGAAAACGAAACATTTGTAAACAGAGTGTGCAAAATGCATACAGAGTATAATAATGAATAAATACTTCTTAACCTTATGTGGGATACTGTAACCTATCTAGGAATATCAGATTTATACATTTTATGAGTTGTAGTTTATAGTAAATCGTTAAAAACCTGGTTGGTTCTTTCTTGCAAAAACATATTTTGTTGCTTAGTTCCTTCTTGCAAAAGGGACCTAAGATTTCATTGTTTTGATATTTCTAAAAATAAAAGTAATTCTTTATAAAAAATACTTTTTAATGCCATTGATTAGTAACGAAACATTTTCTTAAATTAACAACGGAAGCGGGACCCTTAAAATAAATCATCACCATTATTACTATCGCCTTCTAACTCAAAATCGATAGGCCCGCTATAGCCGTCGATATCGTCATCTATGTTGGTGCTTGACAGGGTTTTATAGAAATCTTTAGCGTCGTCTGGTAAAAGATATAGATAAGATTGGTTCTGGTTTGCATAATTAAAATGCTAAAGTTGTAAAGGTACCAAGGATCATGGGTCTGTTTAACAATTAGTTTTACTAGTGTTTAGGGAACCATGCCGTATAGTTCTTAACAGTTTTTTAAAAGTTGACCAAAGTGGGTTGGTTCCGCATGTGACAGTGTTGTATCTCTGTTGTTAGTCGGTAAAAAGGAACCATTTTTTTTGGGAAGATAGAATACGTGTTTTGAGCGCCATCTATGTACTAAAATCAATTTCACTCAAACTGTGGGTTGGTTCTTGTTTGCAAAAATGGGTCCAATTTACAATTTGCTATTTTCATTGGTCAGATTTACGATGCTCCTGCCCTCTATACTCCTTATTACAAGCTGTGTTTATTCTAGCGCTCAAGGGATGTCGCTAGTATAGACTATTCAGCGGCGTCATCTATTGGGGAATAGCAAAGAAATATTTACCTATTCGACACTAGATGGCAGTAAAACCAATTATAAACCTTTGTATAATGGCAACTCTGATGATATAAAACTGAATGCTATTAGTGAAAATGCTTCTTTTTGATTGGTGGATCGAGCCGGTACGAAATGGCATTCTTTTCTTCGGCCATTTTGCCGACGCCAGGCTGTGGAAGAGGCGTTCAAGGAAATACTGTGAATATCAAGCCGCATTGCGGCAATCTGCCGATTTTTCTGAAAGGTATGTAGGAAATAATTGTTAGGTGTGATTCCTTTGCCCACATGGGTAACTATTTTCTTTGCACTGGGTATCTCCACGGTGGGTTCTATATCGATCGTGGTCGTTTTAAAGGTGCTAGACCAAATAAGCTCACCCATTCGAAAACACAGGTATTTCTCTGTTTTCGTCAGTTACGAGCATAACATTTTTACTACATGCTAAATGCCACGATGCAGCAAGTAATTATCGAACCTTTGCTGTAACATTACTCTTGTACTTTCAGGTGTAGGATAAGACCGCCAAAATGTATCTCTACAACTTGACTTTACAAGGCTCATCGTCTATCACACATGCCGTTCACGGTAATTTCTCCGGCACTAAGCAGCAGGAGATAGTGATATCACGTGGGAAGACCTTGGAACTCCTGCGCCCCGACCCGAACACCGGCAAAGTACATACGCTGATGAAAGTGGAAATATTCGGCGTTATCAGATCTATGATGTCATTTCGGCTCACAGGAGGCACTAAAGGTAAATGACCTTTTTGACTTAGGTACCTAATGACTTCTTCAATTTTTTTTTGGGTTAATAACACCACGTGGGTTATTCGTGGGAATTAACCACAAAAAAACATTGAAGATATCTATTCATGTTACCATTTCTATAAGTACTTGTTTTATTTATAGATTCCCTTTTGTCATTATTGCATTGTCTTGCTCCATGCAACTTAATTACACATGAGGTGTATGGGATAACTACATGCATAAAATATGGTCAATTCGTCGCTCTTCACAATCACAATGGTTGTCAAGATGTATCGTGTTGCTACACTAGATCAATTTATATTATTTTTCTTTACATTCATACAGAATGCTTTATAAACTAGTAGTTACATGTATCTTTTTTTGTTACAGATTATATTGTAATTGGTTCTGATTCTGGTCGCATTGTGATATTAGAGTATATTCCAAAGAAGAACATTCTAGAAAAAGTTCATCAAGAAACATTTGGCAAATCAGGATGTCGCAGAATTGTTCCCGGCCAATATTTAGCAATAGATCCCAAAGGCAGAGCTGTTATGATCGGTAAGATTATTTTCAAAATAGGTCACAGAAATGGTTCATTGACCTATTTGTAGTGAAACTAGGTCAATAATCTATTTCTGGCTCTATTTGGGGTGAACCAATTTTAGTGCCTATCTGGACTTATACAAATTTTATGTAAAAATCAAATATATGCAGACCTTATTTTATGAACTGAAAGCAATATTAAATTGTACAAATTGTTAGTTTAAACTACTGCAATAACATTTAATTTTCAAACATCTTAGCAGTAAAATTCATAATACTTTTAATTTCTAGGTGCAATTGAGAAGCAGAAACTCGTGTACATATTGAACAGAGATGCTGAAGCCAGACTCACAATTTCCTCACCTCTGGAAGCACACAAGTCAAACACATTAGTCTACCACATGGTCGGAGTAGATGTTGGCTTTGAGAACCCAATGTTTGCATGTCTGGAGATTGATTATGAAGAGGCAGATGCTGATCCTTCTGGTAAGTTTCAATATAGTTGTCTTTTGTCATAGGCACCCCACTATGATTATTTTGAGGTCCGTGTTTCCGATTGACAGTGACGTAAAATCCTCTATGTATGAGTTCTAACTTCACATCAAAATAGAATCGCTTTAAGTGTCCCAAAAGCTAACACTTCTTTTTATCTTTTAGGTGAAGCAGCGCAAAAGACACAACAAACCCTAACATTTTATGAGTTAGATTTAGGTTTGAACCATGTAGTAAGAAAATACTCAGAGCCTCTTGAAGAGCATGCAAACTTTCTCATAACAGTGCCTGGAGGCAATGACGGACCATCGGGAGTACTTATTTGCTCAGAAAACTATCTCACATACAAGAACTTGGGTGACCAACATGACATTAGATGTCCAATCCCTCGACGGCGAAATGACTTGGATGATCCTGAGAGAGGCATGATCTTTGTCTGTTCAGCAACGCACAAAACAAAATCTATGTTCTTCTTCTTAGCACAGACAGAGCAAGGAGATATATTCAAAATAACTATTGAGACTGACGAGGACATGGTCACTGAGATAAAGCTCAAATACTTTGATACTGTTCCTGTGGCTACTGCAATGTGTGTGCTGAAGACTGGCTTCTTGTTTGTGGCCTGTGAATTTGGCAACCAGTAAGTATTCATATACTTGAAAATTTATATGCATAATGTTACAATAAGTGAGAGACCTTTAGTGCTCTCTTTTGTATACTTTAATGCTAGAGAAGAAATCTCCGAACCAAGGTCCTTCCTTACTGTTATGGGGGAGAGCACACTGATGTGAGATGTACATTTTCTCTCTAAATTCTCATATAATTTACAAAAACATTATTTATGTATGTACTTACAATAATTTTGCCTCTTTTAGCTACTTGTACCAAATTGCTCACTTGGGTGATGAAGATGATGAACCAGAGTTCAGTTCAGCCATGCCTTTGGAGGAAGGAGACACATTCTTCTTTGCACCAAGACCTTTAAGAAATCTTGTGCTTGTTGATGAATTAGATTCTCTATCACCCATTTTAGGTAAGATACTTCACATAATCATTCTCTATTATCTCAATCAATGAAATGTTTCTTTCCCAATGATGTCAAACTTTATCGCTCCGTGTTTCATCTGAAAAACATTGACGAATGCTTAACCAGATCTGAGGAAGCAAAGTTTAAAAAAAAATCTTCACCTATTTAGAATTGGTTTTTAACTGTCAATTTATTTTGTAGCATGTCGTGTGGCTGACTTGGCTGCAGAGGATACCCCTCAAGTGTATCTGGCATGTGGCCGAGGACCAAGATCTTCATTGAGAGCACTTAGACATGGTTTGGAAGTTGCTGAAATGGCTGTCTCTGAATTGCCTGGTTCACCTAATGCTGTATGGACTGTCAGACGACACAAGGATGGTAAGTGACACATTTATTACATCTAGGAAAGGAATTTTAATGATTAGACATTTATTTCAATTAAAAAAAAAAAATTGAACAGTCAATCAATGTAACTTGCAATATTATAACAGGAAGAATGAAGGAGCTTAATGATTATATATTTTGGTCCGTGTTACCGACATACAGTGACGCTACAACTAACCACTTATGAATGCTCCTCTTTATCAACAAGTTACTAATAAAACCCTGGTTGTTTGTCATACATAAACACCAGTGGTTTTTCTTTTCAGAATCTACTTTCGGCTGATGAACGAATAGAGATGGTTTCAACAAACACTCGAAGGTAGGCATCCATGGCATAAAACGCAACTGGAAGCTGACAACACAAGAAGACTTATACATTTTCACTAGCTGTTAGGTCTAATTTTACCTTAGATTTTTCTTTTGGTTGCAGAGGAGTATGATTCTTACATCATTGTGTCGTTCGTAAATGCCACACTTGTGCTGTCTATCGGCGAGACGGTCGAGGAAGTAACGGACTCTGGGTTCTTGGGCACCACGCCCACACTCAGTTGTCACGCACTCGGCGCGGACGCGCTCGTTCAGGTGTACCCAGATGGCATCAGGCACATTCGGGCTGACAAACGTGTGAACGAATGGAAAGCGCCAGGGAAAAAGTCGATCGTCAAATGCGCAGTTAATCAGAGACAAGTAGTTATTGCACTGACGGGAGGCGAATTAGTCTATTTTGAAATGGATCCCGTAAGTTGAATTACTTCATTTAAAAAAAAAATTACCGACGTGTTTGCGTGGTCGTGCCTTCGGGTGTGGCCACGCAAGGGTGGTGCGTAGCTGCCCCATGCAGTGATAAGCCCACAACGTCGCAGAGCATGTCACTCTCCCGCTTGCGGTAGAGAGCGGCACTCGGCATATTCCATAGCCAAGCTGGAGTCGTTCAGGCGATGAAGGCGGCAAAACCATGCCGTGGACACTCAAAATAAATACAATTGTTTTTATACTATTTCCAACTGCATTGTTCTAAATAGTTTAACTATTTTAGACTGGTCAACTAAATGAATACACTGAGAGGAAGAAATTATCATCTGATGTATCATGTATGGCATTGGGCTCCGTGGCTACTGGCGAACAAAGGGCGTGGTTCTTAGCTGTGGGCTTGAATGATAACACAGTCAGAATCATCTCTTTGGACCCATCGGTAAGAATTACTTTGATAATATGTAAGACTTTTCCAGATTTAAAATGATGATACAAGGACACCATTGATTTTTTGTGATTACAACAACCTAAAATGCGTTATTCTAATACTGCTGATTTCAAACTATTGAAACTTACATCACACATTTTCATTTCAACAATAATAATGTAAAATATTATTTCAGGATTGCCTAGCACCACGTTCCATGCAAGCTTTGCCAGCCGGCGCCGAATCACTTTGCATTGTAGAACAACCATTCGAGTCTGGAGCTAAGTCTGCATTGCAGTTAAACATTGGCTTGAGCAATGGAGTACTGCTGAGAACCACCTTGGACTCCGTTAGCGGCGACTTGGCTGATACGAGGACTAGGTATGTTTTTCCAAAAATCTTCCTGTTTCAACCTAAAAAAGCAACTACCAATGATGAAAAAACCTATCGCTCCTTTTATAATCTGAATTTTTGTGAGGATTAACTTAACCAGATCTGAGGTTCCAATCTTAATCATTACAATATCAACATGTCATATTCTTCTTTTCTAATATGTCTTTTTTACATTTTAGATACTTGGGATCAAGACCAGTGAAATTGTTCAAAGTACGTGTGCAGGCTGCTGAAGCAGTCTTGGCTGTGTCATCAAGGACTTGGTTAGGATACCATTATCAGAATCGTTTCCACCTCACTCCATTGTCGTATGAATGTCTGGAGTATGCAGCTGGATTTAGTTCTGGTTAGTACAGTTTTATCATTTTATATCTGGTCTTGTTGCTATATAACACTTGTTATTTGGCAGTCAATTCATAACATACTTGGATACATTCCAGGCTAAGACAATTTGTTTGTTACTTTGCTTTTACATATGGGCTTAACACATTAGGTCCTTCACAAGAAAAATGCTTACTAATAATGAATGATGGTGCAACAAGCACATATTCAAATGTCTAAAATTTGTCCACGGCATTTGTTAAGCACCTGAAGTGTCAAGCGTATTTAGTAAACTCCTGATGGTTGAAGCTGGAAACGGTGCTAAAGTTTGTAACATTCTTAAGAATTCATTTGTCGCTTTCACTGAAATTTTTTGTGTGTCAACCGTCATCAGTACCTAATTACGACCAAAATTGCTTGAAACCGACGTGTTTGCGTGGCCGTGCCTTCGGGTGTGCCCACGCAAGGGTGGTGCGTAGCTGCCCCATGCAGTGATAAGCCCACAACGTCGCAGAGCATGTCACTCTCCCGCTTGCGGTAGAGAGCGGCACTCGGCATATTCCATAGCCAAGCTGGAGTCGTTCAGGCGATGAAGGCGGCAAAACCATGCCGTGGACACTCAAAATAAAAATATACTATAGATCTCATTCGAACTTACACAAAAGCTATTATAACACTACCTTTACCTTTTCAGAACAATGCGCCGAAGGTATCGTAGCTATCTCCTCAAACACTCTCAGAATTTTAGCGTTGGAAAAGCTGGGTGCGGTCTTCAATCAGACGTACCTACCTCTTGAATACACACCTAGGAAATTCGTCATCAACTCTGATAACAACAACATCATCATACTTGAGACTGACCACAACTCTTACACGGAGGATATGAAAAATCAAAGACGGTAAACAAAACCTAAATACTGATTTATTATAATCCTTGTTCCACATGATGACAAAAATACACAATAACCGAATTCAGTGTAGATACCCCTGCAGTACTGACTTAAAATAGAAAAATAACAGTATTGTGAATCTTATGACATTTTCTGACCTAAACCTTTTTATTCAGGGTGCAGATGGCCCAAGAAATGCGGGAAGCGGCTGCGGGCGGAGGTCCAGAGGAACAACAACTTGCAAATGAAATGGCTGATGCTTTCCTGTCAGATACTCTGCCTGAAAACATCTTCTCATCGCCTAAAGCTGGAGCAGGTAAAGAAACATTCCTGTTTTTTTTTATAATAAGTACTAAGCCACACTCTCTGGGCAAGAGCAGAAAATGTCAATGAGCATACTGACTCTAATCGGATGTGGCAAGATCAAATTCCCAACGTTAATCCCAAATGCATCTTAATATAAGACATTTGATTCAAGTGTGGGATACAATTAAATTTTTAATACAATTTACCCACTCTTCACTATTTCCGTATTGTTTCTATAGCTCAATGTTTTCGTTTGTCAGGTATGTGGGCATCTCAAATCCGCGTGGTAGACATGGGCGTCAGTGGTGGCCAGCCGACCACACTGTTCAAGCTGCCGCTGGAACAGAACGAGGCGGCCGTGTCCGGCTGCATCGTGCGCTGGGCCGCGCATGCCGAGCACGGACTGGCTCACTTGGTCGTAGGAGTCGCTAAAGACATGATTTTGTCACCGCGATCTTGCACGGAAGGCAGCTTACATGTCTATAAGGTAAATATTGCAACTGTTTAGTAAAATAAGTTCCATTTTGACATAAAATTAATACCTTAACTAATAACAATTATCCAATTGCAGATTTTTGGCAGCACAGGAAAATTAGAGCTGGTTCACAAAACACCTGTAGACGAATATCCTGGTGCATTAGCACCATTCAATGGAAGACTATTGGCAGGAGTAGGGCGAATGTTGAGACTGTATGACATCGGCAGGCGAAAACTGTTGCGCAAATGCGAAAACAGACACATTCCAAACCTTATAGCTGACATCAAGACTATTGGCCAGAGGATATTTGCATCAGACGTACAGGAGTCTGTGTTCTGTCTCAAGTACAAAAAGAGGGAGAATCAGCTCATCATATTTGCTGATGACACCAATCCAAGGTGGATCACAAATAGCTGCATACTGGACTATGATACTGTCGCCATGTCTGATAAATTCGGCAACGTAGCTGTGATGAGACTGCCACAATCTGTCACAGATGATGTTGACGAAGATCCTACAGGAAACAAAGCGCTTTGGGATAGAGGTAAACAGAAAAAAAATACTTCAGTTCATAATTATGTCAACACAAAATTACGCCGAATATTTGCCCTAATCACAACCTTGCGTGATGAAACAAAATTATATACATGCTAGACTAATGAAAGTAATGATTATTTATTCCAATCTGATGCTAACACCAAATTAGAAAAGTTTCCGCGACACTGAATACATGGCACTAATTGAGAATGACATTTGCAGGTCTTCTGAACGGAGCATCTCAAAAAGGTGACGTCGTGGTCAACTTCCACGTGGGCGAGACTGTGACGACACTTCAGCGGGCTACGCTCATTCCTGGTGGTTCTGAAGCCCTTCTGTACGCGACCGTCAGTGGCTCCCTTGGCGTGCTTCTGCCGTTCACGTCGCGAGAAGATCACGACTTCTTCCAGCATCTAGAAATGCACATGAGGAGTGAAAACCAGCCACTGTGCGGCCGGGATCACTTATCGTTTAGGAGCTATTATTACCCAGTAAAGGTCAGTATTTCAAGTGGATTGTTACTAGCTGATAAGGTCATATTCTCAATTAATAATTTTGCTGTCAGCTGAAGTTGGTTTTTATATAACCAGCGTCCAGCCGTTTTATCTAAGTCTTGGTAGAGTATCCGCCAGTCAGTCAGCAGTTTACTTTTACACGAAGTCTCCTGTGTTACACTGTCGGTAGAGCACGGCGGGCGCTCCGCGGCATGTGTGCTTGTCGTTATGACTGCGCCTCGTCGCTACCGTCCGTCGAGTTCCGGAGAGTTGGACGCGTTTCTCATAGCGCTACTTTAGTTTTGGAACGGACAGACCTATACAAATACTTCATCAAACATCCGATTATAATGTTTTCTCATCTTTTTCGCAAACTTCCTCAGAAAATTTTTGGCTAACCAAGTTTTTTCTTTGTTTGACAGAATGTGATAGACGGCGACTTGTGCGAGCAGTTCAACTCGTTGGAGCCAGCGAAACAAAAAGCGATCGCTGGCGATTTGGAGAGAACGCCCGCGGAAGTGTCCAAAAAGTTGGAAGACATTAGAACTAGATACGCATTTTAAGTTTAGTGATTTCATTGTATTAATTTAGTATAAGGAATAAAAATAAGAATTAAATGTTACTCTTTTACTTCTACAAAATATACCCTGACACCGAAACTACGGGAAAAAATGTCCCGCGCCACGAACAACGTTTCATCGGAGAACTTGTTAAATACAGCTTATTCATTACTTCGTTAATTCATAAGTTCTGATAAATACTATATTATTTTTTCCTCCGCCCATCACTACACCTAATCTGCATTCGCGATTTATTTGCCAAAAATGTTAACAAATATGAGTTCGTGGAAAAATAACTTAAAACTTACAAAATAAAGTTCAGTTTACAACTTCAGTTTTTATATCTTTTTCAATAGTGCTAGTCACTGAAATCAACTTAATTTCCATTAAAATTAAAGTTGATATTCGATTAACTTGGAATAATATTAATTTGAAAAAGTTTGAATACAGCTTATTCTTCAAGAAGTTTACCTCATCTACACCTGGCACAGCCAATGCAACAAAGCACGTCATTTAATTTTTTTAAGAATGTGATAGCTGTGAGTTTCTGAACGCACCTCTGTTTGTCAAAACAATATACAGGAAAATTTTTTAGTCACCGTCCAAATTTTGATATATTACTCTTTGGCGAAAATCATTGAATACTTGTTTTTTTCTTTTAGTATCACTCAATACAAAAATATTGAGATATCATACCACAAAGTAATCTATAAAAAGTTTATGTTTCTGGACACTGCCGCGCCGTGCGTACGCGCTTGATGAAGTTGCGCGGGCCGCCCCGCCCCGCGCGCCGCCGCAATTCATTGATAACACAATAATAATCAAAGTTGCAAATTTTCCCTTCATACTTTCACGGGCTTAGGACCGTCAATAAGCAAAAGCTTTGTGCTATGTTCATTAAGATTAGAATGTAATCCTTAATTAATCAACTACAAATAAAGTAAAAATAAACTAGATAAATAAGAACTTTAGACCTTATTAAAGCCGTGCCAAAACGTTTTGCTATTAGGCGTATTTAAAAAATTTGAATCAACTTATGTACAAATAATTAAAAATTTAATCAAAATCATCTTAGAACAATCACATTAACAGTACTTTAATAAATGTTCAAAATGCATACCGTTTCTCTCTAAACAGAGTCTTGCACGTTTATGCACATTGTTTTTAATTTTGTTGAGCACTACAGTGTCACTTTTCACTTGGTCGAATGCACGTACAATTTGCTCTTTTAATTGGTCTAGGCTTTGGGCTTCCTCCACATACACTCGTCGTTTTATTTCGCCCCACAAAAAAAAGTCACATGGAGTAAGATCTGGTGACCGGGGTGGCCAGGCGACGGGCCCCCCGCGACCGATCCAACGATCACCGTGTTCTATGTTTAAATAATCACGAACGGCGGCGGAGTAATGAGGCGGTGCACCGTCTTGCTGATAATAAAAATCTCGAAGGGAGATTACCGGCACGTCATCCATGAAATCAGCAATTACTGTGCGTAACATATCTAGGTACGTGCCCCCGGTCAGCCGTCCCTCAATGAAATATGGCCCCAGTATTCTGTTGCCGATAATTCCAGCCCACACATTTGCGCTAAACCGCACTTGGTGATATGTTTCTCGTATCATGTGTGGGTTTCGAAATGACCACCAATGTTCATTATGCTGATTATACAGCCCCACTCGAGTAAACAAGGCCTCGTCAGTCCACAATATGTTAGCATCGGGGTGTGCGATCAGCCACTCGCAGAAGGCTCGACGGGGAACGGCGTCTGCGTCGTTCAAGGCCTGTGCCTTTTGAAAATGGTACGGGTGCAACCCAGCAGTATGGAGAAGTTTCCACACGGCATATTGGCTTACGCTGAAGCGCTGCGCTGCATCTCGCGTACTCGATCTAGGGCTCCGTTCAAAGAAATCGAAGATATCTTCTTCGATCTCTACTGCGAGTCTCGGCCTGCCATGTCCTTGAGCGTGTATAGGAGCTATAAATTGGCCATGGTCTAATAGCCTCTGATTTGGGGCCAAAATCGTTTGGCGATTAGGTACTGAAGGATTTATTATCCCTTGATTGCGAAGGCGAGGAACACTTTCTGCTTCGTACAGTCTCTGGGCACCGTTCAAACTTTCACCACTAAGTATGTAAGATCGCACCATTTCGTAATACTCGCGGTAGGAATACATCGTAAACAAATTCACGATAGCGCGGGGCGCCGCCGGCGGGGTGCGCGGGAACACGGAAGGAAGCGCTTGCGTCGCGAAAGGGGGCGCGGGGCCGACTAACGATGATGTGACGCGCACAGGTGTAGCGGGGCGGGGGTAAGCGGGGTGTGCGCCGCTGCCCTTTTCATTGATGATTGCGCGGCAAGTGTAGTATTATTATCGTTTAACTTGTGACCACGCAGAGCGGATAATTCTTTCGAGAAAATGATTTAATATCAAAATTTTACGTATCGATTTTTTTTCAAAAATGGAGTTACTAATGATACCTAATGCATAGAAAAAATTTGGACGGTGACTAAAAAATCTTCCTGTATATACTCTATGAATATTAATATTATTGTATAATTATTATATATTTATTATCTAAATTCTATATATAAATACCTATACAATAGCATTTTTTGCAACACGATAAAATAAATCATGCATTTAAGGGTTAAAACTATCAGAAATATTGGTTTTTCAACACACACGGAACGTGGATCTTATTGCACCGGGTTTAGGTTTAAAATGCTGTTACCTTTCCTGACAAGAAATTTAACTTTGAATATTTTTAGATAAGGAATTGTTCTACGTCATCACAATACTTTTTAGGGTTCCGTACCTCAAAAGGAAAAACGAAACCCCTATAAGATCACTTCGTTGTCCGTCTGTCTGTCAAGACCCCTTTTTCTCAAGAACGCGTGGACTTAACAAGTTGAAATTAATATCAAATAGGTCAAAAAAATCAACTCAGCCTATCGCAGTCCACTGCTGGACATAGGCCTCTCCCAGACTGCGCCACAACATCCTGTCCTCCGCCTTCCGCATCCAGTCTATCCCAGCCACCTTCTTTAGGTCGTCCGTCCATCTAGCTGGGGGGCGTCCCACACTACGCTTGTCGATACGCGGTCTCCACTCCAGGACTAGTCTGCTCCACCAGCAATCGGCCCTTTGACAGACATGGCCAGCCCACTGCCACTTCAGTTTGCTTACTCTACAGGCTATGTCGGTTACTCCGGTTCTTTTCCGGATAATTTCATTCCTGATCAAATAGGTACTCGGCCGCAATCCCTTAAAGCAGTGACAAAATCAAACTTCTAAGTGAACGCAATCGAAATAAAAAGATACAGGCATTTATGTTCCGTTTATGCCGCATATTTTGACACTCGCAAGGGAATCAAAACCTATAGGGTACGTCTCGTTGACATAGTCATGAAATTTGGCAAGAAGCACTGTCATGTAGTACAAGTAAAGGGAAAAATCCAAAAGCCGTTTGGTACGGAACCCTCGGTGCGCGAGTCCGAATAGCACTTGACCGGTTTATTTTATATTCGGATTGTTTTACATACCAGATGAAAGTGTTCAGTGGCGAAGAACTTGTGTTTTCCTTTTTTCGCCACAATAGGAACTGGGTAGATTGCTGATGATAACGGCATGTATGTACCTACTCAAGGCACATAATATAACTTCATATCTGTAATCGAAGGGGTAGGCAGAAGTGTGCGTATTCCCACATTTCACCAGTTGTATGTCAGGCCCATTTAATATGCCATCAACCGGGCACAAATCCAGACTCGGGCTACTGCTGAGAAATGCCTGGTGGTAAAATCTAATAACACTGCCCGATCGAGGAATCGAACCCAAGACCTCAAGCTCAGCAATAGCGCTTGCGATCACTAGACCAACGAGCAGTCAATGGTGACGATTCTGTTGTTCACAAAGTAAATTAAAATTTAATTTCAGTGCATCTTTTTCTTTCTATTTCATTAAGAAAAGGACAGAAGATAAATATTAGTTTAGTACTGTCAAATTAAGATACTCCATAGACAAGTTTAAACGTGATTAAAAAATTGGCTACTAAGAATACGTCAATTCACGTCAAGCGCTGGCTAATTTGACAGGACAAAATATTCACAAAATAAACTAATTTTTAAGTTCACTGCACCTTTTTCTTTCTATTTCATTACGGAAAGAAAAAGGTGCAGTGAACTTAAAAATTAGTTTATTTTGTGAACAACAGAATCGGCGCCACTGACTAAGACATGTTTTAAGTAACTCGACGGAGAAAAAAAAGTCTCATACCTACTCAGTTGCGAATACTTTGTTACAAAATGAATCACTAGCCACCAATGTTAAACGTAAATAAAATAACTAGAGAATCACTGAGCTACCCGCATTGCAAAATCGCATACTTAACTAATAATAAATAATCACTGTAGCGTCTAAAAACTAAACATTGCACATGAATGATGAAAAACTCGTAATATCTAGCAAGCGCACGCGCATCTACTCAAAACGTACAGACGCCATCAGCACATCAAGTTATTACAATCTGTGAAATTTCTTTAATATGTTTTCAACTTTATTGCTAAAGTATAAGGTTCAAAGGTGATTGGGAAATTTTGACAGTTTCGGGTAGCTTGATGTGCTGGCGTCTGTACATAAATTCTCAAAGTTAACGAATAAAATCAATAATTGATATATCTTTTAGCAGAATCACGCAAGCCACAGGAAAAAGATCAAGAGGCAAGATTAATGCCCCAGAGGATTATTCGGATACCCGATTGGATAATGAACATAAGAACATTGTAAATTGATAGTAAGTGTTCTGCCACGCGTTTACTATAATCCTATTTTATACTAAGTTAACAACCGTTAACTCATTCCAATGTTTTGCCGTTTTCTCAAACGCTTTCACAATTTTATCATACCGCGGATTAATTACACCCTTTGTAATTAATATTATCTGGCATGGCGAAAATGAGTGTGATATAATTAAGAACAAAGTGAATTACGCAGCGGCACGGCACGAACAGGGGATCCTTCGGCATCCCTACTGTAAGAGCGGTAACAATGCCGTGGCATCCTTAAGTAGGCCGCGAAGTCCTTAAGCTGTAAGCATACCGAAGCGTCCTTAGGCATGCCGAGGCATCTTTGCTAATGAAGCTACACGCGGGGTCGCGGGGTTCGGGCGAGAGTTGTCTTAACATGCACGGTATCCCGAAGTCTACCAAAGCGTTACGAGGGATGCCGAAGCGTTCCTAAGGCTGCCGACACGGCATGCCTAAGCATACCGCGGTATTGTTTTTGTACTTACGACCGTTAACATTGAAATTTCAACTTTATTTCTATACTATTAAGTTATATCTTTATTCGTCGCCTAAAAATACCTAGCCATGTCGTGCCGTCAGGGGGCGCCGGGCCCTACTTGCCCCCATCCTACCCTACATCGTATATCTGTTGCCGCCAAGTAGCTTAATCAGCCATTCAGTTAACTGCCTAGCCTTTAAACTAAACGGCGCCGTTCAACTAACGGTCTGAATGATATTAAACCAATGCGTCTCATAAAACATTCAATGAACTGGCTGGCTGATGCTTAGGAAATTTATATTGTATAATACTCGTTTAGTGAAAATGTGAGGTAAAAAATAGAAATGAAATATTTCTTCAAGTCACATGGCTTTATAGAAACATGTTCTATGACACGAGAAAATTCCAAATTACAAAAAATTCGATGATAAAATTTCTGGTCAAACAAAGTTCCAAAAATGAGCTTGAATATATTTTCAAAGAAGGATGATTGTCATAAAAATTTAATGCTGCAATAGGTACGTAGCACTTACAGTAACAATAGCAAAAGGTTCCGTTTTAGTGGTTTTGGGAGTGAAGCAACTGAACTAAGAACTATTTGTATTAAATTGCGCAAGGTAGAGATTACATCATGGGATACCTATGTAGATAGGAGAATATGTCTATTGTCGAGCAGTCAGTAGACCTATGCTATCTAGAGGGTTCACGGTCAATTGAAATGCTCTATTGATAGCGCACCGATGGGGTTCGAAGTCACGACCTCTCGATTTTCGGACGCAGTGGGCTATTTTGTAGGAATCTACTGAGAAATATGCTCACATCTTCTCAGTAAGCTCGATCATTCTATGCTGGAACGAAAAAAAGATAAACTGTCTGTAGAAGTTAGCACATGCAGTAAACTACGCATTTTTAATAGGTAGGTAGGTAGGTATATCTGCTGGAAAAAAAAATGGAATCCTGTTTAGGATTCCATTACATAACTAGCACATCCGGAATGGCTCGTTCGCTCTGTTTCCTCGTACCTACCTATCTACAACTAATTGAAATTACGATAACAATGGAATGAAAAATTATCAATATAAAAAAGTATACAACGTGTAACGTTAAATGCGCAAAACCTCAGACACTCCAACTGATTTTTAATTCAATCGACCTATTTCAGAGAGAAAATAAGTCATTAAAAAAGTTGTAAAGGTTTTATGTGCTGTTTTAGTTTTAATGGCCATTCTGATCGTTTCTTGCGTCTGCGATGACGCTGTACCGAGAGACCGGAGGTTTTGCGCATTTAACGTTAGCGTTGTATACAGTGTGTCCGGACATGGACTAGCGATATTCTAAATACTTAAATATAAGCTATTTTAAAGTACAATTACACTATAGGCTTAGGTCCAATATACTTCCCCGCTATGTGGCAGCCATTTTGTTTTTTTTGTTGAAGTATGCTCTATGCGAGTACAAAAAAAATCATATATCTCAAAGTTTTAGTCATACTGAGATAAAAATAGGCTTATACGAAAGGCAATAATATTGTCTACCGTCTGCACTACAAAGCAATATGTTCACAATTCCATAACTTTTGAAAAAAAATGTGAAAGTCGAAAAAAAAAACAAAAAATTATGCAATTCAACCAATAATTGTTAATTACTACAAAAACAACCCCGAGAGCTTTTTTATTTTTTATACTAGATCGACAGTTTTTGAGCTAAGCTACAATACAACATAAAATTCACAACTGTATGTCTAATACTTTAAGAGTTATTGTTGTATGAACATAGCGTATGCGCAAGCACAAAAGGCCTTTGTCGGAACCCTAAACAGGAAATCATTAAAAAAACATAACATTCATATTGAATTTTATTTAATGTTTTTTCCAATATTAAATGAAGATTAAAATATCTAAAGCAGTTGCTCAAAGTGGCCACCTCCAGCTTGTAGACACACTACGGCTCTCTGTGCCACCTGGGTTGATGAGCGCCTAATTAAATCCAAATCGGATCTAATTTCTTCGGCGGCTGCCATAATTTTTGCGACGAGTTCTTCCCTGGTATTTGGAACTGTAGCGTATACTTTTTGTTTCATATGACCCCACAAAAAATAATCCAAGGGTGTCAAATCGGGTGAGCGAGGCGGCCACGCTACTACACCACCACGACCGATCCACGGCTGTAGATTATTATTTAAATATTCTCTCACTGCTCGAGAAAAATGCGCGGGTGCACCATCGAGCTGGAACCACATACGCCGACGGTATGATAGAGGTAGGTCCATGAGGCTGTCCGCAAACTGTGTCTGTAAGAATTCTAAAAATCTAGCGCCGTTTAATGTAGGTGGCAATTCCAATGGCCCTATCAGCCTATCGTTGATTATGCCGGCCCACACATTTACTGAGAATTCATGTTGAAATGAGCTTGGGCGCACCGCCCTTGGATTTGCGGAGCACCAGAGATGGTCGTTTCTGTGGTTTGTAATCCCAGCTCTTGTAAATTTGGCTTCATCAGTCCACAGTATTCTTTGTAAAAAATTACGGTTCTGTCTCAAATTTCTATTTATCCACGAACAAAACACAGATCTCGCAGCAAAATCTGGTTCGATCACGTCCTGAACCCGTCGAAAATGATAAGGGTGTAACCCTTCTCTTTTCAAAATTCTCCATACATGCCACTTAGACATTCGAAGTTGCACTGAAATCCGTCTAACGCTTAGTCTAGGATCATTGGTTATTAGTCTAAGCACTTATTCTTCATCTTCGGGCGATACCAAGCGATTGCGTTCATTAACAGCTCTTTGAATACCTCTTTCCGCTAATCTTGAATGCACGTCGATAAAAGTTTGGCGACTCGGTGTAGGCCTGTTAGGGTACCTTCGTCGATATTCTTGTACAGCCAAATTTGCACTTCCATTGCAAAAGCCATACACAAAGTGTATGTCAGCAATATGTTGCGATGAATATTGACGCTGTGCCATACTTTATCACACTTTTAAATACAAAACACTAACGCAGCACGTAAACAGCACGGACGGTAAGTGAAAGTAGCGATAGCGATCACAACGCAGGGCGAGGGACAACTAAACTAACCCAACTAATAATTTGTCCTTAAAACTGATTTTGTTTCAGGTAGTGGACTAATACGTTCTATCTCGCTTACTCACGGTAGTAACGAACAGTATTTCTCGCCTGCTCTCAGATGGAATACAGTGAATGCCATAAATGACACTGGCGGTTAACAAAGACGTTTTGTGCTTGCGCATACGCTATGTTCAAACAACAATAACTCTTAAAGTATTAAACATACAGTTGTGAATTTTATGTTGCATTGTAGCGTAGCTCAAAAACTGTCGATCTAGTATAAAAAATAAAAAAGTTCTCGGGGTTGTTTTTGTAGTAATTAACCATTATTGGTTGAATTGCATAATTTTTTGATTTTTTTTTCGACTTTCACATTTTTTTTCAAAAGTTATGGAATTGTGAACACATTGCTTTGTAATGCAGACGGTAGACAATATTATTGCCTTCCGAATAAGCCTATTTTTATCTCAGTATGACTAAAACTTTGAGATATATGATTTTTTTTGTACTCGCATAGAGCATATTTCAACAAAAAAAACAAAATGGCTGCCACATAGCGGGGAAGTGTATTGGACCCAAGCCTATAGTGTAATAGTACTTTAAAATAGCTTATATTTAAGTATTTAGAATATCGCTAGTCCATGTCCGGACACACTGTATACTTAGGTATATTTGCCTATCAGCAGATTATATCGACGTGCTTTCCTGAGATGATGTCATTGCAAAATGGCTCTCTCCTTGTCACTTTTATAGAACATGAAATGAATATTAAGTTCCAACTTTCAAGTAAAGCTCCCAAGAGCATGGTTTAGTATTCAACACAGTCTGCTCGTGCTCTGTCATAATACGAAAAAGTATCTACATAGTTAAAACACCGCTTAAAATGAAATAAGCAGTTGGCGGCGCGTTATTAATCGTCCCACATAACAATATCTGCTTCACCTCATGGCCTAAAATGCAAATAAGAGAAAAATGCCACGACTCCTCGCGAGCACGTGAAACAAACGTTACCATGACAATGATATCGATCGGCGGCTTTTCCGAGGCTTTTCCCTGAAAGTCTCATTCGCGTGTCGCCTTCTGAAACAATAAGGCACCGAAGTCTAGACACCCAGCTCGATACTCGCCCTAGTGTTTACCGTCCGACCCTTATACAATCGCGTGTATAATTGCTTCGATATGGATAGACCTTCTACACATATAGTTCGTGTTGGTGCCGTTAATTTTTAAAAAACTGTCTGCCTGCTGATTGAATCGTGTCGGTAGTGCGGGTCCAGCAGCCGCGGACAATGAGTGCACGCGCGAAGCGAACCGCGACGAGCGCTCGCCGGCAATGCGCGGGCGTCCGTTTTTAAAAAGCACTCATTAGCTGGTGCACCGTAACTGCGCTGCCGCAGTACGAAACGCAACCAACGTGTGTGCAATACGGGGCATTAGAAAGTGTAATGAATACTGTGGTGCGATGCTGTCAGTGAGCAAGCCGGCGTCGTTAGTCCAGCAGAAGAAGCAGCAGTGGGCACAGGAGAGAGGTGCGTACTCCGTACTGTGGTGCGTCCGCGCGTCTCTTGCTGCGCGCCGCCCGCGCGCCGCCAGTGCGCCGCCGAGCTGGTGCACAATCGCATCTGCATCACGCTCCTTTACCATTTCGAAACATATTCACGGTCGTGATTCCATCAAGGAGATTTGCTAGCATTCGCGACTTTCAGACACGTTGGTTTAAATAAAGTTATTTCGGATTGCGACAACATAAGACGGTACGTATAAATAAAACAATATCTTTCTATGCTTTTTGGAGTATCTAACTTATTCTTAAAATACTATGCGTAAGACCGGCTCGTTATGTTAAGTCTAGAAATGGACATAAATCACGACATCAATTTCACTTTCTGAAGTGGTATTTATGTAAAAAAATATCACACGATATCTATTTAGTTGACACATTTTCAATATCTTGCAATAGTTACCCACAACAAAAAGAAATGACTATCGTGCAAGTAAGTAATCATTTCGATTTTCTTATCATTTTCGCGGTATACTTTATTGGAAGACAGGAATCTTTCGGCAGTAGGTAAGGTATGAGAAAGTACACTTTACGTATCAGATCACGAACTTATCTAAGAATCGTTACGTTTCTAAAATGCCGATGAAAAGGAATTTGTAATGGAACAAAAGTTTTAACTTACTTACCTATTTATAGAAGAAAATTGTAACAATTATTGTACCTAGTACTTATATGGATTTCAAATCACGCTCGGTAAGCAAGCAATTAAAAAATGTGCGGCTAGTGAGTGCCCTAAAGCAGAGCAAAGTTAAACGCTTCGTAAGCGCTTATTGTGTGATGAAAGCAACTCTTATTAGACGTATTGAGTCACTAAAAACTTCAATTAGGTCGTCAGTGTTTCCGTCGCCAGGAAGTACTTTAGTTTACGACAGCGGAATAGCCATCAAATTGTTTCCTCGCTTTTTAAATGACAACAGAGCGTTACCAAACGACAATAGTGGAAAAACGATTGTTATTGACAATGTTGGGGGCGGCAGCCGATGAAACAATCAGTCACAATCTGAATTCAAGGTTGATGGAACCAATGACCTGTGTGCTTTTAACATACACGTAGATTTAAATCGCCTCATTCACCCTAGAAGTTGAAATGACCTCCACAACATAATCACTAGGCTTTCCGTCGTATCCATTTGTAGACCTGCAGTGCTATTCTGTAAAAATCTCACCGTGAGAACTTAGGTGAAGTGAACGGGAAGTGAGCTGTCATTCCCTAATGCTAGGGATTAACACTACTTCACTTATGATTTCACGGTGAGATTTTTACAGAATCGACCGGCTGCATCGTCCAATCTGCCTACTACGTTATCATTATGTTTTTTATTACGTCAACCGGAGTCGAAATATTTTTCATTAAAGTTCTGTTGTTCCGACGAGATAGTGCATTTCTGTGGAATCAATTTGTTTGTTATCTAAACGTAAACGAAAATCAAAACATCCGATACTAATGAATAACTAATAATTTTAATATAGGTTGCCTTACCTTATAGAGCTGTTTCCATGTGAAATCCCCTACATATTAAAACCCCTCCTCATTATGTAACCCCCTGATGTAGCTACTGTACTTTAATTATATTTACAAACAAGTAACTTTCAGTTCTGAAAACAGCTAAGGTTCATAATATTTGAACAGAATGATGGATGGACGCTATTTGCTCGACGAGAAAGAAAGGACCAAAGTTAAAAATTCAAACCATATTTTGTTTTAGCGTAGGGTAGTTCTATGAAAATCTCGGTTATTAAACATTGTTGCCAGATAAAATAAAATAAACGTATGATCTGTATACATAGAATCATTAAATGAGAGCTCTCATTTTAGCGTCTTGCTCAGTGATGACTACTTAACGATCATTATTATTATTTTTACCGGACTTGAAGTCCAGTGAAAATATTTTTTTTATTGAATTTCTAGAACTCCCAGCTAGAAGTAGACTGACACAATAAACAATTACAGTTTCGATCTACATTACCATTAGACAGGTAACGTGCTGGCGTTAAATAATGTAACAGAAACACTCACTGCTCGTTAATACCTAGACGGCCTGCGCCTGCGCTCCACGAGAGCGTGACGCTGCTAACAAAATATACCATTACTAGCTAGAACACTTGTTTTTATTTACAATCCGTTATTTTCCTTTATTATCTACGTACCAGTCGCTCATTGAAACAGAAAATAGAAAAATATCTTTACGAAATCTTTTTAGATTCCGTGGCCGCAAAAAATGGTCAATCGGATAACAGCTGTAATCGATCCGGGCTTATTAAATAGTGAATTATTCAGGCCGTGACTAAAGAACGCCAACATTTCACTTTCCACTAAAGTTCAACGAATTGTTGTAGCTTACATGACCCAGATCCTTGGCCGCCTGCTTTCGAAAAAGTAAATATTTTCCTAGGGACATAAATCGTCGAGGATTCCACCGCTTCCGGCACAAATATGTTACGTCTAGCTTATTGCACGCCTACGTGGTACAGTCAACCGTATGTACGTCCAGTGTAACTTTGATAGCGCCTTTATTTTGCAGCAGAAAGGGCGGTCTTCGGTAGTCAAGTGAGAGTTACTACTATATCGTTCGGTTGACCTTACCTACGTGGGGGTGGGGCTCCGTGTCATATTAATTACTTTACTATTTTAGTTCGGACAGGGTTGTTGATGTGACACCATACATAAAACATAAACTTAAATCGTTACAGTTTAAATGCAGCTTATTGTTTTGTAATGCTTTTAGAAAAGAAACCGACGACAACATGATTACGGTTCCTTATAACATTCCTTCCATTTATTTCCACAACTGAGCTTTGCGTGTTGTGTCGGAACAAAATACTTTTAAGCGAAATGTAGCCTCTACGTTCCCATTTATAGACCGCCACAGCTAACAGTAGGGACCTATTATAGTAAATAGAAACACGTGCCATAAGAACAATGCTATTGTTTCATATAAGATTACAAGAACAAACGAAAGTGATCTTCAGTGATATACTTACCAGCCATAGTTAATACTCTGCTAGTACCGTTTATGCAATAGAAACATTTAAGATGCTCAAATCTCGGAAGTAAACTGTTATCTGTTCATCTGCATAATATTATGTAGACTATACCTAACCTACGCATACTTACTTACCCTAATGTCAATAATGAGTCTGATTTATTCTAAGTGCGCATACCAAACACGTAAGCTTTAAATGTTTTAAACGTGCCTTCTTTGAATTAGCTGGTAATAACTATACTGGATGATTTTTTTTTCAGGCTCCAAAATTTTACAGGCTGTTCTACTCATGAATATGAACAACTTTCACTATGGGACCAACTCTGAAATCACGAAAACAAAATCTACTGTTTAATACAATAGGTAGTTCAATACCTACTTGACCAAAATGTATGAAACAGCTTATTTTTTTTTCGTGATCTCAGAGTTGGTTCCAGAGTGAAAGTTATTCATATCCATGGGTGGAACACCCTGTAAAAATTTGCTGACGGTAAAAAAAAGCATGCTGTATTTAAAGCAATTGACTTTTTCTAACCTCAGTTTTTATAGACACAATAAACTCAGAAAATATCTTTTAACTGACTGATTTTCAATGGTTGCGTGTCCTCCGCACTAAAATAAAGCTGCGGCGCCGGTGGTTTACAACACTTGCTCTCTATAACATTATATTATGCAGATCGCATGAATGACTTACGTTTTCAGCGTACGCTATCGATAAAACTAAAACCCTTTGCACATAAAGGGGAAGGTTTTTCATGTATATTTTCCGAACAAAAAAAATGTAACAGTTAATTCAAAGACGACTGTTGTCATGGACGGTACTTATCAAGTTTTTCTTGCTAATAAAAATAGAAAGTAGTATAAGTATCTATTAGATATAGTTTTAGTGTTTGTTTCGTTTGTATTCTTTTAATGCTTACGTAATTATTGTGGTAGTTTTAAGAATAAAGTACGAACAACATTTTTGTTGTTTTCAGAGGAAATGTCCCACCTCTATTTGCCTTGGGGCACCGGTGAACGGTATTCGAATCGTTTGCAAGTGCGGAATCAATTTGCGAGTACACTGGAACTTCATAAGCAGTCGTCGTACGAGTACCAGGAGCCAGTACAGCGGCAGCGGAGCCCCAGCCTGCCGCCGATACACAACATTGAAGAGAGATCCGCGAAGGATGACAGGAGGAACAATGTGCTCAACCGGAACATGACAAGCGCGAAGAGGTTCGCATTTTACGACGAAGACGGAGAAGGCGACACTTCGGGGTACGGCAGTGAGACTCTCAATCACATGAACAGGAGCGGCCACAGAGCGATACACGAGGCTAGCAATCGCAGCCCCGTTGTGGCGTGGCAGCAAGAAGGAAAAGACGACAGGTAGGTTTACTACACGGAGAGAAAATTCTTAAAAAAATTACTGTGCTCGTCACTGTAAAGTCAGTGCAAGTGACATCTACAGAAAATGTTCTGAGTGAGATTGAGAAAAATTCACAATTTGTCCAATAAATTTTACTATACAGCATAAGAATTTTTGCTGTGCTAGCATGGTAATTTTTCCATTACCACTCAAATGCAATCAGATTATGACACAGCACACTAATTTTTCTAAGTTTTTCTCTCCATTCAAACAATCTTAGGTTACCTACCTAAGATTGTTTGAATGCGGAAACTTACGGTTGTCAGTCGCGTTTTAACTACCTACCTATGTAACTTACTATTCGGGATCGCTCAGGAGCTTTGTTATTAACGCGAAGTATTGCCGGAGGTTGAAGCGGCGGCGTGGAAGTTTTTAGTGCGGGCTGGGGTCAGCTTCGGAAGTGGTTTATGCAGAGACTGACGCGCTGATTTCTTGCACTTGATAATAAAACGCTCGGTGTATTGTTCTCTTCTTATTTATTTTCTTGTTGTACTACTGGATTTGAAGTGTTCTCTTCAGGATTGCTTGCTGTTGACTGAATATCGAATGACAAAATGTCCCTATTTTTATACTGCTCAACCTAACGGTACATAACGGTACTTTACCCGGCCAACTAATCACAGCTTGCCATAACGGCACTTTAACTGGTCAGCCAATCACAAAGGATCTCGATTAGCCAATCAGAGCGAGGCAGGATACCGGGTAACTTCCTTAAGTACCTCGAAACTTTACCGTGATGAGAGCCGCGTGACAATATTTACGTTTTTCGTTAATTTTTATGAAGTATACATAGGTAACTTATACATTATTAGCTTCTATGTACTACGAACTATCTGATAAATTATAATTATAATGAAAACATGACATAAACACTAACTATTGCTTAAGTCTAACACTAAGTCTACTACAAGTATGAAGGATTACAATATGGCATTATTAACTTACATACGGTTATATTAATGTCTATGTATCACTTAGGTTCTGTATACACATTATAGGTTACACATTATGTGGTCGTGCACATTCTCCCGCCGTCGCGACGCCGCGACTCTGTTGGTAGCACGACGATCTTTCTGGTGGGACGACGTAGAACGTGGCCGCTGCTGGTGGTGACGTCCACCACTCGTACCTCTCCGTCGGCTCCTGGGTATAGTTGGCTAATGCGTCCTCGTGGCCAGACGTTGCGTGGCAGGTTACTATCGCAGACGATGACTAGGTCATCCACTTTAGGTTGTGTACCTGTATTGTTGGGCTCCCGCCGGTGCTGTAGTAACGGTAAGTACTCCTTGACCCATCTTTTCCAGAACACATCTGCTAGTACCTGGGCTCGCTTCCATTGCTGGCGAGCTGTCATGTCCTTTTCTTCGAAGTGGCCGGGTACCGGAACATGGGGATTCGGCCCAATGAGTATATGGTTCGGCGTCAGAGCTTCTGGTTCTAGGGGGTCGACAGAGACGTGAGTCAAGGGTCGTGAGTTCACTGTGTTTTCGACCTCGATCAATAGTGTTGTCAGTGTCTCGTCGCTCGGGCATCGCTCGTTCAGCGTGATGCGTAATGCTTCTTTCACTGATCGTACCATTCTTTCCCATGTTCCCCCCATAAATGGTGCTGAGGGTGGGATGTACTTCCACTTGATGTGGTGACACGTGGTCTCGTGGTGCATGGCTTCGAGTGCGGCCTGGCCGAGTTCCTTCTCTGCGGCTTTAAAGCAGGTGGCGTTGTCGCTCCATATCTCCTTGGGGCAACCTCTTCTGGCCATGAACCTTCTTAAGGCTGATATCGCCGAGTCAGCGGTCAGCGAGTGGGCGACTTCTATGTGGATCGCTCTGGAGGTCATACATGTGAAAAGCGCACCGTACCTCTTCTCTCGGTGGCGTGCGACTGTGACCTCGATCGGTCCGAAATAGTCGAGTCCGGTAAAGGTAAATGGCCGCGCGTGATGCGCCAGGCGTGCTGCCGGTAGGTCACCGGTGAGGGGGATTGTTGGTTTCGCTTTTCTTATGCGACACTGTAGGCAACTTTTCACTGTGTTTCTTACTGCTGGGCGTATTTTTAAGATCCATAGTCGTTGTCTTAATTCATTTACGACCATTTCTACACCGCCGTGATGTAGCTTTTCATGTACATGTGCTATGTACAGGCGTGTGTAGGTTTGTTTACCTTCCAGTATTGGTGGATTGGAGGTGTCTTCTTGTATGTCTCGGGCTGCGGCCACTCTTCCTTTCAGGCGCACGATACCCTGTTCGTCCATGTACACACTGAGCTGGCGCAGTCGATCGTTGTTGCTGGGTGAGTCCCCTTTTGTTATGCGGTCAATCTCGGCCGCGAAGCTTTCCTTTTGGCTCGCTTTTATCCATAGTTGCTCCGCCTTTATTAGACATGAAGCGGGCAGCTCGTGATAGCGATTTGTGTGTCGAGGCGAGTCTCTTGTTGCTTGCGTCGGGGGTGGCGCCTTTTTTGCAATTCGCCAGTCGGGGTCGTTGACCCTTGCTTTTATGGTCCGTTTTCGGGTGGCTGCGACTGTACTTCTGTTGGGCCGGCACAGTTCGATGAACTGTAGCACTCTTGCTGTTGCCCTTATGAGTCGGGTCCACTTTGAGAATTTTTCTATGTGTGGGAGTGGACTTTGACTGGGGTCGCTCTCCAACTGATGTAGGTTACATCTCTCTTTCTCTTCTCCTGTATCGTATTTCACAGCTTTCTCTTCTTTTGGCCATTGAGACTCCGGCTTTTTCAGGAAGGGAGGCCCTTGAAACCATCTGTGAGTGGCAGTGAAATCGTCTGGCGTATCTCGTGTGGCGTCGTCTGCCACATTGTCTTTTGAAGAGAGCCACCTCCACTCGTTTTTCTTAGTGGTTTCTTCGATTTCCGCGAGGCGATGAGCTACGAATGACTTGTAGGTGCGTGGCTCTGACCGGATCCACACTAATACTGTGCGTGAATCACTCCAGTAAGTCTGGCTCGCTACCTCGTACTCGTGCTCCCTTTTTACTGTTTGTGCGAGGCGCGCACCCAGTAAGGCGGCCTGTAGTTCGAGCCTGGGCATCGATACAGGTTTCAGTGGTGTCACCCGGTTCTTGGCGGCCGCTAGGGCTACGTGTACACTGCCGTCGGCTCGTTCTGTTCTCCAGTATATTGCCGCGGCGTAAGCTTGCTCGCTGGCGTCGACGAAGGTGTGCAGCTGTCGTGAGGTGCTTGGTTCGATGTCGTAGCATCGCGGTATTCTCAGCTGTTTGATTCCGCTGAGTGACGTCATCCATTTCTTCCACCTGTCTTCTAATTCCGTTGGTATTGTGTCGTCCCAATCGGTTTTGTAGCTCCAGGTGTCTTGAAATATTCTCTTGGCTGGGGTGGTGATTGGCGATATTAACCCCAGTGGGTCGAAGAGTGCCATTATGATGCTCAGGGCTTCTCGTTTTGTTGGAGGACGATTGTTTTCTTTTACTTCTGCTGGTATCTTCATCGTGTTTGTGTTGAACCCGATGTGATCTTCTTTCACGTACCAGAGTAGTCCGAGCGTCCTTTCTGTTTCTATGCCACCTAGGCTTACTGTGGCTGATTTGTTTTGTTCTGGTGGGTTGAACTCCTCGATGGTTCTTTGGTTGTTCGATGTCCACCCGTCTAGTATGAACCCTGCCTTCTTGTGGATGAGGTCGACTGCTTTTATTGTTTCTCGTGCTTCCATAATGGTGGGGAAGCTTTGCAGGTAGTCATCCATGTAGTGGTTCTTATGTATCGCTGCTGCCGCTTCTGGGTAGGTGGTTGCAAACTCGCTCGCGTTTTTATTCTTAATATAGAGAGCGGTGCACGGTGATGAAGTGGATCCAAATATGACTGAGGTCATGCGATATTCTTCCGGTTTGCCCTCCCGCCGTTTGCCTCTCCACAGGAATCTGAGGGCATCTCTGTCTTCTTGTCTGATTTTCACCTGCATGAACATTTCTTTTATGTCTCCGCTGACAGCGTATGCGTGTTGTCTGAATCGCATAATCACTCCAGGGAGAGACTGTAGCAGGTCTGGTCCCGAATGCAGCATGTCGTTTAGGCACATGCCGGCGGCTTTTGCTGATGCGTCATGAACCAGCCGAGGCGGTTTGTGTGGCTTCGCTGGGTTGATGACCGGGAAGTGAGGCAGGTACCAGGTCTTTCCTTTTGGAGCTGGTACGGGCGCTTGTTCTGCATAACCGGATTTAAACAGGTTGTCCATTCGTTCTTCGTATTTTGATTTCAGATCTTCATCTTTATCTAGTTTCTTTTCTAGCGAACGCAGGCGTCGCTCTGCTTCGTTGTAGTTGTTTGGTATCTGGAAGTCCTTTTCTTTCCATAGCAGGCCGGTTTCGAATCTGCCGTCCGGCAGTCTTTTGCTGGTTTCTTCTAGTATCTGTATGGCTTTCTGTTCTGGATCTTCTTTTGGTTTCTTTGGCTCGATGCACAAGGATTCGAGTTTGAAGTAGTCCTTGATTGTTTCTTCCATTGATGGTTCATCTTCTTTTTCTCTGAGTTTTCCACAGAACGCTACCTTGGCTGTGAGTGAGCTGTGACAGCCATGGAGGACCCAGCCGAGTTGTGTGAGGGAGGCAACTGGCTGGTTACGGCGTCCGGTGCGTAGTTTCCTTGACACTATGAGGTGCCAATTATCTTGACCAATCAACAACTTAGGTGAAGCACGTTCGTATGCGATCTGATCCTTGATGTCGATCAGGTGTTCGCAATCTTCCAGGTGGCGGTCGTATATCGTCTCTGGTGTGAAATTCAGTCTTTCCACTGTACGTGCGGCTTCTATTTTGTATTCTTCCTCTGCGTACTTTCCTCTTATGCTGAGGTTAATGATTTTGCTGCTGTCGTGTTTAATTTCGTTGCCGATTCCTTGGATCCACATAGTGTTTGTGGGTCCGTCGGCTCCTATGACGTCAGCTATCGATGCGTCCACCAGTGTGACTGTGCTTCCTTCATCTAGTAGTGCATATGTTTCGATGCTTGTGTGCGGTCCCTTTAGTATGACGGGAGCGATCTTCAGGTATGCACGTCGACGGTCACATGGTTTCACTGTTGATGTGACTTCTAGTGCTGGTGCTGCTGTTTCTTTCCTGGCGGAGTCGCTTGACGTATCTTGATTCTTCTCATGGTGCAGCAACTTATGATGTCTCATGGGGCATCCCTGTTTCCCACACGGTGGGGCTTTGCATTGAAGTCGGCGATGTTTGCTTCGCAGACAGCGGTAGCACATGTTATTTTTCTTTGCTACTTCCCATCTGGAGTTTGTATCGAGTGCGACGAACTGCTGGCAGTCAGGTAGTTTATGGTTTTGTTTGCACTGCGGGCAGTGTTCATCCGATGTCGTTCTTCTTTCTGTAGCGAAGATGCGTTCTGTCTTTCTATTCTTTCGATCTCTTCCCATGTAGTCGTCATTGGTCATCTCTGGTAGAGCGTAGGCGCCGCACTTGTCTGCTTCTTCGTTTAAAAACATGGAGATCTTCTTTAATTCAGGTGTATCTTCTTTCTTTTTCGCGGCGTAGTCGTACCATTTGCTTTTCAGTATGGGAGTGAGCTTTTCGTTTATTATTCGCGCCATCTCAGGACTGTGTAGGTATTGTGTCCTTCTCAGTGCTTCGATGGTGCCCACTATATTTGTTACTCGGCCGGCGAAGATACATAGTTCTCTGGGGTTGTCTGTGACCCGGTTCAGTGACTTGAGCTTCTCCATTTCAACGTGGATGAGTGCTTCTGGTCTTCCGAACCTTCTTTGCAGGGCGTCCATGACAATTTCTGGGTCTGGTTGGCTTACTATTAGGCAGCCGACCGCTTCTTTTGCTGTTCCTCGTAAGCTACGACGTATGCGCGCCACGTTTTCTGTTCTTGTGAAGTACTTCAATGTCTCTTCATAAGCCGCCTTGAAACCGAGCCAGTCTGCACAGTTTCCATTAAATAGCGGTAGTTCTTGAATGTACTTCGGAGGTTCCCTTGTGCTTCTTACCGCTTGAGAGAGAGCGGCGGCGAGGGTGCTCACGTCTATTAGAGGCTGACGTGTATCTTCTTGCCTTGGTGTTACTTCAACGGGGTCTTCTTGCTTCTTCTTGGCCTCTTGCGATGGTTGTGGTTGACTTGCTTCAGGTTCTTTTAACCATGTACTTATTCGGACTGAAGCTAGGTCATCTTCTAATTCTTCTTCATCTTCTGAGGTGTCTTCTTCTGCTTGAAGACGCTGGACCCGCACTTGTTGTAACTCTATTTCGGCTCTTGTTTGCTCGAGCTTCAGTTCGGCCAACCTTTCTTTCGCCTTCAAATCCGCTAGTTGCTTTTTACGAGAAACTGCCGAGCAGCGTGACCGAGCGTTCGTGGGTTTCAACGTGCGCTGCGATACTTTGTCCTTTTCTTTGCGGGACGCGGCGCTGGTGTCTTCTGTTCCAGATGTAGTGGTAGTTTCCTCCGTGGCGGTCGAACCACTGGTTCCGCTGCTGTTGCCCGACGTGTCGGTAGCGGTGTTCGATGTGCCACTGGTGCGGGCATTTCCTGGCGCGGTCTCTTCTACGGCCGTAGGTGTCCTCAGCTCTTCCTGCCGGCGCTTTGTTCGTTCCCCGTCTTGACTTCGTGTTAAAACCATTTTCTTGATGCTGGCTGATGATCCGGCTGCGAAGGACCAATAATATTCGGGATCGCTCAGGAGCTTTGTTATTAACGCGAAGTATTGCCGGAGGTTGAAGCGGCGGCGTGGAAGTTTTTAGTGCGGGCTGGGGTCAGCTTCGGAAGTGGTTTATGCAGAGACTGACGCGCTGATTTCTTGCACTTGATAATAAAACGCTCGGTGTATTGTTCTCTTCTTATTTATTTTCTTGTTGTACTACTGGATTTGAAGTGTTCTCTTCAGGATTGCTTGCTGTTGACTGAATATCGAATGACAAAATGTCCCTATTTTTATACTGCTCAACCTAACGGTACATAACGGTACTTTACCCGGCCAACTAATCACAGCTTGCCATAACGGCACTTTAACTGGTCAGCCAATCACAAAGGATCTCGATTAGCCAATCAGAGCGAGGCAGGATACCGGGTAACTTCCTTAAGTACCTCGAAACTTTACCGTGATGAGAGCCGCGTGACAATATTTACGTTTTTCGTTAATTTTTATGAAGTATACATAGGTAACTTATACATTATTAGCTTCTATGTACTACGAACTATCTGATAAATTATAATTATAATGAAAACATGACATAAACACTAACTATTGCTTAAGTCTAACACTAAGTCTACTACAAGTATGAAGGATTACAATATGGCATTATTAACTTACATACGGTTATATTAATGTCTATGTATCACTTAGGTTCTGTATACACATTATAGGTTACACATTATGTGGTCGTGCACACTTACGTTTTATTGTTTTATATTTTGCAACGTTTTGTGCACTTAATTTTTTTATGTTTAGCGTTGCTAGTCACGCGTGTACTAAATCCGTGTAAAGTAACGCGGCGAATCGCGTACCAAAATAATTGTGCAATATTAATCCGCAGAGACAGAGATCATCTAAATCTTATAGCCTAGGTACTCGTGAATAGTCTCTAAAAAAACATCTAAAAAGAAGTAGAGAAGTCCGAAACACTTCTCCCTCTACCCCTTCCGAGAAAATACGCGCGTTTTTTTTTTTTGGTTTTTTTGTTGCATTTGACACCTATGCTCTTGTTTGTAATTTTAGACTTCCCGAGTCTTAGAACAAAAAATTTCGCCTTGCGTCTAATCTGTCTGATTGGTGCAACTTGGTGTCAATTTCAGCAAGAGTAGCAAAGTTTTTTTTTTTTTTTCGTCATAGTTCTACTTAACCACGCGCAACCTCGTGAGTTCCACTATAAGGTTCCACAATAACCACACTTACGGCTTATAAATTAAACGGAACTCCAGTTTACCAAATATTTTGTAATAATATCTAGGTATTTTCATTTAAAACATTTTCCATGGAGTTTCTTGCCCGTTCTTCTACTTAGGAAACCGCTTCGCACTCGATTCGCTTTGGAATTGTCAACTAGCTTCATCTTTCCGACTCACTGACTCCTTTAACAATTCAAAAGTGCATATAAATGGTGTAATTGAAATAAATGCTTTGAGGTTGAATTTCTTTGACGCGGACGCTCCTCTTGAAATAAGTGTTCCAATTCATACCTAAGCACTACGACGCCTCGTAAATGTGTAAAACTTTCAATAATTAATTAACGTTGTAAGTGTATGAGCTCCGAGATCAATCTGCAAGAGGTGACGAGGCTCCTGTACCAGCACTCATCATAAGAAACAGTCGTACTAGTTTTACTCTCATTATAACGGAATATATCGTGAAGATATCTCATATCTATGCAAGTGAAATCAATATTACGTTAGGTATTCCGTCGCCAACAATTTGCTATTTTCACTGAACAAAGGCACCGCGCTCTAAGCTACTGGAAACTAATTGCCTTTGTTTATAAAATTCTCTTTCTAACTATTCTTTTCATATTATTTTAGGATAATTTCGTTTGTATTGTAATAATTATTTAGTTATATTTGGTATCATTTAAAAAACTATATTTATTTCCCGTGCTATTTTTTCCATCGACACGCTGAGAAGAATTGTTTACACGGCACATACGTATTTGGGGAAAATTACGGTGTAGGCTAAATGTAGAATTGAAGACCGATCCACCATTAGTGTAATTTCGCTAAGTCCATAAATCTGTACAAAATACTTAGGCAGAAACCACCAGACTGAAACACAAGCAGGTGTGACATACATAAACCCATGGTTTTTTTTCCCATGGGGGCAGGGGGACTATTAAATACTAATATAAGATGTCTTATAGGAACAGGGACTCAAGTGGCGGAAAGTCAGGCATGTCCGAAGGGGTGTGGTCATCTCGCAGCCCGAGGACTTCGGAAGAGGGACGGCTGCGGTGGGGAGACCGCGGCGTCGCCACTGGCCGGCTTTGGGAACCCACGGCTCCTAATGCTAGACTGCCCCAGGTAGCTAAGTATTCTATTTTTTTTTTTACAAACGGCCAACAGTATGTACAGATTTATTGCCCTTAAGTGTTAGTTTTTCATCCTTACATAATATTGATGACATTGTGCAATCTAGCAAATTGAATATTTCTATAAATCAAGACCTTGTTTATGCCACAGGATTCGAACTCGAAACCTTAGAAGTGCTTATACTAACCGCTAGTGGTTTTATTCCGTGCTAGCAACAAATAGAAAATATCGGAATATTAATAGCCTAATTATTAATCGATGCACCCATGTATTTTTAGTGATTAAGTATAATACTAATAGGACCATCGATCCCTATCTGTAACGGCTTATTGATATAAATGACTGTAATTACTTTTTATTTTCTATGTAGATGCCAAATCAAAAGAAAGGCACACCGTCATGGGTTGAGCGTGGATTAAATATGATTGACAACACAGCTGAGGTTCTACTCATAGATCAAAGAAGTTCAAGCAATAGTACCGGGGTAGACTGCGACAGATCATCATGCAACGGGAGCGATGAAGGACGGTAAGCGTCTCAACGTCCATAGTAATATATTTTACCACAACGATATAACGTTATTGATAATCATTTACTTTCAGAACATTTTTAAGAGGACAAAACGTGCCAATAGAGCCGGAAATTAAGGCTCAGCGAGAAAACAAACGCTTGAAAGCATTAGAATTGCAATCGGCTATATTAAATCAGTTAGAAGACAGAGAGAAACGGCGTCAAGAAGAAAGGGAACGACAACTAAGAGAAGAAAGACTGGAAGAATTACGCATACAGAGACAACAAGAAGAAGACAGGCAAAGATTGGAAGATGAGAGAAGAAAATTAGAGGAGAAACAAATGATGGAGCAGAAGAAATTAGACACGTTGAAGAAAGCTCTGGAAGACGCTGAAAGGAAAGCCAAGCTGGACAAGGAAAAGAGATTTAGTTTCCAAAAGAGAAACGCAAACATAAATAATAATTTGAATATGGAAAATCTTCCGAAACCAAAAGTGGAAGAAACCCCAGTAGCTGAAACAACTCCTCGTCTGGAACCTACGAGTCCAACTAAAACGAGTAGAACATACGATATTCATTCCGCAAAAAGTCAAAAAAGAGATTGTAATTCTCATCAAACAACGGAATTTAATTCTCCTAGATCAGTAGGTCCTGGGAATCTTAATTTGTTTATCCATAGCGTACCTCCATTAGCTTTAGCGGATGGACAATTTAACATCGTGCCGATTGGGTTAAATGGTACCAATGAAGTAATAAACACGCAGCCAAATAATATACAACTAGCAGTATTAGTTCCCCAGAATGTGGCCAACAATTTGTATAGTGTATCATTAAACTCTTTGAACAATACGAATGACTTAACAGACATCGGGAAATTATTGACACCAAACAAATATCGAACATTAAGAATGAAAGACGCATCAACTCAAACTGATTCAATATTTAAATCAACTAACGATAAAATTATAGAAACCGACGAACCCGAAAGATATATAGACAAAGATTATTCTAACATTGATGAAAATGCACCACAGGATAGTCATCATAACACACTGAAAAAAGATAGACGTTTCCGATCCGAGGAAAGATATAAGAAAGATTTAGAAAATCGACCGAAGTGGGGCGTTAACAGACCTGCAGCTCAGTACAAAAAACAAAGTGAGAAAGACCCATTTTATAATCAAAAAAGAAAAATGCGCCAAAAATATAGACCTCAAGCGAGACAATATTTATCACATTCTAGTGACGACAGCCGTTCTCCAAGTCCACCAATAAGGTCTGAAAAAACAATCGAAAATGGTAATAAGCATCGCAACTCATTAAGCCAATCGTATTGGAGAAGCAAACGTTCTAGTCAAGATAATAACATATCGAAATCTATCAATATATCCGAATCTATAAATAATTTACAATCAGATTTTAACCCGTTGGGACAATTAACTGCCAACGAAATGACTGAAAATAAAAAGTCACCAAAAACATCTCCGTTGAAAAGAATGACACTATCCCAAAAGTTTATTAACGATAAATATGGAAACAGAAAACTATGGATGGATGATGTTAACGAAAGAAATTGTAAATCGAATGTGTTCGATGTGGAAAACCGAAAGAAAATAATAGACCAAATAAATATTGCCAAAAAAGAACTTTTTGATAAACATGAAGATCAAGAAAATTTTGTAAAAACCAAATTTTAGATGTAGATGTTTCTTTACGGAAATAACACAATATGGCTAGTCATATAACACGTAGTAGAAAATTAGGTTACTCAGGAGATGCTATCGATTCAACGGTTTCCAAGTTGGCGCGACATTCAGTTGGATCGATACTCCCCATAGTATCAAGATAGCTGTACTTCACACACTTGTATCTTAGTAAATATGTCTAAAATAGACGAATTATTCGATAAAAAGAAAGATGAGGCTCCCATGTTGGACTTATCTAAAACTGTGATAAACACTGCTGAAGAATATAGAGCAGTTTTAGATAAAGTGCCAGACTTTAAAACTCGACCAGAAAAGGTAACTGTTGCATTACCCATAAAGTGAACTGTGACGATGGCCCTTAATTTACAAACATTTTAAATGAAATTCATTAGGTAAGATCAGAAGACGTGAAGATCAAAGAAGATAATAAAACCAAGACACCCAAAAAAGAAATAAAAGCTTACGAAACATTAGGGACGAGAGGATACGAGGAAAAACATTTCACGTTCATGGATCCCATACCAGTGGAAATGAAAGGGCTAAAGTTTGAAGAGTTGTGTATTGTTCCCATTGAGTGGCGGATGCTTACTTCTATCAGACCTAAGTTGAAGATGGACGAAGAATTTTTTAACAGGTGAGATGGTTGAATTTTTTAATGTCACCTAACCTACACTCATACCGTCTCCCCTTGTGTGTTATGTTGTTCGTCGGGGGGTAACCAACTTTAACTTTCAGGTGTTAATAAAATTTCCTAAATACCTATATTTTCAGGTTAGTAGAACTAGGCAAGTCCGAGCTTAAAACTAAAGCTAAAGACAAAAGAGATTACGCTAAGAACACCATGTTCCGAAAAACGAAAAATCGTTCCGGGGTCACGGAGACAAGAATAATATCTTGTGCAGAGTGCGGTGAAGAGTACTGCAACGGTGAGGCTTGAACGGCTTGGGGCCTGTCTTTTGTAACTTTTAACACTCTCAGCGCCATGTATATATGAGCATTTTCTAGAGAAGCGGGCCATGTGGGCGGCCGGCGGACCACATGGCGCTGAGAGTGTTAAACCTTCATAAAGGTGATGATTTGCTCAATCCAATAGCTTTCGATATTTTTTTAACACTTGTCTTGTCTTAGCCAGTAACGGCTACTGGCCGATCTAGACAAAATGGACAATAGGGCATTATGTCTATATCTAAATGTGTGTGTAGTTTACTGTTTCACAGCATTTTGTAACTTTATGAATATTGCCAACTAATATTTTGCTAGTGAGGGTTGTATTAGTGTAGCTAGGTTTTTTATTCAGCAAATTGTAATAGTTTATCTTTCTTGCTGCAGGTAAACAGTGCGCCATAACAAACTACGACATGTTTACGCGTATAAAAGTGGAAGTTGAAACAAAAGCATCACGAACGCAAGCAGCGACCACGCCGGGCGTCGGCAAGATGAAGAAACTTCGGAAGCGCTCAAAACGTAAGCCACGCAGTAAAA
This sequence comes from Eremobia ochroleuca, assembly GCA_949629135.1. Lineage (NCBI taxonomy): Eukaryota > Metazoa > Arthropoda > Insecta > Lepidoptera > Noctuidae > Eremobia > Eremobia ochroleuca. The sequence continues at coordinate 12,049,800 of OX451400.1, read as the reverse complement.
GCGCCGCTCCCGAACAAAACATGGGAAACAGGAACAAATCTGGGGCTAAAAGTGATTCAGAACTTTAACTTCTCCATCAAATTCTATCCTACTCTTCTAACAAAAAAAAAAAAAAAAAATAGACGCAGGCTCCCGGATAGGACGCAGATGGCTAAATCAACAGTGATTTAGGACCCTTTCCCACGGCAAGATCCCGTTTTCCGGATACTGCAAAAGTGCAAACAGGATGCTTGTGTGAATATGTATATTTAGACACGTACACTACTAAACGGGATCCTGCAAAAAACCGTGCCTGTAAAAAACGGGATTTTCCGTGAGAAAGGACCCTTAGTCATCTGGGTCCTACCCGGAAGCGCTTCTATCCGTCGCATCATTCTGAACAACTTTTCTTGTCTGATTCCTGAAAAAATAATCAACTTCTTTCACAAAATAGTCTACATTCATACCTACTGCTAACTTCTTTTTACGAGTCTGATCTGAAAATGTTTGCAGGTTTTCCAGGGCTAGTTGTTCTATATGATTGGTAGGACCACCGATTCAACTTTTGCAATAGCAAGTGACTAAATCAGGCACCTGTATTTAACATACCTACACTTTTTTAAACTTTCACGGTTGTGAACTGCGGCACTTGTTTTGTCACTTACCTACGAGATATTTTCTGTGATTTTTGGCTGTACTGGATTGCCGACATTTTGATGCAAGCGTCCACGCCGTGATCGAGGCGAGAAAACAGCTCTTGTAACACTAAACTGAAAATAGGGTAAACAGATTTATCAGCACTTCATAATTTATTTATTTACAAGCCCCCCAAGTGTTCCCGGTGGAATTTTTCATCGGAAAAAATGACGAGAATTTCTATTTTCCATACAAATGTTCATCCCTTATTTAATCCCTTTAGGTGATGAATTTTCAAAAATCCTTCATTAGTGCTCACCTTCATCGTCGAAAAAAGAACTCCTGTGCTAATTTTCATGCTTCTAGACTCAGCGATTCAATGCTATCGACGTTTGTCATGAAATTACAGACAGGAGTTACCTCCTGCCCAAATATATTGTCACCATACGATATCATATGGTGAAAACATATTTAATACATACGGGACCAACGGCATTTATTCCCGTAAGCCCGTCGAACTAAGACATTATTTATCATAGGTACTTCTGATAGAGATGGGTTTAAATATCTATGTCGCCAATGAAGTGCTGTGTAACACATCACCTCTCGATCCGCTGCCCTAACACTTGGGACATTGGGCATTTTTATTATTTCTAACGTGAGGATATTATCGTGGTCGACGTCATTGTCGACATCACGATAACAGATAATAAGATAAGAGGGAAGTAAAATTTATGAAAATATACTTAACCCTTAATTGCATGATTTTTACTTTTTAAGCAAATTAAATTTATTTGGACGGAACATTAGAACTATAGTAAGGAAAAAATATTAAAAAAAATATATTCATAAAGGTACTTTTTTTTTAAACGGCCTGGTGGAAATTTACATCTTTATGTAATCAGAACGAATCTACTGGGAACAAAATGAGTTGAATATCTCTAACAGTTAGGGAATCCCCGTGATCTGTGGAAACGAAAATATGGCATTGGATTGGTTCATGGAAATCTCCATCACGATGCATTTAAGGGTTAAGGAGAAAATTTTAAATTTCCTTCCACAATAACGATACAACGAAAATTTCATGGAGGGTCCACGCTAATATCGTCACATTAGAAATTATAAAATCGCGCATTGTCGTCTCATTTTTACTACTTACTATAAAACCTTATGCCCAAGTTTCATGGTTCGTGGATAACTCTTATAAACTCGCACTATCTTATGTCTAGACAATACGAATAAACGTATTCATCCAAATATACTTCACTATCACTTAACTTTTTTTACATCTTCATATGATAGATATAAGGTGACTGACTGGTATGATAATTTTTATGCAGATTAGATATTCTTCACCTACGCCTATTGTACCCTAGTCAATATGAATCACAATTTTATATTCACAATCGAGTTAAATATAAGACGCTAGTTATAAGATTATGTTGTATACTTACATACTAGTACTGTGAATCTCAATTTTGTACTGGTAATTTTATTATACGATTATTATGTGAAGCACCATCAGATATTTTATTTGTGTTAGTAAACCCTGCTGCAAAAATGTGATGATATAGTTGAAAATATACATGATATAATCATCAGGGATTTACCGATATGTACAGACGCCAGCACATCAAGCTACCCGAAACTGTAAAATTTTCCCAATCAACTTTGAACCTTATGCTTTAGCGATAAAGTTGAAAATCTATTAAAGAAATTTGACAGATTGTAGTAGCTTGATGTGCTGGCGTCTGTGCATATATCAGTTTTCTTTTTCAACCAGCATCCTAATTGCGTAACACACTATTACTCTAAATTTGAATCATTTTGAAGCATATTGCTAATCCATTGCTCCATATGTTCTAAAAATGTGTGTGCTCAACAACGTAAATAACGCAATGAATGTTGTCGAACTGTCAAAATGAAACACATTGCTACTGATAGTGTGTTACGCAATTACCCTGCTGGTGTTTACAGCGGACTAAGTGGATATAAAATAATACAATAATATCAATATCACTCTTTATTGATTTTAAAAAAATATTTATATTACACATTCATTATATTAATTACTTTAGAGCCTATAAAACAACAACATTATCAATGTCTCTATACGTTGGCATTGTCCACCCCTGGCTTGCGCAGGCGCGGGATCCCGTCACTACTAACTACATAATATTATGAATATGAAGCCAAAAATATCTTTTACATCATTATACCTATATCGATATACGAATTTAATTCATCTTCGACAGTTCACTAGATGATAAATTCTTATAAATGTAGGCCCTAAGTACTGAATTAGACTATAAGAAAACGCAAAAAGATATGGAACCACCACTGGAAAAAAATCTCCTACGATATGCTTACCTAAAGAACAACAAAATGAATAGTAAAACTCAAGTACTATCAGAGGAGTCGTAGTAGAACACTATCACTAACTATTGCAACGAAAATACTACAGACCCTTCCCTGGCACTAGTGGATATCACAAGGTAATATCAAGAACATGCGAAATAAATAAATAATAGGGAGATGAAATGGAGATACAAAGATCATTCGCGAGCTACATGTACTAGATATTTTAATTCAGATACATCGGCATATACGTCATAAAGTGTAAGTAGGTACGTGCCAATAAAACACAGCCGTTGTCCAAGACATATAAGTAGAAGTGTGATAGTGAGTTTACACAGGTTTGTCTTTGTTAGCAGCGAATACCTTAACATGTTGAAACATTCTCGTTTTTACCCTATTAATTAAAAATAATAATAAATTATTTGCATTAAAAGACATTTCAAATTTGAAAATGATTGTTTAGCGACGCTACCCTAGAATTATCCTTAAAACTAGGTTTACAAAATAGGAATCTGCAATAAAATAGTAATCGTTACTTTCGTAACGAACGATGACTGAAGATATTTTACAATAGGTTATTATAGTATTTACTTTAATCTTAGCAAAATGGATATGTAATATTGATTCAATTGAAATATATTGTTAAAGGAATAACATTGTTATTGTTTGTGCCAAGCTTTAGAAAAAGCACAATGTGTCCGGACGGAAAATATCCACAAGTCTTATCTAATCTAAATGTGCATATAACGGAATATAGTTTTATCATTATATTACGCTACAACAATGCAAAAACATAAAACCAATCAATCTTTTAAAATTTAAATATATTTATTGAAGACATTACGACGTAAAACCGCGTATTAACTCGGATTGGTCCAATTTCAGGTCTCATCACATATTTTGTCATGGGTAAATCACAACACTGATTATTGACATAAAACAATTTAGTTCGCGTTCAACTAAATTACATAAACAAGATGACGTTATCAAAGTAATGTAATACTAAAATCTTTAGCAGGAATGACATCTACGGACATATATTTACTGGAGGTGAAATGCACACGAATGGAATGAAAGGAGAAAAGAGACTTATTTACTACAAGCACCAGAAGATCTCAAATATATTATTACCGGATATACAGTTCTACAACTAGAGGTATAATATAGAACTACGTTAGGTATGGAAATACATAAAGTATAATACATAACACGCGCGCGATCAGAGTAGGGCTGCCGCATCAAGAAATACGTTCCAACATAAAAGAACTGAATTTAGAACATAAGAGAAAACGAAGAAAAGTATTAATTTCCTGGGACAATAAATATTAAATCACTGTAAGACGGCCCAGAAACCTAACACGTACATAGTATAATTTCGTTGTTAATCCGATTTTGGAATCCGTATGTCGATTAGGAAGACATCGCGCACGCAGGTAACAACTATTTTCGTCAGAATACGAGTCCCATCATATTTCCGAATCCGCATTCCTCAAATAATAACGTAGTATATTAAAAAACACGCAACATATTGCAGATTCCCGAAATTCACATTAAAGTTCTCGAAATACATAATGAAATTATGACTCATAAAAAAATATTATGCTCTATTTATTGAAAACAATAATTAAATTATTATGAAAAACAAAGTCAACGAGCTAAATGTACAATAAAATATGAAACAAAAAAACATGGACGAAAGTTAACTGAATGTGTAAGAAAGTTAAGGTATAACTTATATATAAACAACTTTCACACCCTGTAAAACTACAACCCTGAACTGAGTGGTAATTTAGACTTTGAGGTTTACATGAATGGCAACAGATTAAAGTATGTTCACTTCGAGTATGTTAGCAGCAGCAGGTAGGTAATTTTGTCAGGTGTGAGTGGCATTGAGCTAGCAACGGGGCGGAGCGCCCAGCTGGACCCTGTGTCTACGACTCACCCCTCACTGGTCTTTGCGAACCTTCTTTTTGCTCTTTTTGGCCACTTTCGCGTCGGTCCAAGTATCTGCAACAAAGAAAATAATGAGCAAGTTGTTACATGATCATTATGTAAGTAACTTTTTGTGATATAATTACAAAAAAACATATAATCAGATCAGAGTTTAAGCGCGTGTATCTACGTGTACGCCAGTTGGTAAAATTATATTGAAGGACATTACTGAGATAGTAGAGAAAGTATTGTTGTATTGTTTTTCTATCTATAATATGTATGTATTTACAAAAAAAAAAAAAATTGTATATAAGTAGTTTATCAGCCATCTTGTTACCATAACACAAGCATTAGGTTGCTTAGCTTGGGACAAATGGTGCTGTGTGAAATGTCCAGGGATTTATTTATTTTATTTATTTATTTATTCAAATAGAAATGTTTTCAATGGAATTGATAGGAACATTAGGAACTTGAACCTTGCTGCTAATGCAAGGTTTTGCAGTAATGCAGTTGGTAATATTTGAAATAGACTATACACCTACCGCCTAACTCATCAAAGGCCAATGCGTTTTGGTTGTCTGGTTTCTCAGAGTCAGAGGAATCCTTCTCCACGGATTCTTGCTTCGGCACACTCTTAGCTGCAGAAATCTGTAAAAAATATTGTACTCATCAGCCTCTACAAGCACAGTGTTGGACAGGTCTTGGGAAAGTTTAAACACAATAAATTTATATTGTATGTAGAAGGATCTAACATTTTCTTCAAAATAAAATGAGTAATTAACCTCTCACACGTTGAATGTACACCATGTGTACCGATTACGCAAAATACGCGCATTGACGTGGAGTTACGGATACCAACCCATATTACCTATTACCTATGTGTAGCGATAACAATAACATTTCTATTGTGTCTGCTAATTGGCGCGCGACAGGATAAATTGTATTAGCAAGAATTCTAAAGCATGTCAAGATCAGAGCTAGATCATCTTTTACTTTTATAATAATTAACCCTTTCGTTACGGCATTTCGCTCCGCTGGAATAACGCCATCAAACGGGGCACCGCGCCGCACATTGGTTCAAGGGCGGAAAAAAGTCCTTTGTTTCAACCTTGTTTAAAATGTCTACAATTTGGTACACACATACTAGAATGTTAGTAGAAACAAGTCCTAAAATTAATACGGATAAATAATTATACAGTATTTAATTATATGATGCCAAAGTAGGGTGATCGAGAATTTACAAATTTCGTGCAAAAAATATTGTTATTTCAAGTATGAATAGAACCAAAATACTATAATTATCAACTTTCATTTTTAGTTTAGTCATAAGTTTATTGTGTGTATTAATAAAATAGTAAACATAATGTTATAATATAATGAATAATTACTTGCTATTACATTTTTAGTGAAGAAGGTCATTTGGAACCTTTTGTTTTCAATCATGAGATCATAACTAATCTCCGTTATCGACCGATACGTAATAATATACTTTCGGAGATTAATTAGACCCTATAGATTAAGAATACATTAGTTTTGGCTGCGATAACCTGCGATCTTGGAAATACCAGGTCCTTAACTAATGACGCTCTGTAATTAAGAAAAAGTGCATTATATTAATAAGTGTTTCTAATGAGGGTAATTAACATTTTATCATATCGTGTAAGTATAAATAGCATTGAATGGTAGTTTTAACTTCACTTACAATTATTTTCTCTTACGATAACAGTGTTATTATAGTGATGGATAGCTTTACTATTGTCTATGCCGATTTAGTGGAAATCATAATATCAAGTAATCGTGAGATACATAAATGCCTCGAAAATTTAAAACTTATGTATCCACAGCTTACAGAAAGTGTTTGGAATCAAGTTTATGAAAAGTTAAGCCGTAATTTTCTACCCGTATTTACAAAAAAGTGGCAAACTGCAGCGAGAAATAAAAATGCTTTTATGGCAAAAAATGAACAGTGGCTGAAAAATATTTTTACCGTTGAGACATCTTCGGTGCAGACTGATGTGGTGAATTGTGACAGTAATGTTCCAGGGCCATCAAAACGCTCTCATAGAGGACGACCAGAAAAATCATTTGATGAATGTTGCGATCGAACAAAGCGATATAAAGTTAAAAGATTGTGTGAAAGCGTTCCTGAAGAAATGATTAAGAAAGCTGCCTCTAAGGTACTCGTACAAGAAGAATCATCGGATACTATCAAGTTTACTCCAGAAAAAGCGGTGGCATTATTACTTGATGCATCACTTTCGAAACATCAATATCAAGTACTGAGAAATGCAGCAAAAAGTATTGGTTGTGATATTTTTCCCGATTATCATAAAGTACTTGAAGTAAAAAGGCAATGCTACCCCAGCCCCACGGATATTGATGTAACGGAAAGCTACGCTTGTGTAAGTTTGCAGTCATTACTGGATCACACAACCAGAAGATTATTTGAAGTAATGTCTGAAGACGACCTTACACAGATTAGTGTAAATTCAACGTTTTTACACAAGTGGGGATGTGACGGATCATCAGGTCATGCTGAGTACAAACAGTCATTTATCGACGAAAATGTGTCAGATTCATATATGTTTTTGACATCATTAGTTCCACTGCGTCTGTATGAAAAGGAAAATAAATCTGTTGTGTATTGGACAAATGCAACTCCTTCTTCTACAAGGTGTTGTCGCCCGGTACAATTCCAATTTCAAAAAGAAACTACAGAATCTACGAAAAATGAAATTGCTAGAATGGAGTCTGAAATAGCAAACTTAAATGAAACTGTTATTAGTTTAAAGGAAAAGACTTACAAAGTCTACCATAAACTTGTGTTCACAATGATAGATGGCAAAATAGCGCAGACAGTTACGGACACATCATCATGTGCAGTGTGTTTTATATGCAAGTCAAAGCCATCAGAAATGAATAACCTTGACCAAGTGCGAAATAAAACTGTGGATACGGAGGCTCTCAAGGTCGGTTTATCCCCGCTTCACGCACGGATTAAATTTATGGAATGCATATTACATATTGCGTACAATATGTCATTTACCAGTTGGAGAACGAACGCAACTACCAAACAACAAAAAGATGAAGAGAAGAAAAGAATCCAAAGTGAGCTGTTTCAACGTTTAGGTCTAAAAGTGGATTTTGTAAAGCAAGGAATGGGAACATCTAACGATGGAAATACGTCTAGAAGATTTTTCAATAATGCAGACATTGTAGCTGAAGTCACAAGAGTCGATAAAGAACTTATTCATCGGTTTGGTATAATATTGCAAACAATTAATTCTAGTGCATTAGTTGATTCGGATAAGTTTGGTAGTTATTGTTACGAGACTGCTGAACTATACGTAAGCCTGTACAGCTGGTATAATATGCCAAATACTGTGCATAAAATCTTGCTGCATGGCAAAGAAATAATAAGTGTTGCTGCCTTACCTATTGGGATGTTATCTGAGGAAGCTCAAGAAGCGCGAAATAAAGATTACCGCAATTATAGGTTAGGTCATTCAAGAAAATGTTCTCGTCTATCATGTAATGAAGATGTTATGAATATGCTCTTAGCTACCTCAGATCCCCTTATCAACAGTTTACGTGCAGTACCGAATAAAAAATACTATCCTCTTCACGATGATGCCAAAGCTTTATTAGTGGATAGCACCCATCTCTCAATCAATGTCTTCTCTATTTAATATTTAGTTTATTAATATTTATTTATTTAAAAATGCTGATTTAATTATATGAAATTCATGTGAAAAAATTTGATGAATATTTTCATGTTAATAAAAAAAAAATACGTGTTATATCTTTCTCTTTGTAAACTGGTACATCCATTATATCATTTTAATAAAGTATTATGAAGAAACGCAACGTCTTTTCATTTAAAAATAATATTTTCCGCATGCCCGTACTACCTGCACCACTGTGCGCCGTCGGAGTAGCGCCACTGACACACTGAGTATCGCGGGGCCGTTCGGTGAGCGGTATCACGCTGGCGCCGGCTACAGCCGGCGCTCGTACACACAGGTCATCGAATGGATGCCGGCTATATCCGGCGCTCGTACACAGAAGTCATCGAGTGGATGCCGGCTATATCCGGCGCTCGTAACGAAAGGGTTAATTATATGGTTTGCACAATTAGATAGTCCTCAGATTCATAAAATACTTGTTATTACTTTGAAGAAAAATCATTGACTAACAACAGAGCCATAATTTAATTACATACTGAATACTTAAGGAAGTATGAGGGCCCTGTTTATCAATGGATGTTGAAGTAAGTACTGCCAGGGTAACGTTTGCACAGCACGACAAAATCCAGTCATCGCATCATCACGCGCCGAAACGAGACATGAGTGTTTACCCATAGTTATCCCGCTTAGGCGTGACACAATGCGAGGAAAAACATTGTCGGGTGTGCCTGCTAAAAGCTGATATAAAAAGTATCTCACCTCTACAGATTTCTTCCTGATTTGCTTCTCTTTATTTTCCTTCTTCTTGTTGCTCCTGAGATCCTTCACGTCAGTCAGCTCCTCAACATCTGGGGACTCTTCGTCCTCGAAACTGCCCAGAGCAGCTTGGTCACGACGCTCTGCCTAGTTAGTTAATGTTTAAAATTGTTAGTCAAATCTGTGGAAGGTCTCTTAGATTTTTATAACTACTAGAAAGGTGAAGATCCTTTTCTGTGGCTTTATTTTAGTAACCCAGCAAGTTATTGGTTGTTGATGGCATATCATAAGTTGAAGATCTTAACAGCAAAATTATCATATTGTTGCTCAAGTACTGAAGTATATTTAAACCTTTTGTTATTGAAAGAATATAAGAAATGGCACAGCTGTGTAACTGTCCCATAAAACATGATTTGTTACAAAGAACATGCCTGGCCCCAGAAATGAACCAATTACCTGAATATATATATATTTTTGATTATGCCAACTAATAGAATGTCTGGAAGAAAACTACACCCAGTTGAAGTAACTAATACTTTCATAATTGCTGCAGTAAACTTATTGTTTAGGTAACAGTGTTTTATCATAACAGCTATTTCAAAATTACAGTTAAAACTGTTAAGCCATCAAGAGAAGGCCTCAAACTTTCACAGCAAATTATATGATTTTTCAAGGTTACCTCTTTCAGCACACGCTGGAGCTCCTCAACTTGAGCTTGCAGTTCACGGGCCGCATCCTCATCCACCTGCGGACCCACAGCACTGATGACCTTGATGGTCTCCTCAACAGGCTCCTCCACTAGCCGGGCTGCCTCTACATCAGCATCCTTCACTTTCTTATTCTTCTTAGCAGGACTTTCCTTCTTCTTGTCCTTCTCCTCAGCAGGCTTTCTCTCTTTCTTTTTGTCACTCTTTTTTGGCACTTCTTGCCAGCCTCCATCATCAAAGTCAGCAGGCTTCTCAGCCTCAACTGCACCCTTGTTCTTCTTGCCCTTCTTGGCTTCAGCTACCAGCTCCTTCTTCACAAGCTTGGGCTCAGCTGGTCTCTCTTTAGGCTTAGGTTTCTCTGATTCTTTCACCTTTTCCTCCTTCTTCTCCTTAGTTGGAGACTTTTTGGAGCTTTCGGACTTTGTCTTCACATCATCAGTCACAGTGCGGTTGGGTGAAGACTTCTAATAAAACGAAAAAAATTGGTGAGTTGATGTTTCTATTTACTCAACACTTGGGTTCATGTAGATGCAGTTTTATAAATTAGAACTAATGGGAATCTAATACAAGACTTCACACGTAAATAGAAGCGATGTTTGTCATTTTAATTTTGTATCTCCCGGTGAATAACGAGCATATGCTTACAGGTTAAAAATAAAATGAGCACGCATTGATGACAAAGGCGGGAGTGCATAACATATTGTTTGTACTCACCTTGTCCTTCTTTTTGTTCTTCTTATTGGACGATTTTCTGTCGTCCAGGACTAGGGGCAGCTTATCAAACTGCGGCTGTTCTGCTGAGCGGAACCCGAACACGAATACGAGTGCTGCGCATACTAAAACAACAGCCACAGCCGCAGCGGTGAACATAAACTGCGTGTTAGACACTTGACTTAAAATTTCCATCTTAAGCCTCTAAATCAAAAACCGCCCAAAATTTATAGTTCACATATAAAGTTGTCGATAAGGTATGATAATGTTGAACAAATTAATTCCACAGTGATAAAAGCAGACACGGAGACATGATGACGCGGCTGTGACGTGCCAAAAAATTGCGATTTAGTACAAAACTGGGTTGCCATTGCCACTTATTTCACAATTATTAATTACATAAAAATAGTCATTATTTCAATGTTTATATCTTACAAATCGTTGATCCTGTATTCCCGTAGTGTGTTACAAATTAAAGATACAATACTTACATAATCCGTATTTTATTTTTCAAGGCGTTTTGGGAACAGTAAATCAGTAATCTTCTGGGCCTCCGGACGGTAGAAAAACCGTTATCTTCCGGCTTATGCTTGGTATGTCTACATATGTTCACCGATATACTAAAAAAATTAAATAATAATCGAAATATTAATCGGATTGAAAAATCGGTTCCGTAGTTTTCAAGATTTGGACCTAACTGTTTTTGTTACATGGACTTACTTACAGTAGCCGGCACATAACTTGGCAAGAGTCCTCCCCTTTTCCTCTCCTTTCTTTAACTTTCTTCTAAACAGACGTGTTTAAAATAAATTATGGAAATAACCGTAGAATAATTACAAGCAATCAAAGTGATATTTTTTTTGTTGCACTAAGTGTACATGCGCAAACTTATTCCCACTACGGCAAAACCTTGCCAAGTTACGTGCCGCTGACTGTACCCACTTTATTGCTTTTACTGGTGACACGATACGATAACAGCGACTCATACTGGGCCAGATAAGTGTGTGGGACTATACTTAAGTATGTCGCTTGATACTATTGGTAGTATTGTTACATTTCAATACTATCGATAAGCCTTTGATATTGCTACTAATTTAGAGGTCACAATATTATTGAAATACTATCGAGAGTCGGTCGATAGATTGACCCAGCCGACATGTGCCGACACCAAATACCTTTTTCCGAACGAATTAAAAAGCACTTGCTTGACACAATGTCAGTCAGATTCACATGACATGATTGATCTAACCTAAAAAGAACCAAAATACAAAAAGCAAGCAGAAGCACATTTTTATTTAACAAGCGAGTTTTATAACATAAATATGGCTAATTACAAAAAGAAGAACAAAAATAAAAGGAAGAAACTTCAAAGGGCTAAGAATGCGATAGCTGACAATGAGCGCCCTGAAGAGCAACAGGAACAAGTGGAAAGGGATGATCAGGGAAATGAATTAGATGCTCCGGTAAACGTATCTAGTTCCACAAAGAGACAACACGAAAACGATGATGACTCTGATGTTGAAGAAAAACCTCAGAGAAAGAAAAAGAAGAAGCAACCTGTAGCAACAGAGACAACAGACAAGAAAGGAAAGAAATCTATTCGACAAATGAAGAGGGAAAAGTTTGCTGAACGTCAGGCCGAAGCACAATCTGTAGCTAAAGATCAGCTAAAGGGTCAATGTCTAAATTATCTATCACAGTGGAAACATGACCGACAAAACTGGAAATTCATGAAAGCTAAGCAAGTCTGGCTTTACAAGAACAAATTTTCTTCATACTTACTACCAGATGCATCATGGCCAATGTTTTTAGAGTATTTTGAGTCTGCACAGGGTAATATTCGTAACATGTTACTGACTGATGCTCACAAAGTTATAAAACAAATGGATGAATGGACAGAGTCGCAAACTGGAGAATCAAAAACTAAAGATGATGAAGAGGATGATGAGAACAATGAAGATAGTGAAACAGCCTCAAAAACCATGAAACCTAATGATAATGTATATAAAAGAGCTAGGGATTTAATACAATGTCTAGAAGAATAAGCAGTTGTTTTATTTTTCTTTATTCAATTCAATTCATCTCGTCACCTCTCGTCTGGCTAGCCCAACTAGGAAAAAAAATAAAAAATAAATACAAATATCAACTACAATGGTAACAGCAATAATTTAATAAGCACTAAACATCATATCTTAGACATTAACTTTTTGCTTGGTTTCATCATCAGATGTAAAGTCTTCAATCCATTTACGCAGCTTGTCAGAATCTTGCAATCCAACCAGCCGATGCAAGACTTTCCCATTTTTTATGGCCACCAGGACAGGCACAGAACTTACTTCATAATCCAAAGCTAAGTCTGTCTGTTCGTCAATGTCAACTTTTGCTAGAACCACCTTTCCTTTGGATTCAGAAATGATGGATTCCAGTCTGGGTGTCAGCAGACGGCAGGGATTGCACCATCTGTAAATAGATTACAATCATGAAGTATAAACAATGGACCATGTTTGTGTCTAAAAATTAATTTCGTAGCCTGAGTTATGCTGTTTATATTTTGAACTAAGTATACTCACGTAGCAAAGAAATCTACAACGACTGGGACTTTGCTATTGATAACTTTATCTTTGAAGTCTTCTGTGCTTTGAATTTTGACTATGTCACCTTTTACTGACGTAACAGAAAAGCTTCTAATAGCTTGGGGTGATTTCATTACAGTCCCATTACGAATCATTAGATTGATACCCATTTTGGCGAACATTTTAGTGCTTTTTTTTTATATATTTGCGTAGTTATTTGACAAGATTGCTGACTGCGACAAAAGAGAAGAGAAGATGACTGAATGAAGTTCTGTTCTGTCAGTGTCAACAACGGGTGTGTGTCAATATGCAATACTGTCAGTGTCAATCGCCAAATGTCAAAGTGGTGCGGCGCCTGTTTTTTTTTTGTTTTTAATAATTTTTATTTATGACCATAGATACAAGTCTTTCAATCGAATACATAGATGGGTAAGGTGCGGTGCCATGCCATGCCAGTAGGTATTGCCAGTGTCAGTGGGCCCGACCGGCCGGAGTGGCCATAGACATATATATATGGACTGGAAATACCTACGAAAAAAGGGTGCCTACCTAAAACTCATATTGTCTCAAAAAATGGCTGCCATTGCTAGGGTTGTATCAATCAAGGAACATTGGTGTTACTATAACGAGTATCGATACTAAATACGAGTCGTACTAGTTATCACGTTTGGATCATAATATAGTATACTAACTTATAGTCCGTTCTAACTAAGGTTGCCTACTTTATAGTAACGTATCCTAGTTTATTTTCGATAAACATACTTTATAATTTTGCATAAAAATACAGTATGCGAAAATACTTTATTTCTAATCTTTTGTTATGCGTAAAAGACTCATATGAACTATTTATCGATAGGTACAGACGCCAGCACATCAAGCTACCCGAAACTGTCAAATTATCGCAATCAACTTTCTTCCCTGAAAATAAAATTAATGCCAAGTGTTTTTTCGGCACAGAATTAAAAAACACTTTTTAATTGCATCACGATTACGTATTAAAGTGAAGGAAAACAGCGTGAAGAGATATGTATCCATATGCCCAAAAACAGGTGCTTTCGCATATTATACCTTTGGGTTGGAAGGCCAGAGAGCAGTAGTTTCTGTTAGGTATGCGGACCCTAGTGAAAAACAAGATAATCACTAGGGTGAATGAATAATATAAACTTCCCATCACATTCTCCGTGAATGAGATGGGATGCTTATATTATTGTGTTAATTAGTGGTGGAGTAAAAATAAAATAAAAGTATTATTTTTTGCCTTTGTTTATTGGTATGATAATGATTAACAAATATAACGTTCAATTATCGTTCAAATATAACGTTTGATTAGTAAAATAGGCTTACAAAAGTAATACTTTGCGAATGCGATGCTTTGGGCATCTTTTGTGATTGGTCCAAGGCATTCAATTGTATTCTTCATGAAACCTTAATCAGGAAACTTCGCCACTACGGAATCCGGAACCCTCTCTGGATCTTCTCACTTCTTACTTCAGTGATAGGATTCAGAGAGTTGATGTTAACGGGAAAAGGTCACCCGGATCTGTAGTAAGAATGGGGGTCCCCCAGGGCTCAATACTTGGACCATTTTCATTTATTATTTATATCAATGACTTGCATTACCTCATAAAGGATGAACATGATATAGTGTTGTTTGCAGATGACACTTCACTTTTATTTAAACTCAAACGTCAACAGCTGGTTACTGACAGTATAAATAGTGCCCTCGCAAAAGTAGTAAACTGATTTAATGTTAATAATCTACTTCTTAAAGAAAAAAAAAAACGAAATGTATTAAATTTACGATACCAAATGTTAGACAAGTAGAAACTAGTGTTCTCATAAAGGGTGAAGAGTTAAAACCCGAAAATACCACAGTATTCTGAGGCATAACTTTGGATGCCAAGCTTCAATGGGGCCCCCATATAGATATATTGTCAAAAAAGCTTAGCTCTGCAGCATACGCCGTTAGGAAAATTCGTGACTTAACTGATTTAGAGACAGCCCGTTTAGTTTACTTTAGTTATTTTCATAGTGTGCTGTCATACGGTATTCTGTTGTGGGGAAATGCCGCCGATATTCAGACTATTTTAATTTTACAAAAAAGGGCAATTCGTTCCATTTATAAATTAAGTCCCAGACACTCCCTCAGAGACTTTAAAGAGATTAATATAATGACTGTGCCTTCTCAGTACATTTATGATAATCTTTTGTATGCACATAAAAATATAATCTGTTTAAAAATACAGTGATATATATAATATAAATACTAGGAACAAACACAAATTTGTTGTTCCTACAACAAGGCTGACGTTTCATAAGTGCCCATGTAGGTTTATGTGAAAGAAAATATTTTGATTTTGATGCTGTGAACCACGGGCCGGACCTAGCAAGGTCAATCGGAGCTAATAAGACGCAGGACTATTTATGTTAACATAGCAGAATATACCGATATCGTTCCAGCGGAGGAACTAGTTCCGGAAACTATTAGGCAACGGTACAACACTATTCTATTATGACATATTATTGTAAACAAACGAATGAATTAACAAAATAATAAAAAGGTCTGTTGTACGGAAATTCACCCAAATATCAATACTTTAGCCATAAATTCATGATCGCGTTACAATTATATCATCGAATGTCTATTATTGTATGTGTTATTGCATGAAAACCGGCTACTAACCTGTGCAAAGAAAGTTGAGGTTGATTTTCATTCTTCCTTGCACCACACTTCACAATACAACACACAGGCATGTTGAATTGCTGTTTTTCAACATTTACATGCAGTTTTAAAGGTAAAGTCCTCGTAATTTTCTCGCAAATCTCAATAATACAAAAAATAAACAACCATTTGACAGCTGAACTACCACGAAACTTGGCGACAAAGATGGCTGCTCTGGCACCTACCTACAACCGTGTATAGAATAACAGGGCATCTCCTGTTATATCCCATCTCAATGGGAGTAGCCGACTGGTCATGGTGTCACTCATTGGTAAATTATTGAGGTGATTGGTAGAGCTGAACTACTGTTAACTATTATAGAATGACTAATATTAAAATAAAGGAGATTATACTCGAGTTTGCACAACAATATAGCGTAAAAGACGATGGCGTGACTTAGCGTCCCCATAATTGAAACTTAGTCAAAAGACTTGAGACGTATCTTATTTTGTACTAGCTAGACAATAAGTTTCTTTTACGTACTCCTTCGTGAAATATAGGCATGATGTTTTGTTGTTTTATGTTCCATAATAAATAAGTTGGCAATTAATATGTTTTATCTCTTTTATTGTGATGAAAAATACATAACAAACATCCTTGTTTTAGTTAGATAAATGAAACTGAAAAATGGTTTTGCAGGAAACTATAATATTTAAGACTTGAAACAAACGGTTTGTTATTTTTAGTCCGTAACAAAAAGTATGAGATAAAATTGAGGTCTGTTGGTTAACAAAAAATTGGGGCCAGGTCTATAGTATGTACTTTGGCCATCGTCCTTTATGAATAAAAACTTTTTTATAAAAAAAAAAAATAACCGACTTCCTAAAAAACACTACAAATTAAACAATATTACTTTAATTTCGGAAGTTGATGTCGTTGGTTCCGCATTTTCATTTTTTGGCACTGTACACTTGCCTGCACACTCACTAAGGGCTGACTTTTCAATAGACCGATAAGTTTTATTCGTGGAAATCAAATTGACGTGTGACAGTTTTTGTATGGAAGAACTGTCAAAAATTCAATTTTTTTTCCTCCGATAAAGTTATCTTGCGTTGGAAAAATCAGCCCTTAGTGGATTAAATATGTCTCATCGAAGATAACTCAAAAACTTGTAGTGTATTAATAATAGCATTTTTAGGGGACCACCGCGCGCGTTCCACTAACAAACGTAGGTAAATCGGCCCAGTAATCACGGAAAAATCGGTGTATGTACAGACGCCAGCACATCAAGCTACCCGAAACTGTCACATTTTCCCAATCAACTTTGAACCTTATGCTTTGAGTGATAAAGTTGAAAATCTATTAAAGAAATCTGACAGATTGTAGTAGCTTGATGTGCTGGCGTCTGTACATACATACATAAATCTATGCAAAATACACCCCACAATAGCAAATACTTTTTTTTTTTTTTTTGACTCGGTAAAAAAATTTAAGTGGTGTATATTTTTCGAGCTGGCTTCGCCCCTAAGACGACCTACTGACCTCGCTCGATCCTACATGCATGAGCTTTTTTGCATAATTCGACAAAGTAACTCGGACAGCGTAGTAATATTTTAAAAAAAGCTAGGGAGGTTGGGGGTCGCATCTTTAGTCTGAGACAGGGTATATAGCCCACCCGTGAAACTAGGCGATCACAAATTTCCACATATTGACTATGTGAAGCACCTGGGCAAACACCTTGATCACAGGCTTATTTGGCGGACACATGTCCAAGTCAAGACTAATCAGCTCAATATTAAGTACAGGAACCTATAGGAAGCTACTGGCTCCTTGGTAGAAATCTTATTCTGGCGATAGACAATAACGTTTATCATATATCATAACTATTGGGAACTGCTAATGTCTCTAACAACAACATGCAACATCTTTAACTTCAAAAGATTTGAAAATGTCATCCTTAAAAACATCACGCGTACCTTAACCAAAATACAGTAAATAAGGAAGCGAAAATCATTTACAGAACATCCAAATCCTTTGGCGAAAGCGCTTACAAAGCCGGATAATACGGCGGCTGAAAAGGTTAGCCGTAATTTACCTTGCCAATGCCAACTGAGACATGCTGCCATAAAATATAAAGAGTAAAATAACCACTCTGTAAGACCAAATACAACAACAAAACTGCTCATAGTACTGATCGCAGAAGAAGACAAGAAAAAAAGGGGGGTTCGCCTATACTATATTAAAAGGTTGGTAAACTCTAAACTAAAGACGAACAGGCTGACGGGCCAAACGCTGCTGGAACCGATAAATGGAAGGGAAAAGTCGACTATTGACGGTTTAATGTAGTTTCGTCGATTCTCTCGGATTCGTTCTTGCTACGATCAGCGATCACCTCATCTCATTCACTATTGATCGCTAAGAGCGATCTTTTAAAGGTTGTCTTTAAAAGATCGCTCTTAGCGATAAGACCGCCCATTGTGTCACCCTCTGTAAAATTTCTATATTTATGTCTGTAATCTATATGGTGTACATAATAAAGAGTATTCTATTCTATTCTATTGTTTTAACCCGTGAGAAGGCGCGCCTAATATTCTTACACGAGTAGGCGCGCGCGAGCAAATTGCTCACACTATCATAAATGTTTATATTTTTAGTGTTTCTATATTTATTGGCTTATAATGTATTTAAATAAATAACACAAGGTTTAGTAAGTAAGAAAACAAGTATTTTAATCAAAACTATTAAACATAATAGCAACTTCTAACGCAAATAACAAAACAACCTAGTATTAATTAATTTTTTTGGCACGTTTCATAAAAATCACAATAAAAACTGTTCCATAGCAAAAACTAAAAAGTGTTATTCATCCATTAAATCTACACTAATGTGCCTCTCGAAACACACTGAACACATGTATTTTACATGTTCGGTGCAAAGTAATTGCTGGGCGCGTGATGAGCAAATTGCCGCACATTGGTACACGGCCTCCACAAACGCCTTGCTGCGCAGCATAGAGTACTATTATATAGGCTGCGCAGTCGCAACGCCACTGAGCGGATCGAGAATTGCGTCAGGGGAGAGGGGGTGAATATTTAGGAAGGTACTTAAGTGCTTGAATTGGTGTGGCATGGGAAAGACAAAAAATTTTTGAATTAGATTTTTGTGTGAGCAAATTGCTCATAGCGCGCCTTCTCACGGGTTAATATTTCATCATTTAGTTATGACCAATCAAAAGACCGGATTTACTCTATTACCATAAACTACGATAGAAGTTTGGCAAAACTGTAAAATAAATGCGTAAATGAAATTGAAAACGCACATAGTGGCTGTATTAAAAGTGCTCTGTATATCAAAGAGTATAATAATACTAGGGGTGGGATATATGTGAGGAAGGATATATGTTCTGTGGCTCTGTGCGTATGTGTTTGCGACAGCGTTTTCTCGAGTTCCGCAGACAGATTTTATGTTCACTGTTTAATTGTTCAAGAAATTTACAAAATGTATTCCAGTGACGATTATACCGAGCCAGCAGTTAGTATAAATCCAAATATTCAAGCCTTAATTTTATTTATTGTGAATTTGCAACATAACCTCTTACACGTTAAAACGTAAGCAGTTAACTTCTAATCTATAAATTACATTTTATTTCTGTATTTTTAGGCGGCATATGAACCCTACAGTGACTATGAACCCCACACAGGTGATCCCCAGTACGACCTGGAATATGATAGGTCTTCATTTTACAAAATGCCCGACATGGTAAGTTCTGCCTGTTTTCATTTGCTCATGATTTATAGAGTTGTTCTCAGATAATACAGAATGGTTTTATTGTTAAGTATAATTATGAAATAAATTTTAAACTGGCGATACATAGTAATAGGTCCAAGTTGAGCTTTGTAAAACAGAGATTGACTCAGTGACAGGCTCAAGGAGAAGACAAGGAAATCAACAAACAGTTGCTGAAGACTCATGATGTCTAAAAATCTACTAAACGGCTTTTAAAAGTTTGAAGATAATTATGAATTACCTATCAGTATTATTGTAATAGATCATTTGCAAGAATACATTTCCATTTCAGGTCAAGAAATTCCTTGTTTACTTCCGTAACATGATCAACGAGGGAGTATCTTACGAGATCCTGAACCTGTATGAGAATACCTTCCCAAAACTTACTGAACAGTATTTTGAGAACACTCCATGGCCCGATGAAAATGAGGTGGCACCTGTGGTGGACAGTGACCATGTGAGTACACTATAATAACTATAGTCATGTACAGTACTAGCTTCTGCCCGTGTCAAAATTTATTGTTCCTGAGACCCACCCCACCACATTTGCCTGCCTGCACAATTACTTTGTGTACGCTTAGATCTTTCTGACTTTCTTCTTTTTCCTCGGCTCCTAAGGCTCCTGACATGATGTTGAATAGCCTATAATAGCCTTCCTCAGGAATTGGGCTATCAAATACAAAAATATTTTTTCAAATCCAATAGGTAGGTAACTGTAGGACACTACAGAGTTTTAGAAGCCAACCCCAACCAGTGGTCTCGAACCTCCCGTTTTTTCGGTATTTCTACCGATATGGGCTCACATAATTTATAACAATCATACTTAAGTATGATTGTTATAAATTAGTCTGTAAGTTTTTTTTAAAATAAATAAACGAATTTGATTGAATATTGTATTTTTTTGTCAAATACCTACCGATCTACTAATCTCACTCTATGACGTTCAAGACCACTGACCCCAACATAGTTGGAGGAAATATCTCACAACTATGTTCTGGTTGGCACCCAGTCTAACTGGATGCAGCTGAATACCAGTATTTTACATGGAGCCTATCTGACCTCCACAATCCAGTTACTGGTTACTTAATACAATAGCCATTGGTAAGACTTCTGACTACCAATAACAAATAATAGAATTTCATTACAACTTTACAGGCTAAGATGTTGCTGGGGAGTTTAGTGCCACTAATTTTCAGCTCAAATATATAATATGAGTGGTGAAGAGTTGGCTTTTGAGGGTTGCTTTTGTAACTTTTGTCATTCAAAAAGTTCTGATTATTAGTCTAATATTGAACTTACACTGAGCTTTATTTGCACATTTCAGGTATTCATGATTCTGTACAAAGAACTGTATTATCGCGACATATATGCGCGTGTACCCGGCGGCCCGAAACCTGACCAAAGGTTCCACTCATTTTACAACTACTGTGACCTTTTCAACTACATTCTGTCTGCGGAGACGCCTGTGCCTCTGGAGTTACCTGACCAGTGGCTGTGGGAACTCATTGACGAGTTTGTCTATCAATTCCAGTCATTCGCACAATACAGGTACATAAAAATTATAGTTGGTTTCTGAAAAGGGTTTCAATAATAATCTATTGGCAAAAGATTTCATAAGCTGTTGTAGTCTTCACAAATGACAGCCAACATTTTGACATTGTATGAATGATTCAGTGATTTGATCAACCTTTTAGAAACCAGAAGTTCTGAAATCTAAATGATTGCTTTGTTTTTCAGGTCGCGCACATCAAAATTGAGCCCAGCTGAGATTGATGCCCTCAATACTGAAAACAAGGCATGGAATGTACTCTGCATCCTGAATGTGTTGCACTCGCTTGTTGACAAGTCCAACATCAAGAGGCAACTTGAAGTAAGTAATGTAAGCTGTAAACATTTAGTATTTTCGATCATCTAATTATTTTATCACTATCCATACTAACTTCACCTACTACTGGGCATAAGCTTCTCTTTACTTGTGCCAATCTCCATGCTACTGTGGCATTCTCCACCATTCTCATTCAAATTTTTACAACAATGTTATTCGCCCTATCTCACTGCCTGACATTGTGCATTCCTGCTTCTATTCATATTACGCCACTCACTCTCAGCCATCCTTCACCTGTCAACTTACCTTATTTACCACAATGCAGAAATTTATAATTTTCCAGAAAACTTTTTCAATTATTCCTTCCATAAAAACCTAATTCGGACTATTACGAACATTTCCATACTAAAATAGTCAAAACAGTCCAGCCTTTCTCAAGTGATGTGATTACCAACAAATAGCATTTAGTTTTGGAATGGAGTTCTTTATCACACCTACACTAAATTTTTTTAATATTTTAACATCACAATGTTTTTGTTGCATAACAAAAGTTTCCTTTTTTGCTTTCCCACAACACCTGTCTTTTTTATTTATATAGATTGCAAATTGTTTTGGCGCCTTTGTTATAATGTGTTTTGTCTAATAGAAGTTTTAATCTGTTGACTTTTCCATGTTTTGTTATTGTTTCCCAGGTCTATGCTGCTGGCGGCGACCCCGACTCTGTGGCGGGAGAGTTCGGCCGTCACTCTCTGTACAAAATGTTGGGTTACTTCTCTTTAGTAGGCCTTCTCCGTCTGCACTCCCTCCTTGGAGATTATTATCAGGCCATCAAGGTGAGGTTTTTGTTGGGTAATTGAAAAAGCTTTATAACATGCTTTAACACTATTAAACATATATCTTACTACATAATTACAATGTACTGTGAGGCTCTTGATATTTGTGGCCTCTTGATCTTATTAACCCTTTGAACGCCAAGCGCATATGTGTATGCTCTCTACGCTTATTTACTATTAAATAGCTACCTACAACATGCAAGTGATAAAATCTTAAAATTAATCCTTTTACCCATTTTCTTTAATATCAGATAATAAAGTAGCACATCTATTTGTCGCCTAAACTCGTCGTTGGCGTTTTAGCGCCCGATTACGTTTGTCGCTTGTAAGCGTCATTGGCGTTCAAAGGGTTAACATATTATAGAAGGGTTTCACCAATTAATTAGAGCTTTCAAAATTAGAGTTTCAGAATTCCAAAAACGAATCTCATAAAACAAATATTTCAGGTCCTGGAGAACATTGAGCTGCACAAGAAGTCCCAGTACTCTCACGTGCCTGCGTGCCAGATCTCCACATCTTACTATGTGGGTTTCGCGTACATGATGATGCGTCGCTACGCTGACGCTATCCGCACGCTTTCCTCTGCTCTGCTGTACATGCAGCGCACCAAGCAGCTGTTCTCTTCCCGTTCATACCAGAACGATCAGATCAATAAGCAGACAGAACAGATGTACCATCTGTTGGCTATTTGCCTCGTCCTCCACCCACAGTGTGTTGATGAATCTATCCAGCAGGTGTGTAAAAATAAATGCCACTTTTTTTTCGCTTTAATGTCCTAAGAAAGCAGTGCCGTCATATTATGGCCATAAAATGACCGCCGTGTTAGTAACTACGGAGCTTTTTTTGATACCGTCATTTTTCATTACATGACAGCTTTCTTAAAAAACTCAAGCTGTATGAAACAGTTAAAACAATCAAATTATGTTTTCCTTTGTTTATACATGATTTCAACCAGCTGTAAAGTTTCTAACTACGACTTTAAATTTAGGTGCTCCGTGAGAAGAACTATCACGAGAAGATGTTCAAGATGCAGTATGGTGACCTAGGAGAATTCGAGAGCTGCTTCACTTTCGCTTGCCCCAAATTCCTGTCTCCCTGCCCGCCGCCCATCGAGCCGGGCTCCAACTACGGACGTGACGCTGTCAAACACCAAACTCAGGTGTTCATGGATGAGGTTAGTTATTACTATTGATAATATTATCGCGTTTTAATACATTATGTGACTGTACTAGGGCTATGGAAGGACTATGGCCCTTGTCTGACCATTCTATATATACAATACATGAATAAAATAGCAGGAGGTGACTTGTACACTAAATAATGGGCTCTGGAAACGGTCGCTAGCATATTATATTGACGTAGCGACAAGGGGGCAACATATTATCCTGAGGTGCTTGAGGAGAGGAGGTATTTCACGGCTATCAGGACAATGCCGAAAGTACGGTTAAGATCGACCCGCATCTTACTGAAATATTTCTGTCAGTGGGGTCGCTATTATATAATTATTTTTACCATCGACACAAGGAAATTACGTATGTAATACGCTGCGTTTCCACCAGAAAAGTGCGATAATGCATAGCGAGCGATTTGTGTGCAACCAACCAATAGTATACATTTTAACAGCTTGAGCTAACCAACCAATGTTATTAGTTCGCATCTTCGCACATCTCTGTTAGAAACATAGCGTTATAGTTACTGTAGGAGCTTATACTTACGTATAGAAATACAAATTAGAGGAGCGCATACGGCCGTTCGCCACCGTGCATCCGCGTGTACTAAGCTAGCCAAGGTGAAAGGAATGTGGACTAACCGGCTGTATCATCGCGTTCGAACATCGAAGGGAGCCCGGCAGATTCTACCGACATTATCAAAATTGTGTTAGTTCTAAGTTTATTCATTTTCTATTTATTAGGATTTCCATGGATTGGTACTGTATATAAGCAGCGCTTTTTAATAAATAACACAGATCGTTATTCGCCTTTTTACTTGCAACACATATGCCTAAATTACCAATGTTAGCCGAAAGACGTCTACTGCTGGACATAGGTCTACTCGAAGCACCAAGAATGCCTTAACATGAAATGGACTCATCTGCTTGTTTTGAAAAAGTAGGCAATCTCTATTGTGATTTGAAAATTGCTGAAACTCAAATACGAAATTAAATTTGACAGGTCCGCCAACAAAAGATGTTGCCAACAATTCGTTCGTACTTGAAACTGTACACGACTCTGCCCCTAACCAAGCTGGCCGCGTTCATGTCGGCTGCGCGCGGCGGCGACCGAGACGCGGCGCGGGAACATGCCGCTCTCGCCATCCATCTGCTGTGCTTCAAGCATAAAATGAAGAACGTCGTCTGGACTAAGGGACCTAGTGGTCTTGATGGGAAGTTTCAGAGTGGCTCTGAGGTGAGAATTTGTTTATCTTTTCTAATGACTACCGGTAATCGGCAAATGTGGGATTGGCTCCGGGTAAGTGGCGGGACGGTCTACGCAGGGTGCAGCTGTATGAGTAGCCAAGGTCTCCAAAATACATACGATCGACGTCGCAACGTGGCACGATGCGATGTCGTGTTGTTTATGTGTAAGAGCCCTTAGGACGCGCATCGTAAAAATGTATGTCATATCGTGTGTATGTGTTCTGGCCCTCAGTCCAGCAGTGGACTGCACTAGGGTAAAGGATGATACCTATAATCTGAAGGTAGTAAACCCTACAGATTATAGAACATATCATTGCTTGAGTTTAGTTGAGTTAAAAGTTCATCAGTGTTATTACTAAATAAGTCAACTGCATTTTGATTACTTTTATTGCTTCCAGCTGGACTTCTACATCGATAATGACATGATCCACATTGCTGACACGAAGGTGGCTCACCGCTTCGGCGACTTCTTCATTCGCAAACTCCTCAAATTCGAAGAGCTCAACCGCAAACTCCATCATATTAAAATCTAAGGTGTCTCAAATAAATCGAATTTTGTAACTATATGAATAAAATTTGATATTTCTAATATGCATTTAATTTACGATTCTCGGAGTATATGGTACATATTTTTTATTTCTTTTGAAGAACTTCTTTGGCTGTTTAATTTGGACTGTGTCTCGCTGAACTGTTTCTGGATAATTTTCTCTGTACTGCTGCCAAGGATGATCTGGTTTCAATGCTTCTTCTATATTTATCTCTTTCAACCATGTGGTATAGTATTTGGCGAAAATTCCGTAAGACTTCTTGAATACTTCAGAAGCTTCCCCCTGAAAAAATCGAATATGTACACGGTTTTTTAACTAGAGATAGTTATTCTAATAAGGGCAATCAGTCACATAGAATGGAATAACACAATAAAATATTATTATGTCAACATACCTTTTTAATAATATTGGCACACTTGTCATGAAACCCTTCCAGATGTTTCAGGAATATATCATTCAATTGTATGTTTTCTTTTTTTACCACATTCATAATGTATAAGACATAGCCAAACTGGCTGTTTGCTGTTCCCTGCCTCAGCAAAGCTCCCAGAATTTCTATGTTGACTCTGCAAAAATGATAATGTAGGGCTTAGGGAATGCAATCTCGAGACATTTTACGGAATTCAATCTCGTGGGAAGATAACCGCAACGGGTCCACATTGCGAACGAGATTACGAAACAGTGCGCCCGATTTAGGTTCAGGGCCGAGGGACCCTGTCAAAATTTCAAATGTTTAATATCATAAACAATTATTACCTAATTGGTATCTTTAATTAAATAATTAGTAGCCCGCCGACCTGACGTCTGTATGGCGGAAACACCCCCAGTTGACTCCATATGGCGGAACCACTTCCAGTTGACTAAGTTCCAATAGCTGTGATGAAGATCCAAATAGCCCAAGAAAGTTCCTGCGCCGCGTCTGTCTGTCTGTCTGAACGCGATGAACTGGTAAACACTACCAAATTACCAATTTAGATATATTGGCATTTCAATGTTTTTTTGTGTGCCTTTCATAAAGTCCGCGACAAGCCGCCGCGCGGCCGGCCTAGCGGCACCTAACATCGAAACAAACACGCTACAGATCTGTGTTAGCGACACTGCTATAAGGTTAATTCTTGCGAAATGTGGGTGTCACATCTGCTTACCCCTTCAGAGAATATAGACTACTAATATGGGTTTACAAACCCTATTAATGAAAACTTGCTTAGTTCTTACTTTAGTTGTTTGTCCTCCATTTCCTTGAGAAGCTTCTCTGCACTTTCTTGAGTTTTACATGCTAATGCAAGAACACCATATGTCATGATATTGACTTTTATTTTCAACTTTTTGGAGTATGGAAACCTTTTCTTACGAAATTCACTTTCTTTTTGTATGATATTTTTTACAGCCTGAAATAAAAAAGTGCAATCAGTGGCATAAAATGAGATGACAAAAATGGAAGTGGTAAAATTATATGGATACTGCTCTCAAAACGGTGAAGGAAAACATTGTGAGGAAACTGGCATGTCATAGAACCAAATTTCGAAGACATGTGACCTGGGCCCTCGTGGTAGATTACAGCCCACTCCCTCTCACTGAGAGGCCCCTGGCCTGTGTCGCAGCAGTGGAAACATGATAGACTGATAATACTAATTTTAAAATTAATGGATAGAACTTACAACAGCAGCATCATAATCTGATCTCAAGCATCTCTTCTTTATTAGCATGTTGTAAAAATCTATATCAGCCCTGATAGTCAAAGATTTCATTTTTTTCAGTAAGTTGTCCTCAGCTTCTGTAGTGTTATCTAACAGTGGCAGCATTTGTGTAAAAGTTTTGATATCTGGTTTGACTGAATATGCCTGCATCTCCTTTAGAAAATCATCTTGCCCTCCGACTACTGCAAACTTATCTTGTAATGTGTGTACTTCTTGCAACGCTGTTACTTGCTCCATGTTCAACACTCTGGATAATAAGTTTGGTACAGTCCTTTCATTGGCAACCACTGTATCCAATTTGTTTACAAATTCTAATGCAATATTATCTTTCTTGTCAACTATACTTAATTCACTAGAAGGCGGATCTGTGTGCTGATAATCCTTATTTACATCACTAACAGATTTTGTGGGTTCAATTAATAATTGTTTATCTGGTTCAATTTTCAAACTTTTACTTGATTGGGTCAATTTCAGTTGTTGTTGATTTTTACTCTGTAACTGTATCTGAGCTTGTATAGTTTCAATAAGTTCTGCAATGTCTTGTTTACTGCCCAAATTACAATCTTTTACACATTTCAACATTAAATTAAAAGTATAAATATTGGGTTTTTCCCTCAGTTTTAACATTTTTCTCCAAACTATGAGAGCATGGCGCAATCCATTTTGCTTATCAGTAATACAAGCATGCAGCAGGTGGTTTAGAGTATGTGATCTAATTTTTATCTTCTTTGCCTGCATTTCATCAACAATTTTAAAAGCTGTAGGTAAGTCACCACATCTGCCAAATGCTTTGATCATTGCATTATAATTAGTTAAATTAGGTTCAAATCCCTTCTCAATCATTAGTTCCTTCAGATTTTGGGCACGCTTCAATCCATCTGCTGGCCAGGGACTATTGGCGCAAGCATGAAACAGGCAAGTGTAAGTATCGCCAGTAGGGATTAGAGATCGTCTCTTCATGTCATTAAATAATTTGAAAGCTTTTTTTGTGTACCCAACATCAGCGCAAGCACCTATCAGTATGTTATAAATGTAGTTTTCAGGCTTCACTCTATCTTCTTTTAACATTCTTACTTCTAGCACATCAATAGCTTCTTTCAGTCTCTTGTAATTAATAAATTGTTTTATAATATCGGCGTATTGTTTGGTGGTTAGTCTCTGTGAATGTAATGGTTTATTTTGTATAAATTCTTCCTCTTTTTTATCTCCCTCGTCTTCAAGTTCGACCGACTGAGTGTTAACTGTCCTGGATAAAGTTCCGAAGGTATCTGGGTCCTCTAAATAAACCAAATTATCTTCTGTTTTGTATTCCTTTGGCTTACGGATTTTAATTTCTTCTGGAAGAGCAACAGATGTTGTGATAAAATTGTGGCGGATCACATTTGTGGTTCTGATTATTCTTAACAATTTTATGCACCGAAAAGCCATCGTCATTAATATTTTTATTTAATAAATTGCAGTATTTTACTTTACGAAACCAACATAACCTTCAAATCACAACTTCAAAATATATACCTATCTATTATAAGTAGTCTTAAGTCATGCAACAGTGTATAAATGACAATGACAGTGACACTGCTTGTCACTTTGTCAGTACACAGAATATAAATCGCTAGAGAGGAGCCCAAAGCCAAGGGTTCATCTCCAAGAGTAGGTATATTATGAATATCGCTTCAATCACGATTAGATGGTATGCTATGCTATGCATGCTATGCTACGCATGCTATGCTATGCATGCTATGTATGATATGCTATGCATGGTATGATATACATGCTATGCTATGATACTTTGAGGTGTCACTGACTCTGGCAGGGCCACCTATAAACCCTTATATCTTTTGAACCAGTGACCGACTAATTCTGATATTTGGCGACTAATTTCGACTAATTAGCGACTAATTTTTTGCGTTTTCAAAATTAAAATCCCTGATGGTGGCCCTGCCAGAGTCAGTGACACTACTTTGAGGTGTATACACAAAGAAATACTGTAATCCAACCATGATTATTCAAGAGAATGTAATTTTGACGTTGAGTGAGCACTGTAAGTGCGTTCACGAGCGTTCCGAATTGTTGACAGCTCACAGCTATCATAATCGTGATAATATGAAAAATGTCATGCGTCAGTCAGGATGACACCTTAAAATTTTCCGTTTTTAAAATAATTTGAATGCATTAATTTTGAAAAATTCATAAATGCGCGCAATTTTTCAAAAGAATGTGCGCAATATGGAAGGAATGATCGGGCTATAGAGATATCTTGACGATGCGTGAGCGTGCGCGATCCATCGCCGCCCGTTCGAAGTCCACCGCGCACAGGATCAATAGAAAGCAGCACATGAAGTAATTTTTTGCCCAGTTGGTGTCATTGCTGAATGGCGTTCCAGTGTGAGGATAAATAAATAAATAAATATCTAAATCGGAACGCAAAGTATTGATGTGAGCTCTGTGAGTGATTTGATTATGACATAATTCGGATTGCACCCGCGCGTGACGTTCTGCTGGCTGTCACTGTCAAACTTTTAAAATAACCTAAATCACGCATGTCGTGTTGTTATTATTTTTTAAATTAAAATTCCAAATCTGTCCATTTAGTCATGTCAAGCATAGAAGAAGATCAGATGGAGGCCAGTTCCTCTGAGAGTGAAGACGAAGTTATGGAAGGAGAAGAGGAAAACGATGATCGTCCCAAAACTTACCTTCCTGGGCAGCCTTTGAAGGAAGACGAGCATTTAGTTTGCGACCAGTCTGCCTACGTGATGCTGCATCAAGCCCAGACTGGCGCCCCTTGTCTCAGCTTTGATATTGTTCCTGATAATCTTGGCAACGACAGAAATGAGTATCCGATGACGGCTTATTTAGTTGCCGGTACTCAAGCTTCTAGCGCACATCTAAATAAGTAAGTTGCTAGTATTTTTAAGACTACTGGTAATATACGATAGTGGTCTTGGTGAGTATTACAGGCGGGTAAGATAGCATTGCGTGGTGGGTTTTGGCTCACTCCCGCTCACAGAGAGGAGGCCTGTGTCCCAGCAGTGGGAACAGTTTAGGCTGATTTTGAAAATAGCCTTAAAACCATTTACCTTTTATCAGATGTATAAATCAGCTTTTGTCTAATATTTTAGTCAAATACTAGCTGACCTGGCAAACTTCATACCGCCACAGAATCAATAAGAATGAATGTATGAGAAAATGAATTATCTTCATTATTTTTTTGTGAATTTTTCCAATGTTTTAATAGTTATTCTGCTATTTGGAGCAGAGGCAAATACAACAAATCAAAGATCATAAAATCAGTCCAGCTGTTCTTGGGTTATAAATGTGTGACTTTTGTTTTATTTATACAAGGTGTAACTTAAATAACGCACAACCTCGTAAGGGGTCATTGTACTCAACATTATGAACAACTTTTACTATGGGACCAAACCGGAAATCGTGATAAAAAAATCAGCTGTTCCCTACATTTTGACGAGTTATGCGAACATAAATGTAGGGAACACCTGATTTTTTTTCGCGATTTCAGGTTTGGTCCCATAGTAAAAGTTGTTCATAATGATGAGTACAATGACCCCTTAAGAGGTTGTGCGTTATTTAAGTTACACCTTGTATAGATAAAAGTAATTTTTGTTATTAGTCTATTAGTTGTCAAAATGTCCAACCTACACCAAACTTCAAAAGCTGAGGATGAAGAAGAATCAGATGAAGATGAAGATGATGACGAAGAGGAGGAGGATGAGGAGAAAAAGCCACAAATGACGTTTTCTTTCATCAAGCATCAGGGCTGTGTTAATAGAATAAGGGTAAGTCATAAACGGGCCCTTTGTTTCTGAATGCAAGTTTTATCTGTTGTTAAACTTATCAGCTTATTGGGTGGTGTAATTTTGGTCAACAATAGCTAACTTGGGTAAAGGGCTTGGGCAGCTGCACAGGTCCATCACTCAGCTTAAGCTTTGCTTGCTGTGGTTGGTCCATGGATGGATGACCATCTTTACATACCAAAACCCCTACATGCCTCAGAAACCACATTAAGCCATTAGTCCTGGCTGTCATTTGTGGATCTTTGACAGTAATTACGCATCGTAGAAGCCTGAAAGTCGTGACAACCAGTCTTATCAAATGGTATTGCCCAGTGTTTAAACTGGGTTGTGGAGGTCACATAGGCAGTTGCTCCATGTATATTAATAGTATTCAAGTGCACTGGGGGCCGACCCCAACATGGTTGGGAAAAGGCTTGGCAGATTTAATAGTTAATTGATTTAATAGTTGATTGATTGTTCTTATGGATTATAATTAATTTTACCTGACCCAAAAGTAAACTGTTCATACATGTGTTAATTGTAAATTTATGCTTGTTATATCTACAGGCAACAAGTTTCAGAAACTCTGTTCTAGCTGCAAGTTGGTCTGAATTAGGCAGGGTCGACATTTGGAATATAACACAGCAGCTACAAGCAGTGGATGACCCTACCCTGCTAGAACGATACAACCTGGATACTGTTAATAATCCTGTCAAACCGCTTTATTCATTTAATGGACATCAGCAAGAAGGATTTGCAGTTGATTGGTGTGCTACGGAACTTGGTGTAAGTGAATTATTCATTCACCCTCTTATTGTAGTAGTCAGTAGAGTGCAATTTAAAATGATAGATGTTACATACCTACCTGTTAATCCTGTTATCTTAATCATGTAGGTACTGGTATTTTGTTGAATTTCTTTTTAAACTAACAACTAGTATTCGTTTGAACACACTATCAATTACAATCTGAATCATTTTGAAGGATATTGCTAATCAATTGGTTCATACGTTCGAAAAATTTGTCTGCTCAGCAACGTAATGAATTGTCAAGCCATTGCTACTGATAGTGTGTTACGCAATTACCCCGCATATGCTGCAGTAGCTTAGTTTTTTTTTGTTTTTTTTTTTATAGCACTGTGTGACCTAAACCCATACTTAAGCCACGCATTTCTTTGACTGAAGTAGTTCATTTTTACACAGAAAAGCGTGCCTCAAGTGGTGGGTTTAGGTCACACAAGCTATAAATTAGTATATGATATGTATGACTATAAATGCACGAAGTTTAGCACCCTCGCTATCTCGACGTGCAATAATGGACCAATTAAGTCACATGTATTGTATGTAATGTACAGACGCCAGCACATCAAGCTACCCGAAAGTGTCAAATTTTCCCCGTCATTTTGACAGATTATAGTAGCTTGATGTGCTGGCATCTGTACTTTTATTTATATTTACAGGTTCTAGCAACAGGTGACTGCAGAAGAGATATTCACATTTGGAAACCAAACCAAGCTGGAACATGGGAAATTGACCAGCGCCCTCTGGTGGGACACACTGCTTCTGTTGAAGACATACAGTGGTCCCCTAATGAAAGGCATGTATTTGCATCAAACACAAGCCGTAAATAAAAAATAAACAGAAAATAACTACTTGTTACAGTGGCATTTAGTAGCAAACTAAATAACCTTATTGCATTTTAATATTACGTTTTGTTATTTGCAGGAATGTTTTAGCATCATGTTCTGTAGATAAATCAATAAGAATATGGGATACAAGAGCAGCCCCTCAGAAAGCTTGCATGCTCTCAATAGAAGATGCTCATCAAAGTGACGTCAATGTTATATCATGGAATAGTAAAGAGCCTTTTATAGCCAGTGGTAAGTTAAAAAAAGTTTTATTTTCTTAGTATTTTGGATTAAAAGAAAAATATTTCATTGCATTGTCTACAATTATGTCAGTTTTATTGTAGTGTGCAACTTTCACTTGTACTCATGAGTGTGTCATCTGTAACTTGTCCTAGGCATTTGACTGAGTTCTTCACTAACTATCATTAGTAAAAACCATACCTCAACTTTACGAAAGCAGCTCTGAATCTCCATACCTTTTTAGTCAAATAATGAATTATGAGAGCCGAGGATAAATTAAACAGATTTTCTGTATCAGTGGTCAGAATGGGAGTTCCACAATGCTTATTCTTGGACCATTCTTCTTTGGTAAATACTATTGTGATCTTAACAAATTAATGTGTCAGTACAGAGTAGTTTTAGTCTATTCATATTTGTATGTCCCGTAATCCACACGCAGGCTTCATTCTTAAAGCTAATTTTTTGTGAAAATTTTATTGTGAATTGCAGGTGGTGATGATGGGTTCCTTCACATTTGGGATTTAAGACAATTGGCAAGCAAAACCCCGGTGGGTACTTTCAAGCACCACACGGCGCCCATTACTTCAATTGAGTGGCACTGGACCGAGCCAAGTGTGCTGGCATCTGCTGGTGAAGATCACCAAGTTGCGCTCTGGGACTTGGCTGTAGAGCGTGACGATGAAGATGTTGTTGATGAAGAATTAAACGTATGTTTACATTATTTATTCAAAATCATATTATTATGTAGAAGACAAAATATGGGAACACAGTTATAGAGTGGAATGATATTAATATCAATTTTTTTTTTTTCAGAATCTGCCTCCCCAGCTTCTGTTCATCCATCAAGGGCAAAGTGATATAAAGGAATTGCACTGGCACAAACAAATTCCCGGAGTCATGGTGACAACTGCACTCACAGGATTTAATATATTCAAATCTATCAGTGTATGAAATAAAACAATGAAATTAAACATCATTTTTATTTAATATCTCGGAGATTATCCAGTAATAGTAACATGATTCGTGGCATAAACAAAAAAATCAGGTATCAAGTCTATCCTTTGTGTGGACCATGGCCAAATTCACTAAATGCCTAATTGTTGGTCGGCCGTGTGGACAGTTCTGAAACGATAAAGCACTGGTCAAACGAAGGAGAATTCTTAGATTGATCAATACTTTAAGAAAAATCAATAATTTTGATTATTACAACCATAGATCTTACAACACTAGAGTTCAGTGCAATAACTTACCCATGGTTTGTCTATTTCAGACATGTGATCAACAAGCTTTCTCATATCAGCTTTGCCCAGAGCTGTGCCTATCATCACTGATTTCCGACAAGCTCTTGATGCAAACATTGCCCTTACTCTGCTTGGTCTACAATACTCTGAAGGGGATTCCTGGAATTTTAAAATATAACAACATAAGACATCACCTAGGTATCTCTTGTCTAGTTTCTACCTAGGTGTCTCAACTGTCTGGTTTAGGGCACTTATACATACCCTCAACATAAATAAAAGCTCTTCTATGTCTTCCTTCCCGAAGATCCAATTTTTTGACATAGGCAGTGTTAACAATTTAACCCTCTTTGTAGGTAAAGCTTCTTCATTGATTTCAAACGTAAATCCATTCTTTTTAAACACATCTAAATTATCCATCAATATTTGTTCATTCACTCCTGTCAGTTCAAGTAATTGTGGACTGAAATTAATTATATTATGATAGAATATTTTAACTTGAAATTAAATTGTATGAGGGTAGTCAACAATTAATATAACTTACATGACCAATTTTTGACTAGTAAGCTCTGTAGTTTTCTGTAATGTTTCAAAATTGTAAATTTCGTCTGTAGCATGTTGATCTATTATAAAAAGATCATCTTCCAATTTTGTTATTATAAAACCTAAATTAAACTGTCCTATGACTTCCATCTTCTTAAATGAGTCCTTAGATATTTCTTTACTTAGTTCCTCTTCACATTTCTTATTAAATACAGGATTAATTTCGCTTCTGAATTTTACCCTTGTGGGAGCAGATTCTTTTTTATCGTTGCCATACATACTTGCTAATACTTTAACATGTTCCAGTGATGTCTTTAAAGTTACAGTTTTCTTATTATTCTTCCCCAAATCCTCCTTATCTGTTACGATTTTCTGCTTTTTAGGTGTTTTCTCTTTGAGTTCACGTGAAGTGTTTGCTTTCGTCTTTAAGGCTTTTGTTTTACAGTATATTGTATGTGACTTTTCTATTACGACATCGGCAATATCTCTTATTTGCGTATTTGGTACATTTTCAGCAAAATCTAAGTACATAATATTGCGTTTATCATCTTCTAGAGATGATAAACTTATAGACAGATCATTTGTGGTTTTAGTTTCAATACTTTCACCAGAGTCCAGTTGCTCGTTTTCAGCATCATCACTATCTTCTACTACTTCTTCAACATCAGACTTAAGAATATCAAGTGTCCTATTGTTAGGGTCTTCAATTTCTTTGTCCAGTGCAAGATTTTCTTCTTCTGTAACCACTTCTGTTCTCTTCGTTTTTGAAGAGATAAAATCTAACATTGTTGTTGATTTTCGTTTAAGTTCAATATTTTTAGTTTCTTTATCATCTGTGGAGACACTATCAGAAACTTGCTTTGTTTTATTTTGAAACTGTTTCAAAAATGAATTGAAAACTCTTGGCTGTTCCAAATCTGGTTTAACATCATTTGTTTCTTTATTGTAGAAATTCGGAGTAGATTCTATCTTCAATGTCCTAGGGATATTTTCAAATAGTTTTAGTAAAGAACTTTTCAGTATGTCTAATATAATTTTTTCCTTGGTTAGAAATATTTTCCGTTTATCTGGAGTGACATTTACATCAACTGCTGTTCTTTCAAGATCAACATTCAGGAACACAAAAGGGTATTGATGTGAATTGTACTGCCTGTATATTTCGTTGATGAGTTTCATTATCTTGGTTGGTTCACAAGGTCTGGAGTTGATATAGTAAAACTGTCTGTCAGTACTGGAACGTCCACTACCATGAGCACAAGAAGATATAAAACCTGTAAACTCAATTGGTTTTGCAACATTTTTGTGACCTTGTGATTTCTGTGATCCACTAATATCACTATTAGTAACATCAGATTTTTCTGCATCATTAGAGTCCTCAGATAAATCTATTTCAACATCTTCTATATCAACACTTTCATCTGTTTGCTTTACTTCTCCTGACAAACCCCTAAATATATTATCTTTTATGTTTGTGACATATTCTGGCTTTATTTCGAGTAATGTTTGTAGTTGCTTCACGCCAAAAACACTGGCAATATTGTCTTTATAAAATAATGTTCCTTGTGTTGCTACTACTACAGATTTTGAGTTGGAGCTTGTTTGATTGCTGCAAGTTATTCTGCAAAAGATTTGTGAGATTTTAGTGTCATAATAGGGTGTAATACTTTACTATAATATTGTTTGTTGAAACTTACTTAACTCCAACTGAAATCAAACAGTATGCATACAGCAGCTGAGTCATTTTGTTGAATTCTCTCTTAGCATTTTTATGAAATTCTTTCTGTCTCACAGGCAATGATGAGAAGAGGTTTGTTAAAGTGACAGTTGTACCAATTTGTCTTGAACATGGTGTTTGTTTAGTTATATTCCCTTTGTGGTCATATTCTAATTTCGTAGCTATAACAAACATTTAAATTAAGTATTGAAATTAAAAATATTCAAGTAGTAGCACTATAGGTAGTTAGTGAGTGAAAAATGTCTGACGGACGATAGGGATGCATTGAAGAAGATATGCTGTGTCAACCCCAAATAAATTGGGATGTGAGCAAGAGTATAAATTATACAGGGTGACTTGTAATTTGACATATTCCTTTCAGAATGTGATAGTGTGACCCATTTGCAGCAATTAAGCACCCCATAAAGCATATGCAAAAATCCCAGACTAGTTAATTCATTTATTATCACTAATATTTCAACAATTTGCAAATCAACCTTTGCCAGCATTATCAACAGTTTCATCAGCATCTCTAAATATTTTTGCCTCATTAGCTAGCTGAAGATGAAGATAAATATATATTATATACGATAAATGAAGATGTGTTCCCCGTAATTTGTATGCTTAATGTCATAGTAAAATTTTGAGATAACTGATGTCAAAGCTCATGCACAGACGCCAGCACATCAAGCTACCCGAAACTGTCAAATTTTCCCAATCAACTTTGAACCTAATGCTTTAGCGATAAAGTTGAAAATCTATTAAAGTAATTTGACAGATTGTAGTTGCTTGATGTGCTGGTGTCTGTACATAGATGATTTTTGAAAATGGTTAGTAAACTTCTCTAAATTTTTAACTCTTTGATGTTTTACAACATTTAGTTACATTGAAAGTTTTGTTAAATTATCAGATGTCCAATGCAATAGCTATGAAAAGCATTAAATTCGAGTTTAGAGAAAAGTGATATTTAGTGATAAGTTCGGGAAATTTTTCAAAAATAAATAAAAATTGAGTTTTCTCGAATCGCATGAATTTTCGCCTAGGCTTTAAAGGGGGCTTAATTTTTGCAAATGGGTCAAACTATCACGTCCTGGAAGGAATACGTCAAATTACAAGTCACCTGTATATCCAGAACAGCAGAACCCACAAACAAAATATTTCTGGAAAAATCTTATGACACAATTTACAATTAGGCATATCATACCATATTCATTATCTCTGTGTCTTGTAGTAACTGTGAGATTAGCTAATGAACATAATGAGCTTAGCGCTTCCCCTCTGAATCCAAAACTTGACACTCCAAGTAGATCTGAGTAATCAGTTAGTTTTGAAGTGTGGTACTTTAAAGCTGTAAAAAGAATTAGGCATTAGTTAAAGGCAGTGATACAAAGTAATACCCACAGAAAATACAAAACAGTGAAAAAGAAACGCAGCAATCGCGCGCGAGAACGCGACTGTCGCACCCTTTTATATGAATATGTAGTCTCGCAATCAATCAAGTCACATATGTACAACGTGTAACGATAAATGCACAAAACCTCAGACACCCCAACTGATTTTTAATTCAATTGGCCTATTTGAGAGAGAAAATAAGTCATTAAAAAAATTGTACAGGTTTTATGTGCTGTTTTAGTTTTACTGGCCATTCTGATCGTTTCTTGCGTCTGCGACGACGCTTTATCGAGGGAGGAGTCGTCACCGGGCCGCTGCGCCGCTCTGAAATAAATAGACACGACAGCGTTTTTAATGAAGATTTTTTGAAAAATGTGACCTATATTAAAAAGTGGTTCAATTAATTCTGCTCGTTATTCTGATCAAACTATTTTCACGTTTTGCGCATTATATTACATCACGTTACACATTGTATATCTTTAACACTCTCAGCGCCATGATTTTTTTTTAGAAGCGGGCTTTGTGGGCGGCCGGCGGACCAATGGCGCTGAGTGTTAATTATGAATTCAAAAGTGACTGTCTGACTGTCTGGTTTTGGCACACAGGTAGACCATGACCCGGGTTAGGACTTAGGACATGGGTTGTTTTTTATCCCGGAATTATATTACTGAGGGATAATTTCCAACCTCCATGTGGGCAAAAGTAAGTTTCTATATATAGGGTGGATTTTTGAGATGGGGCAGAAAGCGTAGGTACCTCAGTCATTGGAGCTACAGGAAAATAGTCTTAGGAGCCTCTCTTTAAGCTTTTTGAGAAATTTTGGTCTGTCTGCAGGCTTCAATTTTGAAAAAAAAAAAATACAATGAGCAAGAAAATGTGCGATTCTCTCAAAAGCTTACATTCGAAATTCTTTATATTGCCATTTAAGCTCCCACAAATTAAATCACTCATAATATAACTGTTTTCTGTGTTTTGTAATGTAAAATATTTAATTTGAAATGTGTTGAGACATTGGTTCCTGTACTAAGGAAGAATAGAGGACACTGTTTTTTTATTCCATGGTAATAGCAAACAATGAGGAATTTCAACAACATGTAATTCCTCCTTCCTTTTCTTTATGGTTGAAACTGTGACAAATACATGGTAAGTATCACAGGTGATATGAGGAATCAGCGTTAATATGAAACTACAATCATAAATCTATTCCTCAAGATATAATGTGATTTGTCAAAATGTGTCTTAGTCTCTACTTTCCATTCTTGCGGCCAGTTTAGAAGTTGGCAATCAGCAATGTTCTATGCATATTGGTGTTGTTGCTTCTCAGTAACAGCCTGCAGTTTGGAAGTTGGCAATGTGGTACCCACATTTCCCTAAGAAAGCATGTGAAGCCATTGGTCCTGTGTCTGATCTCTCTCCGGTTGTATCGGATTGCCATACCATCAGGTTATTAGAATGAGGGAAGAGTAAGTGCACCTGTATCTGCACACACTTGTGCACTATAATAACTATAATCTAAGCGGAGACTAACCATCTAGTCTAGTCTCCGCTGAGATTATATTGACTGCCATGGCCGATTCAGTCTGGAGGTCTATATTGGTGTAAGTGGTGTAATTATTCTTACTCAAAGCAGCAAAATTATCTTCAGTGACACCAGTTCCATTATCTGATACTTCAATCAAGTCAATGCCATAATTTTTAAACCTTATATCAATATTTGTTGCACCAGCATCTAAAGAATTCTCTACCAGCTCTTTTACAGCAACTGCTAGACTCACAACAACCTAAAAAATTTAATATGTTATCATTTAAAATTATTCTCTAGAATTAGAATACAACATCAGCAACCATGCTGTGAATCTCTGATAGTGATTTAATTAACAGCTATATTTTAAGTGTAATCTAGAAACACTTTGCTACATGCATGGGTGAGAGGGTTATCTTGTGGGATGTATCATACGATCAGATATTATCCTGCTTCTTCATATTTAAAACTCCATTAATTTTAAGCAGTAGAAAAGGCTATAGGCGTACCTGTCCAGAACATATTTTGTGAACTGTATCCTTAGCTATAGGCTTAATGTTATTATTACTTTGATTTGAATTTAAGTCCATGATTTGTATCTTTGTTTTTAGTAATAAAATTACAAAAGTAAGTCAAAAACAAATCGTATTTTAAATTATTTTTCTTTTACAGTTAACCTGTTTGATTTGTTGTATTTTACCAGTTGCACAAAAGCCGCCAACAAACCAAACAAATTATCGCACAAAGCACTTCTAAAATACTGATATATTATTATTGTTTACCTAAAAAATGTCAAATTACCTTTGACATTTGTCTACACTCTCTATTTTTTTTTAATTCGCCCAAGGGGCAGGCTACAGTCTTTCGACTATACCGCTTCGTCTTCCGTATAGTATTTCTTACGTGGGAAGATAGGTAAGTTTTAAAAAATAGTGTCTTTCGTTTATATATTCGTTATTATATTATTTATTTTATGTATTATGTCTTTCACAGTTAATCCATTTCCTAATTAGTAATTTTATTTTTGTCTTTACGCCAAATACAGATTAACCCGTAACCACCGACTACCGGTTCCTGAGACCGCAACGGCAACTAGCAAATAAAGGTTAAGGTAAGTTTATTTTCATTACACACACTAATGCATTTATAAAAGTTATTCTGTGCATTAACGTTATATGTCCTGATAGTGAATAATAAAAATATCTGACGGATTGATAGAGCCTAGAGATGGGTCGAGGGCAAAAACAAATATGGGCAGAATGGGCATAAACTTGGCATATTGGGCGTAAACGAGTTTACGCCCAAATAAATGCCCGATCACTGGGCGCAAAAACTAATAACTTTGTTTTGTAAAAAATAAAGCAGGAACTTAACTTAAAATGAAACTTGATGTCAGTATTTTGTATGTAAATCAAAATTTTAATCAAATAATCAGTCTTGTTAAAAAAATCATAGTAGGTAATTATAGAAAATATAATTTTAACTCTCTTTAAATGAAAAATGAAGTGGTCTTGTAATTGGCTTTGATCCTACAATAGTCTTTGTACGTAATATACTACTCTGCCATAAAAATACCGGGAAAAGCGACGTGAGGTCGAGTGTTATCTTGTAGTAAAACTACATTGACTCGTGTTCGTCGGTTTTTCTTGATATCAGCAGATAGTTTGGTGAGCTGGGTTGAATATTTGTCAGCGTTTATAGTTTCATTGTGTAATCAATGTATGTTATAAAAGAAAGTGTGCAATGTGCATGCCGCTAAAACTTAGAAATGAGTCCCGGTACGATCAAGGGAGTTATATGGTGTGGTAAGCCTCTATCTCCTGTCCATGAAGAATGTAAAGAATGTTCCCGTTTTTACCA
Organism: Eremobia ochroleuca; assembly: GCA_949629135.1. Lineage (NCBI taxonomy): Eukaryota > Metazoa > Arthropoda > Insecta > Lepidoptera > Noctuidae > Eremobia > Eremobia ochroleuca. Next base: position 12,008,767 of record OX451400.1, on the reverse strand, counting down.
GAAGGGCATACTTTTGAAGATATAAGGGCTGGAGTTTTTGCCCTCTGGAAATTTCTAGAACAGTCCAGAACAATCGAGAGTATTCGAGAGCATTCCACAACATTCAAGAACATTCTGGAATGTTGTGGAATGTTTGGGAACATTCGAGAGTATTCAGGAACATCCTAGATCATTGAGTAGGAAATTCTAAAAATTTATACATACATACATACATACATACCCCGGAAAAATGAAAAATGTTGTTTATAAACAAGTATTGTAGTTAGAATGTATTTTCAATAAAAAAAATGTTAAGTTGTAGTTGTGTGTGTTTGTTGTAGTTGTTGTTGTAAGTTGTGGTGTAAGTTGTTGTTGTAAAGTTTATTCCAACTACCACACAATCTCATATCAACTCCCTGAGCGAAGCCGGCTACCCCAGGTAGTAGTTCATAAAACAGCATGCCTTGCGCGTCCCAGAAACAGCAAAGCAGAACTTTTAAGTGGTTCTTTTGACTCAGCTTCGGTTGAGTTGGTGGCGTTTCTTCTCGAGGCAGTCAAAAAGCACGACATGTATCGTTCTCGTGATGAATCCATGATTCATCTCCAGTAACCAGATCAGACAAAAACTATTTACGTCGGGGTTGCAGCAAAAGTGATTGACAAATAGCGACACGGACTGCACGACTGGCGTCTGTAAGGATGTGCGGTACCCACCGAGCCAAAGCTTTTCGATACCCAAACTCATACAGATTGTATTCCACGGCGTGGTGACTGCAGTTAAGTGCTTCCGCTAATTCACAACTGGATCCGGATTTGACTGCAGTTCGCGGCGTAAATCGTCATCATTCACAGCGGTTGGTCGTCCTGAACGTGGCTGACTTTCAAGGCTCCTGTATCCTCATTTAAAACGGTCAAGCCATCGGGACACCGTCGCATGGCTTGTAGAGACGCCAGCACATCAAGCTACTACAATCTGTCAGATTTCTTTAATAGATTTTCAACTTTATCGCTAAAGCATAAGGTTCAAAGTTTATTGGGAAAATCTAACAGTTTCGGGTAGCTGTGCTGTGTTTCGGGTGCTGGCGTCTGTACTTCCAGCGCCCAATGCAGTATTGATATTGTCAGCCCCAGCCCGCGCACTGTGGCCTGAGGCCCCTCTCCCACAGCGACTTTTTCTAGCGAGGTTGTTCCGCGTTTCGTAAACGCGTGACAGCATCGCTACTACCGCACGTTTGTCGCATTTGTAACGCGCTACAGAAGCGATGACAACTCGCTACATCGCGACTGTATCGAAGTAAACGCGCGACCGTGTCGGACGACATCGGGGAGAGAACGGAGGGAGGGTGGCGCGTGAGTGGAGATGTGGAAAACCGAGCATCAGTGCAACAAAGACAGGTCGAGTGCTGTAAAAACAGCACCAAAGACAACGTGACTAATGTTGCCTCAACGGAGTCCATCTTGCAAGTCTGGCATTTTTGTGTCGTTACTGAAACGCGTTTGCATCGCGACAGAAGCGCGACAGTGTCGCGTTTGCATCGCGACTGAGAATCGTGGTGTGAGCGAGTGCAAACAGCTAGCAACCTATGGTTGTAAAAATACCGTATAATACCAAAAGGCTAGGTATTAAACAGGTATTTTACCATAACTTACGGTATTATTGGTATTTTGTGTATTTTAGTTTTTGATTCACTTTTTAAGATGATGCGTTATTACGAAGAGTTGTAGTTTAATAAATAAAATATATTTGAAGTTTCGATTGTATTCTATATTTTAGAATGACTAATTCTAATCTAATTTAATAATATAATAATCTAACCTAATAGTCGTGTTACACGACTATCAGCGTATTAGGTTTCTGCTTGAAGGCACCCAGAGCAGTACCGACAATCTACGATGTCATCGTCATCGTGATCGTGATCGTCATTGTCATCGTGATTGTCATCGTCATCGTGATCGTGATCGTGATCGTGAGCGTGATCGTGATCGTCATCGTCATCGTGATTGTCATCGTGAGCGTGATCTTCATCGTGATCGTGATCGTGATCGTCATCGTGATTGTGATCGTCATCGTGATCGTCATCTTCATCGTGATCGTGATCGTCATCGTCATCGTCATCGTGATCGTCATCGTCATCGTGATCGTGATCGTGATTGTGAGCATGATCGTCATCGTGATCGTGATCGTCATCGTGATCGTCATCTTCATCGTGATCGTGATCGTCATCGTCATCGTGATCGTGATTGTGAGCGTGATCGTCATCGTCATCGTGATCGTGATCGTCATCGTGATCGTGATCGTCATCGTCATCGTGAACGTCATCGTCATCGTCATCAAGTCATCATCGTCTTCGTCATCGTCATCGTCATCTAGTGATGAGCAAAGCAAGACCAAGACCAAGACTGGGATAGTCTTTGTATTGGTCTTCATGTTGCTTACTCAGTCTTGGTCTTGGTCTTGCTTGTTCGGTCTTGGTGTTGGTCTTGCTAGTGTATAGATAGTCTTGGTCTTGCTCAAATACTTCGAGTCTTGATCATGGTCATGATCATTGGTCTTGGATTTTGCTCATCACTACTTCTATCTCATTCTCTCGCACGTTAAATCCTATAGATGTGTGTTTATCTCTTTTTACCGTCGCTTTTTCGTTTCATTGATTTTCAAATCACAACGATGCTAAAGTTTTCACTTCAAAATACCATTTCATGTTTTATATCTGTGCATTTCCACCGTATTTTCAGTATTTTAATTATTACTCAGATAATTTACTTAAAAAATACAGAAACAATCATGATTTATACATAAAATACCGTAGCAAATGGTATAATACCGTATTATACGGTATTTTTCGTTTTATACGTTTCAATACAAACGGTATAATACAGCACTTACATCTCTATAGCAACCGCATCGCGACTGTATCGATGCGAACGCGCGACAGCATCGCTACAAAAAGTCGCCGTGGGCGAGAGGCCTAAAAAGTACTCGTATAAGAACAGTGTTCGAACTTGTCGCTCGTCCATTTTTTCTTCAAACTTACTAAACCGATCGCGAGGGCGCCTTTATATTACCCCACATCACAAGTACCTAGAACATTCTACCACACTCTAGAATATTATCGAAAACAATTGACCAGATAAAGAAAATGTATAGAGTTTTGTAGTGTCTCATTAATAGGAGAAGGAACATATATGGGGTATTTTCGGATACCCCTAGGTATGAGGAATCGAATTTTTTTGTATTGACGTCGCTATTTGGACCAATTAATCTTTTCTGCACACTCAAATATGAATTTAATCAAATAATTTGAATGAAAAATGTAATAAAAGTTCTGTTAAAGTTTTTGCCCAGGCAAAAGGCATTTATTGGGCGTTTACGGGCATTTATCCGGCGTTTATTCAAAGCGCCCAATTTGCCAGGGCATAAACCCATCTCTAATAGAGCCTTTTGGCAAATATGACGAAACAGAGATTCACCAAAGTAGGTGCCCAAATGTGGTTATATTTAAATAATTGTACCGATATAGTACTTACTAATTCCACGGAGACTAATGTTCACTGGGGTATCTACTAACTTACTGTGGGCTGTGGCCAGGTATAATGTTCTGTGGCTGTGGCTGTGATGTGATTGTCACTTCCCTCACTGTCAAGTGTCGCTACGCCAGGCGAAAATCTATCCGTTTCGTTGTTTGTTTTATGTTTCTGAAAATTGTTGAAAACGGCAACGTTTAATGATCAGTATTTGGCAAAAGCTTTATAAACCACTTTAAAATTTCTACGTCAAACCAAAATGTCTCTTAATACGGCTCATGCCGATCATGGGGTGTTGATACATGCAGGGGAATGGTGAGTCATCTTTTTGTGTATGAATGACGACTGAGTAAATCGCTTTAGAATGTTCTACAATTGCGTTATATACTGCTATAAGTATTGATTTCTGTAGTTACATGTCTATTAGCTTGTGTTTTTAGCTATTCAAGGCTTTATATTTTTTGGGACTCGTACACCAATATCCTGATTTGCAATATGATCCATTTTGTTGTAAGTTAATTTAAAGGGATTTTGTATATCACCAACAACTTGAATAATTTTCTAATTTGAATGAATCTGTCACAATATTAATTTAACAAAAAAAAAAAAAAGTTGACAACCTATTATTTGTATATATGGAACTATAAAATAAATGCCAAAGTTTTAACTAGCAGCAAGTTATTTTAATTTATTGTGATTATGTAGCATTTCAATCAGGTGACAACTGAGTTAATTACTAGTTCTCTGACCCTCACTTTATTTGCTTACCATTTTCAAAAAAGGCATTTGTAAAATTGTAGGAATCTGAACAAAAGGTTTGGTTATCATGATTGAATGATGAGATAATCCTTTTTTTCACATCAGATGTCATATTTATATACAACGTGTAACGTTAAATGCGCAAAACCTCAGACACCCCAACTGATTTTTAATTCAATTGACCTATTTCAGAGAGAATAGAAGTCATTAAAAAAATTGTAAAGGTTTTATGTGCTGTTTTAGTTTTACTGGCCATTCTGATCATTTCTTGCGTCTGCGACGATGCTTTATCGAGGGATGAGTCATCACCGGGCCGCTGCGCCGCCTCGCTGACTTTGGCTTGCTTGACCTAATAATAAATAGACACGGCAACGTTTTTAATGAAGATTTTTTGAAAAATGTGACCTATATTAAAAAGTGGTTCAATTAATTCTGCTCATTATTCTGATCAAACTATTTTCATGTTTTGCGCATTTAACGTTGCACGTTGTATATATTTTAATAATTTAGCTTTAGTGTCAAAAATAATTTCAATACATGTGAAGTAAATTTCTACTTAAGTTTTTTTTGGTATTAATTGTTACATCATAATTTACACCTCATCTACAGCCATACAGGATTCCACATTAGTCACAATGCCACATTGCTTGTTACCTCATTATGAGACATTTATCTTGATTAAGAATATCACATACAACCCAACTGAAATAGCTGATCTGTCTTTGATTGGCAAATAATAATAAAAAATAATAAAAATGGTGACCATTCATTCTTCTAAAAACAGATCCAACCAAATAGATTGCATAACATATTCTTATTAGATTGCACAAGAGTAGCTCTTAAAAATTGTTTACCCAATGAAAATAGAGATTAGATTATTAAAAATATTATTAAATTATTATAATTACAATATTCTTATTAGCTTTTATGATTAAATGAGATACTGTTGAAATGGGAGATCATCCAATATAAAAAAACATTGATCTGATCCACACCCCATATAGTCCAATGTGACTAGTAGACCCAATTGACGGCATGGTTGGTGCAGTGGTTAAGTGATTGACTGCTGCGCTGCATGTCGCGGGTTCGATTCCCACACGGAACAAATATTTGTATGACCTACAAGTAGTTTTTCCGGGTCTGGCTGTTTTTGTGTGACTTCAAATGTTTGTAAACGCACCCACAATACAGGAGAAATTCCTAGTGTAGGGCAACGTAATTATAAAAAATAAAAACAATTAACATACATTTTGTTTTGTGCCTATAATGCTAATTTGACCTTTTTTTTTCAGTATCATATTGTTTTCGGACAATGTATCAGTTGAATTCTATGGAAATGACACTCCTGAGTTCAAAGGTGTCAAACAAGGCCGCATGTATTTAACTTCTCATCGCATGATTTTCAATTCAAAAAGCTCAGCAGAACCACTGAGGTCGTTCAGTTTTCCATTTATTACATTGGAAGATGTAAGTGTTTTTTTCTTAATATCCTTATACATGGTGGCCTGAAAATTGACATCCAAAAATAAAATTTTGGCCCCTCGTATCATGGGGTATCCGAATCACCCCCATGTATGTTCCGTGACTTTTCATAGTTTTCGACTTAAGAATTTTTTAGAATTTTCTACCTGACCCGTTTAAAAAAAAAAAAAAAAAAAACAGCAGACTGTCGAGATTATTTTTGCTACTGAATCTTCATGAGTAGTACTTTTATGCATAAAATAATCAGCTTCTTAACTGATGAAAATTATGGTCCAAAGTGAAACATTTACATACACTAAATTGTGACTTAAATTTTCAACTTATAATTAAAAATCTAACCGGGTGACTTCATGGTTCCTAAGTAGACCTCAAGAATACGCCAGACTCTCAGCTTTCATCCATACTAATATTATAAAGCTAAAGAGTTTGTTTGTTTGTTTGGTTGAACGCGCTAATCTCATGAACTACTCGTTCGAATTGAAAAATTATTTTTGTGTTGAATAGTCCATTTATCGAGAAACACGCACGAAAACATCACGCTACAACCAATAGGAGCGGAGCATCAATGAAAAATGTTGCAAAAGCGGGAAAAATTATTCTTGTTGACAGCTTCCGTTGCGTGCGCTGGAATTGTTCCCCCTTAAAAGTTCCAAAACAAAGTCCGCGACAGCATAATTATGTCTATATTTTATGGTTGACTCACTATAACCTTTTTTATGGTAATCAAAGGAGATGGCCCAAAAAAAACCCAGAGTCGACAAAAACTTCTTATGTGCGTTCTGAATGGGCTTAATGTGTACATAAAAAAAATGTATTTATTTCCTCGAAAAACTATGGGGTTAAGTTTTTTTTAAATAAATCATAACTACAAATCCTTGATACTAAACAGTGATATTTAATAACATATCGTTGAAAGGCATCTACTATTTTATCTGAATCTGTTAGCCTTGTTTTTGTTCAAGCTAGAAAGAGATAAAGTACCTATTTGATCGCTACCTACGCCCGGCGGCTTAGACCCGGCGCAGTGGTGGCCTGCTCCGAAACAATGGTTGAGTCCTGATACCCTTCATTTTTGGACTGGCATAAGTCACCAGCAATGCAACACCATATTTTTTAATGAAACACCTTCTTTAAACGAATATTCGAATGGGAAAACGATGTTGGGCATCTATTTATGTAAACTGAGAAGCGGTGAACCTAATCGTTTTTGGCTTGTCTAGGTCAACTATTCAACGTAAAATAAAACAAGCGAGAGTATCTCGAAAATGACTTTCTCCCACGACACCTCGGATAACGCAACAACAGAATAATCAACAATTACACACAATTACAACATCAACTCAAAATAGTTTTATTATTTTTTATGATATGATATAGCTCCTATACCCCACGGATTTCCGGGATTTCCTTTTGGTATCATCAAATGTCTATTATAATTAACCCGTTGGTAAACATTTCATTGCTGTCGATTCTGGGTTTTTAGTGTATGGATTTTGAGCCATCTCCTTTGTTCTTAAATAATGCGTTACTTGCGAAGGTGTTTTCATAAACATGATATTAATCCTTATCCAAATAAATACGTTATTCATCACAAGTATTTAATTTTGAAGAAAATTGCCCTTGACATCATTTGATTCCAATTAATATCTTAGGAGGTATCATAGTTTTAAAATAAATCCGCACGGCCGCCGGTAGCTCTGCGAGGTTCACTATACTTAATTCCACTCTTACTGATCATAGCGTGATGTTCCTAAAATAGCTTCTTACAGTAAGATTTAATGTACTAAGTAATGGAATATATTTTAGTAGGTTTTTTCCTCAAATTAACGCGGGTGAAACCGCGGGGCACTGCTAGTATATCATAAAAGCCCACTCACTTAATCATTGTTTTTTTTTACCAGGTTGCCGTAGAACAGCCTATGTTCTCTGCTAATTACATCAAGGGTAAAATCCATGCGCAACCCAGCGGTAACTTCATTGGAGAAGTGAAATTCAAAGTAGTGTTCAAATCCGGAGGTGCCATAGAGTTTGGTCAAGCTATGTTGAAAGCCGCACATCTTGGTATGTATTTTTGATTGGCACCCTTTTTCTAGATATTCTATTCTAGAGCTGTCCAAACGACGGCGACACAGACGCTTCAATTGGAAGCTCTTCGTCACCCACCATACTTACTATTTGTCAGGCCTAGCTCCAACTAACATCCATTTTTTTGGAAAATTTGACAATTAAAAAAGAAACAAAGTCTTAGGCAATGAAAAACACTTTTCATGTGTTCTTCGATTCTCGTCCACAGGAACGCAGACTAGGCATCAGCCTAGGCTGCATGCTGGAAGTGCATTGATATGCACTTCCATTAAGATGGTAAAGGTGCATCAACCATAATAGCCAAAATATTGATTACTAAAAAGAAATATTAACAACAATATTTTTCTTTTATTTTTCTTAAAAAAGTTAAGGTATTTGTTTCTGCAGCCCTCCAATCTATTTAGAAATTTATATTGGCTTGGGATCTTATACGGTTTGGACAGTTCCTGTTCTATACTAAAGAAAATTCCGTATATTGCTGGGAGATTGCTTGTTATTAATCTCTCTTTGTGATGCAGCTTGTTTACGTAGCAATCATATCAAGGATTTATATCAAAATGATAAGGTATCATTATTTAAACTGTGTTGCTGTTTCATTAACCACTGTTATCAGAGAATTAAATGGTATGTTTTTACATTGACGCATAATCTCGTTTAGTTATAATTATGGTTAACGAAGCTATAAATTCCTTAATGGCGTTGCCCAAATTAACTACGAGTTACCTAGTCACCTAGTTGTAAAAAAATACGCTAGGGGTCTAGAATCATGTGCTGAATTGATGATTACAGTTTGCACAACGATGTGCCTGCCACCCCGTATAGTACAGACGCCACTGACGCCAGCACATCAAGCTACCCGACACTGTAAACATTTCCCAATCAACTTTGAACCTAATGCTTTAGCGATAGAGTTGAAAATCTATTTTGACAGATTTTAGTACCTTGATGTGCATCTGTACACCGAGTTGTAAAAATAGTTCGAATATGTGAACCTACGCCTGTTGCTTTGCTGTTGTTCCTAGTACAAAGAAGTTCTTTAAACCATTTCTCTCAATTTGACTAGAAAAAGTTGATAATCTCCGATCTACCAATATATCAAGAGAAGCAGATCCTCTCGGCTTCTGGTGCAATGAGGTTTTGTATTCCAACTTAAAAAGATTGCCGCAAAATTACTTTAGTTGCCAAATAAGTTCTGTCGCTTTCGAGAGACTGAACACTGAACTGAACTGACTGAGAACTGAAAATATTTTTGTGGTTTAATTTGTTTTTTTTAATAGTCAGTCCTTTTAACCATCCGTATCGGTATCGTGTGTCGGTCAAGATGCGTATCGATGCGTCCCTAATTTTTATTTACGTAAAACTATTAGTAACTCATTGCAATGTAACTCTTATATCATTGGAATAAAATACAAATTAGAATAAGAGTTGTATAAAACTCATGGCATCATGTTAATTTATACTTCATTAAAATGAGGTAAGAGTTATATTAATAAACTTTGAACTCGCAGCTACCCGTCACTTGGTGCCGGACTCGCAGCCGCCGCCGTACTCTCCGCCCACGGGTCCGTGGTACGCCGCGCCCCCGCCCGCGTACGCGCCGCCGCCGCAGGGATACTACGGATGGGTGCCGCCCTACACGGTTAGTTTAGCAGTATCACTTGTTGATCTTGTGCTCGCAAACGCTACTGCTAAGCATGAGGCCCTGGGTTCGATTCCCAGGTCGGGTAAAGTGGTATTGGGTTTTTCCATCGGGAACTTCTCAGCTCAACAGCAGCCTGGAGTCTGAATTTATGCCCGGTTGTATGTTGGATCATGGAGGGGCCCGTGGCTAAATAATAACAGCCGAACAGGTCGATCGATCAGGTTAAGCTACGCTTGCCGCGGTTGGTCTGTGGATGGGTGACCATCTTTACATACCGAGACCCCTCCGTGCCTCGGAAAGCGCGTTAAGCCGTTGGTCCCGGCTGTCATTCCTAGATCTTTGTCGTTACGGGTAGTCAGAAGCCCGAAAATCTGACAACCAGGCTTACCTAGGGGTATCGTATTACCCAGTAACTGGGTTGTGGAGGTCAGATAGACAGTCGGTCCATGTAAAATACTGGTATTCAGCTGCATCCGGTTAGACTGGAAGCCGACCCCAACATAGTTGGGAAAAGGCTAGGCAGATGATGATGATGTATGTTGGATCATTAAGTTCCCTTCAAAATGGTTTAGCTAAATGGTGCTGATCCATATGTCATGTTCGTGAACGGGCGCCGTCAGTAGGTACTGGTCATCTCTTAGCCGCCACGGCCTATTTTAATTTAAGTATTTTCCTTTATGAATTGTTTTTTTTTTTGTTTGTTGCTTTTTAGTAAGGACGATTTTAACGTGCACGTCTTTCTACATAGTTCTCACATGTATAATTTGAACATGAATGATGTAACCGATATTTTGTAATAATTTTATGATTTAAAAGAGTGTCCGTGGAGTTTCCTGCCCGTTCTTCTCCATAGGTACGTACTACGCTTTGGAATGGACAAATAGCTTCATCTTCCTGACTGACCGACCCCTTAACAGTTCAAAAGTGCTTGTAATTGGTTTATTTGAAATAAATGCTTTGAGTTTGAGTTCATGGCAATAGGCACGCCCCCTATTACATGGGAGTTAAATATATTTGGCGAAATGTGGGAGTACTATAGGTACACCTCTGCCTAACCCTTCGAGGATTATAGGCATGATTTTATAAACATAACTAGCGACCCGCCCCGGCTTCGCACGGGTGCAATGCTGATCACTATCATTATACTCCATTTAAAATAGCATTAGACAGAAGTTAAAAAAGGTTATTTTTAATGCACACTTTATAGCAATAGTACAAAAACTTGTTCAAGTTACGATTGACGCCAAATTTATTAAAAATCTATTTATATACCAGCTGTCACACTTAATTTTAATCACTTTAACAATTTATCATAAGAAATTAAGTTGCTTTGATTTAGATATATTATTTCATTCCAATTTAAAATTACAGTGTCAATCTAAAAAACCTAAAAGAAGCAGGAATGAACAATATTGGAACATTTTTCGTTTTACTATAATTCTACCAAATCTAAAATGCTAATAATCCCTTCTTAAGCTCTGACAGCCGGGTTTTTCTAATTTTGTCGGTTTATGTCGTCTGTGAAATTGAGGTAATTAATGTTCTGTGGTTGTCGTTTAATGTCATTCACTTGTGAATACTTGTGAATGCTGCGACTTGTTTTTTGTTATTGCCAAATTTTCGTGATTTTGTTGTTATTTGTTACTGTTTTTCTTTTGTTATTGTTTTATTATCAGTGTTGTTATCAGTGTTGTTATTGGGTTGTTTGTACAAAACGTTAGGTACGTTTTGTTGAGCTATGGGTGATCCCGGTGCGGGCCCGAGCGGCTTACAACAACATTCTGAGTCTGACCAAAGCCAACGGCGAAAAAAACGTGGCCCAAATGTTGACCCCGACGACATAATAATGTCTCCCAAGAAGAAGAGAATGAAGCAGACTACACTTCGTGCTGTAGAACTGTCTTAGACCCTATTTATTAATGTTCTCTTTAAACAATTTTATTTTAATTGTTTTATCTTAACTTTGAAATAAAATGTTTTGCACTCCTGCTTCTACGAGCCTCTTTTTTCTAATGCTATTATAAATGGAGTATACATAGTATAAAACAAAGTCGCTTCCCGCTGTCTGTCTGTCTCTATGTATGCTTAGAACTTTAAAAATAAGCAACGGATTTTAATGCGGTTTTTTTTAATAGATAGAGTGATTCAAGAGGAAGGTTTATATGCATATAATGCATGCATAATATAGTAGAGAAACACTGATAATTTTAGAGCCATTATTTATCTTAAAAAGTATAGGATAAAAAATGGTTATTGTGGGTTATCCCTAAGAGATAGACATATGCCATCGCGGACTTTTTTGTAGACCTTTTTAAGGTGTACAATACTATAGTACATTATTTTGATCTATCTCGTAGGGTTAAGCCAGCGTTTGCAATGTAAGCGCAAAAAAATGTGTTTATTTACGACATCACATTAGAAACCCCTAAAATGATCAGTGTTTCTCTACTATATTATGCATTTATTATACATATAAACCTTCCTCTTGAATTACTCTATCTATTAAAAAAAAACCGCATCAAAATCCGTTGCGTAGTTTTAAAGATTTAAGCATACATAGGGACAGACAGCGGGAAGCGACTTTGTTTTATACTATGTAGTGATTACTCAATACAGTAAAACGGGGTGAATAGGAATGCAGGGGTGAATCAGAACGAAACTTTGAAATGGATTTTAACATTGAAATAATATCGTTTTTTGCCAAAAAGATCTCTAATGTGTTTAATATATTATAATTAACAATTTAGTGTCCTTGTTGGCAAAAAACTATATTACATCAACGTTAAAATCCATTTAAAAGTTTCGTTCCGATTCACCCCTGCATTCCTATTCACCCCGTTTTACTGTACGCACAATTTTACACGGTTAGTTTCACATTATCACATGTTTATTATAAACGGAACCGAAAACAAACACTGAACTATGCAATCTCTGCTATTTATAAAACTGTGGCCCTGTTGAAACAATGTAGCAACTAGGACGTTATGCTCCTTGGATCTACTTCGAAAGCTACGACATACGTTTGTCTAACTTTTCGAGGAATGCTGTTTAGGTTATAATAAAACAGTTCTGCTTATTATTATTAGAATATAATAAACTAGTAGCGACCTGCAACTGCTTCGCACGGTTTTTACGACTTGACAGAACATTGAGAATAGTAAAGTAGTATTCATAATGTTCCAGAATTCATTTTCTAAAAGAGGTAAAAACCTGTAGGTAGTGCTACTCTGTAAAAATCTCACCGTGATAACTCGGATGAAGTGAGCTTAAAGTAAGCAGTCATTAGTGTCAATCTCTAGCATCCGATGGAATGACAGCTCACTTCACCTAACTTCTCACGGTGAGATCCTAACAGAATCGACCGGCTGATCAAAATCCGTTACGTTGTTTACAAGAAAAACGAGCGCAGGGTTCCCAACTTAGGGGTTTTCCCCCCAGATTTAGGGGGTAAATAAGTGAGATGGGATTTTTTTAGGTGTCTGAAATTTTTAGGGGTATTTTCAGGGATTTTTTGACTCTTTAATATTTTTAAATTGATATTAATATTTATTTCTTTACCTAGCGACTTATAACGACATCTAGTACGTAATTCTACAACCACTCTGTGGCGCAAAGCATCATGATGTTCCGATTTACCTTAAATCGAAATGGTGGATCTTGTACAACATTTAATCCATCCAATAAAATGTTAAATTTATTCAATGTCAACATGATTTAAAAAAATCTGAATCTTCAGGTGAAGACGAAATATTTTATGTATTAAATAACTTATAATAAAAAGACATTTGAAACATATTGCAGCATATTATTTCTAAATCATTATGAATTTATATTTATATATTTTTTAGGGGGACAACTCAATAATTAAGGCGATTTTAGGGGTTTTTGACACAAACTTTAGGGATAAATATTTTTGAGAGTTGGTAACACCATTGTTCTTCAGACAGACGGAAAGCTACTTCAATTTATATTATGTATATATTAAATAATAGATGTGTAAATTATATTTCCAGGCGTTCCCTGATCAGCCGCCACCAAATTCAGTATTCGTGTCCAACAACCCGCCGCCGTACCCCGGCGTGATGGGCCGGCAGTACCCGTCGAGCATGGGCTACTCCGGCGTCAGTTCGCTGAACAGTCCCTCCCCCACAGGTGCATTCCCGCAGGGCCCCTCCGCGCCGCCCGGGTACCCTGGGGCCCCGGCTGGCATGTCCTCCAATGGTGAGGGTCATTCTTTTCTAAATTCCAAATTCCTTAAACTGTTGCACAGGTTCCAAGTCTTAATTATTCTGCTGTATACAGTTCTGGAAAGTTGATTTTTTGTTTTAATCTGTACAGCTTTCGAGAATATTGCTATGAATATTAATGAAACGAACGGTCAGGCCGAGGCTCCACTGTGAGTGCAAGTAGGCTCTTGCAAATACAACATGTAACGTTAGATGCGCAAAACCTCAGACACCCCAACTGATTTTTAATTCAATTGACCTATTTCAGAGAGAAAATAAGTCATTAAAAAAATTGTAAACGTTTTATGTGCTGTTTTAGTTTTACTGGACATTCTGATCGTTTCTTGCATCTGCGACGACGCTTTGGAGTCGTCACCGGGCCGCTGCGCCGCGCTCACATTGGCTTGATTGACCTATTAATAAATAGACACGGCAACGTTTTTATGGAAGATTTTTTGAAAAATGTCCTATATTAAAAAATGGTTCAATTGATTTTGCTCTTTATTCTGATCAAACTATTTTCAGATTTTGCGCATTTAACGTTACAAGTTGTATATTCTTTATTTTGTAATCTTTCTAAGTATTATGAGTATGCGTCTTTTATAGTTTCTCATGTTGCTCTAGGTTAGTATCATTAGTTAAGTGAGCTTCTATAGAACTTTTAGACTAGGTATGTTGTTTTTAGGAAATAGGTACTTGAATTCAGAATCTTAGATAATTTTCTACCATAGCCACTTACTCAACTATTTACTTTAGCATGATGTAGTTTTGAATGACCATTTGTAATAAAAAGCTCCTAAGAAAATTTTGTTTGCCATGAAATTCTTCAATTTAATTTTAATTCTTGGTCATAATTTATGACACTGATTTTGTTGTTTCGAAATGTGATAATAATCTATGATTCTGAATTATTGAACGTTAGTTAGGGTACTGTGTATTGTTTGCTGCAGTAGTGTCATTATCGTTTACAGATGCTAAAGCTGCGGAGGCAGCACAAAGCGCCTATTACGATCCTAACAGGCCTCAGACAGCTTACGTGCCACCGCCTTACAACGTAAGTACACTACGCAAGTCAGTAGCATAGAGTAAAGTCATTACAAACATTTTAAAACTTACAACAATTTTATTTATAGTAGAGTCTGACCGAATTTCTTTTTTGGCTAAGTTCGGCGGAAATAACCATTTACGGCTATTTTCAATTTCGGCCGAAAAAAATATAAGTTTTATTTGCGGCAGTGGCCGAAAAAAATAGGTTCCGGAAACTTAATAATCCCTTTTTTCAGAGACGTATCAGTGTTATAACAAATAAAAGCACAATACCTCAAAAAATGATTTTTCTCGCAAATTTATCAATAATAACGTTATAATTATACTTTTGAGAAAAGTAGGAAATAGTTTTCATGTCATTTTAAACGGTTAAATTAAATTATTAAAAGTTTAACCCGGGATAATTAATTTACTTTTACCAAACGATAACTAACAAAACGTAGAAAAACAAAATGTTTTCGATTTCGGCCAAAATGTAAATGGCCGTATTGCGGTTTCGTTTTCGGCGGAAAATAGCATTTTCGGTCGGACTCTCATTTTTAGAGTATAAAAACTAAATTGCTACGTAAAAATCATTTAACGTTGACTTTGATTTGCCGGTGAGTGACTAATTTGATTACATATTAAAAAAAAAAAAAACTTTTATCAATGAACAATTTCTAAATTACAGGATCAACCGCCGACCTATCAGGAATCATTGTCAAAAAAAGAAAATTAATGCATTGTCCACATTTCCAAATGCCACAGAAACGCTCTTGTCTGAAGGGTCAAGACGAGTTCTACTATTGCCCAAAGGAGAATTATAGTGAAGAAACGGTTACCATGAAGTAATTCGCTATTACGATATATGAGTATCTCACCAAATTATTGTTTTGTTATTTTATGTGTCAAACAAAATGTCTCAAGTATTAGTATTCATTTTTCGTTACTAATTTTATCAGTAACATAGAAACAAAAATGAACATTCACTCGAGAAAAGCGTCTGCAGTGCTATTCTAAATATAAATCTCACCGTGAGAACTTAGGTGAAGTGAGCGGGAAGTGAGCTCTGTCATTCCGTAATGGTAGTGATTGACACTATTAAGTGGTCACTTCACTTATGATTTCACGATGAGATTTTTACAGAATCGACCGGCTGGTATCAGATTTATTAACTTATCCTGTTCAAAACAACTTTCGTTTAAAGTTTAGGCAGCTACAAGATCGATTTTTCATACTTTTTTGTGATACTTTTGGAAAGTTAGAGGAACACTGTTCACGAAATCCTGACTTTTGGTGCTCATATCTGATAAAATAATCACAAAAAAGGTACCTTAACACACCACCACGGCAAGATACGAAGATGTCCACGAAATTATTGTAACCGTTTCATCACTAGTACATATATAGTGATTATATTAACATTCCTCATAAATGTTCAGGGTCGTAGTAAGTAAACAAATCAAATCAACGCAACTTTGATGAAAAATAAGTAACAGATTGGTGTTTGTTTCATCTGGCGTCCATATTATTTTGCCCTAGAAAGTGACTACGACTCGGCAGGTTTTGTTATACTATGTTCACTGCACTTTGATTTTATTTGTAAAATGTAAATAGCATTAGTGTGCATACACGACACAAAACACAAAACAAAATGTAGAAGTGCCCCTCTTCTATATTTTGTTTCTATTCTGTGATCCGACCACTATAAACTTCGTTTATTGTTATAAATATATATATAAGGTCCCATTAAAATAGGTGGACGAAATTATAGAAATCATTCAGACCACCAAAATAAGGACAATGGTAAAGCAATATATAAGAAAAACGCATTAGGTACTTTTATTATTTTAGTGTCAAAATAAAATCACTTTAATCAGTGTTTTTTTTGCTTGGATATCTTTAGTTAGACCTACTGAGCGCTGTGCTAAAATTTGTCCATCTATTTTAATGGGACCCTGTATATTTGTTCCGCTTTTTTAAGTTAACTGCCCTCGATTATAAATATAATAAGCAATTCGGGCCCATTTATACTGACCGTGTTGATTTAATGAAAGCTATAATGGAGTCTAAGACTGACAATGTTGGTATTTCTGAGATAAAGAATAATCAATAGGCTAAGTACAAATGGACCCTGCTAATGCTATTATTGTAGTAGTTTGATTCAATATATAATGTTAAAAGTCTATTTACATCTATTAATGTGATATTTTCATGATAAAATAAATCTATATTCACTTTCACTGTTGTAGATAAGAATGTAATCAAATTGTATAATGTTTGATCAATCGCCGTTATTTATCTTAACCCTTAACTGCATCGTGATGGAAATTTCCATCAACCAATCCAATGCCATATTTTCGTTTCCACAGAGCACGGGGATTCCCCAATTGTTAGAGATATTTAATTCATTTTGTTCCCAGTACATTCGTTCTGATTAGGTACATAAAGATGTAAATTTCCACCAGGCCATTTAGAAGAAAAAAAATATATATATATTTTGATGAATATATTTTTTTAAATATTTTTTCCTTACCATAGAGCTAATGTTATGTCCAAATAAATTTTATTTGCTTAAAAAGTAAAAATCATGCAATTAAGGGTTAAATATTGTAGTATTACGACTGTATATTCATAAGCTGTTTATTTATTATTTTCGTACAAAATTCAATGTACACAAAATTATTAGCTTAATAAAAGCTGAGCTTGTTAATTTAGAGGTTTTGTTTGATTGTGTCCGTTAGTTGTACCTATATTTTTTTAAGCGATACGCAGCCACGACCACGGTCAGTGGCCGCACTGTCAAAGTTAAACTATAGAAACTGAGAGCGCATCGGGAACTTGGCCAACCAAAAGGCGCACGACTAGTCGATCGACTAGTTGCGCTGTCTACTCGCGCGACACGATGATAAAAAAAAACTGAAGTGTTAATCTACTTTCGATTGTTGATTGTACGGTCAACAAAGGAGATAAGTAACCAGGGTCGTCGGATATAGTTTAGCAAGAAACCGATATGGATGTTTTCGAATTAAATTTAATTTAATTAATAGAAAACAAACAGTTCATATATCAAGTTAAATTTTATTCAAACACATCGTTCGCGTTCTTACTAACCTCCCAACTGTGTATATCCGACGACCCTGGTTACTTATCTGTTTTGGTGAGTGTACCTTATTAATTGTATGTAATTAAATTAATAATGCCCGTCATGTGGGGAGTATGACACTAGACATAAAACTAGACGAGCGTTATTTGATTAGTTGGTACCTAGTAGATTACGATTTATTCGCTTTGTCCTGTCTATCGTTACTTTATGTATTTGGTTTAAATAAAACGAGTATCTAGTACCTAAAGGGCTGAAGCTTTGATTTATTCTTGGACATATTACGCAATTTATACAATCGGTATAGTTGCTACCTGTAAAAAGTATTAAAAAATCCAGTGGCAGATAGGTATACCTATTTCATTATTACTTAGTTTTTGACATGAATGTCTATTTATAATATCTCGCAACACTTTTTCTTTCTGCGCCAACGGGATTCCATTGAGCGCCGATTGGTAGCTTGTCGTATTCTTTTTCTGTGCTTTTTGTTAGTTATCTTTTTGCGGATTCTAGAGTCTCTAGATTGTACTGCGGCACACTCACATGGCGTACCTGCGCGAGAAACTGTTTCCATAGCACTGGGACATTTCTGTTTGCGTTTGATACATTTCTTGTAACATTTGTCTGGTTTCGGGCACGGAGCCGGTCGAGGTCTGTGTCTGTGAACGCTGCATGTTGGTGCCGATACGCACTGCTTTATACTATTATTGGAATACACGCCTGTAACATACCACAAAAGTAGTCAATAAAACGAACAAACATTAACTTATCAAAACCAAAAGCTTACATAGAAAATAAAATAAAGTTAAAACCATTGTAGCTACACCATCGATCTACTTTAGCGTAACGTCTAAAGGCGCTTTTACACGAGCGCGTTTTTTTTTGACGCAACGCCTTGTGTGCTCACGCACGAGTTGCTTTCTCTAGAGACTTAATACTTTATATACAACGTGTAACGTTAAATGCGCAAAACCTGAAAATAGTTAGATCAGAATAACGTGCAGAATTAATTGAACCACTTTTTAATATAGGTCACATTTAAAAAAAAATCTTCACTAAAAACGTTGCCGTGTCTATTTATTAATAGGTCAAGCAAGCCAATGTCAGCGCGGCGCAGCGGCCCGGTGACGACTCCTCCCTCGATAAAGCGTCGTCGCAGACGCAAGAAACGATCAGAATGGCCAGTAAAACTAAAACAGCACATAAAACCTTTACAATTTTTTTTTAATGACTTATTTTCTCTCTGAAATAGCTCAATTGAATTAAAAATCAGTTGGGGTGTCTGAGGTTTTGCGCATTTAACGTTACATCTTGTATAAAGAATTACATACGTTATGACAAGATTCATATCTTGTCATAACGTACATAATTCTTTATGATCAAGCACACTACGCACGCTCACATGTCTTCAACTTTGTGTTTCTGCCTATGTCTATTTTTTCATGATCCTTTACTGTTTTAAGAGCAGTCATGATATAAATTACACAAAGCGATATTATAAACACGATATTACAAAAGTCGCAGCAGGGTAATGGCGTAACACACTACCAGTAGCAATGGGTTTAATTTTGACAGTTCAACAACATTCATTGCGTTATTTACGTTTTTGAGCAGAACATTTTTCGAACATATGGAGCAATGGATTAGCAATATGCTTCAAAATGATTCAAATTTAGAGTAATCGTATGTTACGCAATTAGGGTGCAGGAAACACCGGGTTGAGGGACGCGCAGATCCAGAAATTATGGCAGCAAAAGATTCCTACTACCACGGTGAGTACCTATGGCCTAGGTCCTCCTAAGCCATCGGTACCCAGCGTCGGTAATTCCAAGCTGAAATGACCAGAAACGTGCAACTTAAGACTTCTGTTTATAAGTAAAAATTAATGGTATCGTCGTTTTTTTGAAAGCTCATCCCCTAAGTGTGTTAAATAGGGGAAAGTTTGTATGGAACTTACTAATTTTTTTTAAGTTATAACGAGAAAAATAATTTATTTATTTATATAAAATGCAAAATAAGCTTACACTATATGAACACCAAATCGCTTATATGCTCTAAATGAAAGAGAAGGAAAAGGTTACATGTGTATAAGAAATAGTTTAAAAAAAATAACAACAAATAAACTACAAAAACAACAAGAGATATTATCATAAAATATGTCGGCCTTTGGATAGCTCTCACATATTTGTACCATCTCGAACCTGAGGGGTTTTTAATGATTAAAGGCATTACTTTTGCAGCGCGTTACGGTTTTGCAGCGCTTCTACGATGTTCGCGCAAGCGCAACCGATGACTTTTATGCTATTATTGGGAAACGGAGCGCCTCGCTACTAATAATAAGTCGCTTCCGACGCAGCACTAACAGTATCCTGAGCGTATAGTCCGAGCGATGGGACTCGGTGGTGTTGGAGAGGTGGATGCATCTGCATGCCAGTTCGTCACCATTTGTTTTATTTTTTGTAATATTTATTATTTCCTTTATTAATGAATTTCTTGATTTTAGTTGATTTTAATGTAAAGAAGTTATTCATTTATTTTACTATTTGATTTTATGTGTTTTAATTATTCAATTTAGTTATAATAGTATTATTGTGGCATGTATTTTATTCTTTGGTTACTAACATGATTTTACCCCACCCACAATACAGGAGAAATTCCTAGTGTGGGACAACGTTTTTTATATATATAAAAAAAAAAAAAAAAAACACTAAGTGTACTAACATAAAATCAATATGGATCAGTGTCTGATTTAAATAAATTATTATTATTATTAATACTACTTTGGCATTCGGGCTTTTGCTGGTATGAGGTGAGCGCCGTATGCGTTTAGTAACAGCGCTGACTAAAAATTGGCAGAATATGGTGCACCCGCAAAAATCACTTCATTGTATTGACTGTGGAAAAAAAAACGATTTCTCTCCACTATTGAGACCTGTCACTAGCCTCCCCCTGTCGTCGTTCAAGCGCCAAAACTTTTGGCGCTTGAACGACGACAGGGGCCCAAAAGATTGTCGTAGCATTGTAGGTCTCTGCACTATTTTTACCAGTTTTCTTTTATTGTCCTGATATAATAGTCGACAGCATCTTGATAAACATAGCGACAGCTGCACCTTACACTTGCATGGAAACACGTCCAAATTTCAAGTCAAAGCAGTAGGTAAAAAAGTGCCTTGACTATGAATTTAATGCTCACCTACTTTACTGGCAGAATAGTCCACATCGGTGTATTGTCAGATATTGCATAATTGCTTACAGTGGAAATACTAAGTAGGCTTTGAACTATTGCGGAAATGACAGAAAAAAGAGTTCGACTTCTATTGGTACCTGACTACCTATTATTTTAAATAAATATAGCGAACCCGCGATTGTTTAATTACGTCTTGCAATACAAGTTAACCTTATTTGCAGTTGGCGGTTTAAAAAAAACAGATGTAAATATAATAACGCTGTTAAAAGTGGAAAATGGAATTAAAACAGCATAAAGATTAAATAAAGCTTTTTATTTATAATAATTCAACTTTACTCAACCAACAGACTGGGTTTGCGCGCACTACGGAAATAAGTCGTTGCGACTTTTAAAGTGCGAAATAAAATCGCTGCGCTTGCGATTTTTTCCGCAATGCGCGAAGCCAGTACCGCTTCATAGGATACAAAATATACGTACGATTTCGCATCTGCGAAAATAAATCGCAAACGATTTATTTTCGCAGTGCGCGGATTGTAGTACATACATTTCTGTTGTTCACAGATTGACGAATTTTCTTCGCAACGATTTATTTTCGTAGTGCGCGATACCCTAACAGTTGGCTTCTGGAACGAAAATATACGACGTGACAAATCAAAATTATATCATGTCTAGTGATCCCATTGGCTGTTGATAATTCAGTCAACCAATCACAGCAGTTAATACGAGCTTAACGATTTTTTGTGTTGATTTTCGTTCCCATAGCGATTAACGTAGCTTTTCTACAAAGAAAACAAACAGCTGAAATGACTAAGAAGTTTACGAATTAAATACTTACGTAGACCATACATCTATTTGCATTGTTATAGGGTCGATTAGGATCGTCTCTGTTTTTCTAAGTTCTACTAACAGCTTTATCCACCGCCTCCGTCAACGAGTCGTAAACGATAAAGGATTGTGTGGTTTTTATGAAACCACGGTAAAAGTGAAACTTTTAATGAAAAAAGGATTGAAATTATTATATTATAATTATTATATTCTCCGCCATATTGGCCTCGGTTGCTCTGACGAGCGCCTTTCACTTTATCCCTACTCCGCAGCCGACCGTCACGCGACATGCAACATACAGACGAAAAAGTTTGAGACGATCTAATAAAAGTTTCACTTTAAAAACGAGATTATTCGAATCGAACGTGACGTTCCGTTGATGATGGACGTGCCGTGGACACGCTGCCATAGTAAATGTATGTATCGCTACTTCGGCGCCGCCGTCATCTCGTTCTCGTTGACGTCCGTTTGACGTGGTGGTAGACTAGGTAGGTTATACTCAGTAGTCAAACTCATTTCCGCATAACGTTTGTAATAATAATAAGTAGGTGTGTTCTATCGGGTACATATCAAAATCCCGAAAGTTCATAATACCCATGATTGAAATACCGACGTCCATAACACCGAAATTCAAAATACAGTAAAACGGGGTGAATAGGAACGCAGGGGTGAATCGGAACGAAACTTTAAAATAGATTTTAACATTGAAATAATATCGTTTTTTGCCAAAAGGTGTCTTAATGTGTATACTATATTATAGTTGACGATTAAGTGTAATTGTTGGCTACAAACTATATTACATCAACGTTAAAATCCATTTTAAAGTTTCGTTCCGATTCACCCCTGCGTTCCTATTCACCCCGTTTTACGGTACCGAAAGTTTTAACCCTTAAATGCATGATTTATTTTATCGTATTGCAAAAAATGCTATTGTATAGGTATTTATCTATAGAATTTAGATAATAAATATACAATAATATTAATATTCATAGAGTATATATATTGTTTTGATAAAAAGAGGTGCCATCAGAAACTCACAGCTATCACATTCTTAAAAAAATTAAATGACGTACTTTGTTGCCATATGGCAACATTATGCATTTAAGGGTTAAATGTCGATAGTCGTTATATCGAAACACAAAATACCGATGTTCAAATGCCCGAAAGGACGAAATCCCGTCCTATCATTTAAACTTTTGTTTTAATTATGTTATATATTATGCATATGTAATGTGTGTAGTATGTGCAAGAGCTAGCGCAGGGCACCCCGAGGTTAGGTTTGGTTAGGTTACTTTAAACCCTTTTACACAGAAATAGGAGCCCCGCGAAGCGGGGCTTCGTCAACATAGGAGACAAGAGCGAGCGAAGGGCTGCTTCGGGTTTTTAAACTTCGGAATTTTAAACTTTCGGGCAAATGAACTTTCGCGGGATTTTAAACTTTCGGCCAAACAACCATTCGGCGTTTCAATTTTCGGGATTTCGTCCATTGGTATTTTAAAATTCGGTCTTTTAAAATTCGGGATTTTGATACGTAGGGGAAGTCAGCTCAAAGCGGCCATAGGAGGCAAAGCGGCCACGCTTCATTTTTCGGGTATTTGAAATGATAGCGTAACTTTGCCATTCTGGACGCATAACCAAACCTCCCGCCCCGCGCCAGTGAGTAATTCATTAGCGGTGAGAACGAATGCGTGGCTCTAGTGACGACAAATGTTTTTTTGTGTGTTTTGTTAAAATAATACAAGGTAAGTTCAACCTGTTTTGGTCAAAACTGTTTATATTTAAATGCTTTCATTACACATTTAATGTTACTTATCTATTTGGCCTTTTTTGTGAGGTATTTGCTTCGAAATATAGTAAATAATGTGAGTGAAATTAATTTTTTAAACAAAATGGCCGAAAAGGGCAAAGCGGTTCGGGCAAAGCGGTCAGTTGGCCGCTTTGCCCTTACTTTCATATTGTGGCTGCATAGATAATGCTTAATTATTTTGCTTAATTATTTTGTATAACTACAAAAGAAAAACAGCCCACCCTGGGACGAAGCTACGATGGCCCGATCAATTAAAGGGGTAAAAGAAAAGCGCGAGTCAATTAAATCCATCGCAATAAAATATGGTAGCCCTCGCACAATAAACACTGGATCTGCCATAAAAAACTTGGCAGATTTACCACAGTGTTTACACCACAGCAGGAAGAATTAAGATTTAGAGGAATAATTTGGATAGAAAACTTTAAGACTTGAAAGGCTAAGTAAGAGAAATAATTTTTGATTAATAACAACTGTTGTTGTTTTTTATTTTTACATGTTAATTATATATGTTGATTTTTGATTTTGCATTTTTATTTTGTCAAACACGATATCTTCCAACAAAAAAACAATTCATTTCTTGAAAACTTTTGGGGTGGCCACGTTGCCCTTACCCCCATGGCCGCTTTGGGCGGCCACTCGGGCAAAGCGGTTTTATGACAAGTTTTCGTAATCTGCAAATCATATGTCTATTTTTAAATTTGCGCAAATTTGAATTGGCCATTACAAAAATTCTATTAATTCTCTACTTGCTAGTATAAAATTCTCTTCAAAAATCATTCGTTTAATAGTTTTTTTTTGAACTCAAAGTTAAGGTGGCCGCTTTGAGCTGACTAATTCCCCTACCCGTTCTATCAGCCTCCAATCAAAGCATCTATGTAGGTATGTTCTTCACTCTTCAGCCGGTGCTAGGTTACTGGAATGGCTTCTTTTTTTCTGCAGTTTCTACCAAAAGTTTATTGGCGCATGTGTAGGTACAGGATATAGCGCTATCTTGAGCCTTCTTGAACGCATCGTATTCCGGACATGCAATTGCATAAAAGGGATATCCAGTAAAGGGAAATTTCTGGCAGTTACTCTAAACAAACTGCTCTTTGTGTAGGAACAAGGTAAGATAAGCAGCAGCATAATCGTATTGATACTGTAAATAAAATAAATACGTTTTATTTATGCATTAAAGTTGTTGGCCACATTAACAAAAAACAAACTATATGTTAACTACGTAATATAAGCAATCGGTAAAAAAGCCAGCCTCGCTTGATACATAGAGATACTCGTAGTAGGTAACCATTTTCATCTTACCTGAAATGTCGATTTGTACCAACACAATTTTCCATAACATTCTAAATAAATTGAAATCGGACGGAATTCAGAGAGGACAGAGTGTATTAATAAAATAAGCAGTTATTGATTTTGTAAAAGTTGTTATTAAATAAATAGTCGAATCGGTAATGTATTGCAAGCGGGGAAATAGTTTCATCTCCCAGTCTGGAAACATATCAAGTTTTACAATATGGCACATCTAAACGGTCTTTTCAGTCGCCCTCGGTGACCATGGCCTGCACAACAGTCAGCTTTTGATTTCGTGGAGCCCTTTGATCTCGTATACTTCAAATATTTGTGCGATCCTTGAAGCCTATCTTTCTTCCTTATTTTACGTTCTTTGGATTTTCTTTTTAAATATTTTTCAACGTGTTCAACTCTCCGCCTTGGATTGGAGAGTGTTTTAACTTTCCCACAAGTGGTGCATTTTGTCTTTGATCTTGTTGCCATAATAGATACTGCACTGCGGCATGGCCTTATGCCCTTTGAAACAGTTTTCTTAAGGCATTTTTCTGGATTCTGACATGGGGGGGGAGTGGGGTGGCAGCGGACCGGTTGGCATGAGGCTGATGGCACGCATGGTGGGTGGTGCATAGAAGGAGCCATTGATGCAGATCAGTTAGTACTCTGCAAAAAAGTTAATATTATTATCAACCTAACATGTCAATAGAAGCCAGCGTCAACAAAATGATTAAACTGCCACTCGTTCTACGAATATATAAAATTAAATTAAATACAACTTACCTACTAGGGATTGAAGCAAGGAGGTGCCTAATCAAACACTGAAATCTTGAAAAATAAAACCCAAGTACTAATAATCAAAACTATACCTATCATGAATTGTAGCCACTACTACGTTGGTAACCTAGGTAAGAATAACATGAATCATGAGTTATACTCACTATATTTACTCATTTTATATTGATACTTCTGGACGTTTATTTAGATTCTCCACCGGCTTCGCAATTTTACACTAAATTTAAAAGAAAAAGATAGTCTTAGAATCAATCCTTTTAGAGAGGTGAAGAACTATAGTAAAATAAGGTGTATAAGACACAGTGGCGGACTAAGCCCGTCGGAGGCCTGGGGCGGCAAAGCTGAATGAGGCCCCCCAGCTTTAAAAAAATGTAGTTTTAAAAGCTTTTTATTCAGTTCACATTTCTATGTATAAATAAGTGTTTATAATGTTTATTTCGTTAAAATGTGGCAAGTGAAATTTAAATTCGAATTAAATTATTTAGGCTAAATAAACATACTTACCTACAATATGGAATGGATATGGGCGAGGAAAATAAAATACGAATCGATCGACAAAAAAAAAATTACATGAAATAAATCAAAGATAGTTTTTTTTTATTTTTTGTAGCGTGTTAGGTATGTGTTTTCGTGCCTTCAATTTACTGAACTCCTCAATAACTTCTATGAAATCGATTTATTTGGAAATTTTTCTTTCTATTGAAAGCACGGCTAGGTTAACAAGTCGCTCTTGACCCATTTGTACATCGAAAATATTTTTAACTAGTTTGAGTTTCGAAAAACTCCTCTCGCATGATGCAACCGAGATGCAAATAGTCAAGAAGTATATCTTGATGAAATTATGTAGGTAATAAGCACATTTTTAAAGTCTTGTTTAGGATTTGATCAGGGGAACGCGGAAGCATTTGGGGTGCCCCCCAAGACCGGAGGCCCGGGGCGGGCCGCCCCTTCCGCCCCCCGGTTAGTCCGCCACTGATAAGACAGCACTTAACTAGAAGGAAGATTTAAATAACATCTGTTGTGCCTACCTTACTAAACTTTCAACATTTACTTTTATTCACCACCTCAATCAATGCAAAGCACTCACAACTTTGTACAAAAGTTCAATGCCTGTCGCGGGTATGTAATTTAGTGTTTTAGGTTGTTATACCTCATTAATCCAATATTGTCCTCATATTTATTACGTAATTTTAATAACACGTGTTCTCGCGCCTTTTCATATTTTGAGAGCAATCACCAATCATGTGCTTTGCGACTAAGGATTTTTTTACAATCACTTTTTTCTTTGTTTGTGAGGTAGACTGATAGCTCGAAAATTTTGCACTTATCATTACAGCTCCGCTAAAGAAAATTATATTATACGAAGTTCAATTTAGAATTCTTGTGCGTAAACAACATGAAAATGGAATAAAAAACATTTTTGCATCTGTCACTGCATTTGAACTTTTGTGTGAGACTTACACATGTCTATTAAAATACGAATTAATTATGAGTGGCAGTCATATTTACACGAGGCTGGCTTCTTTTAAGGATAAATTCAATCTACATTTGCAGGCTTCTTTGTACAAAGCTGTCATTAGTGTCTACTTCAAGTTGAAAATTCTAAATACTTAAATACTGTGATTACTTACCCATAATATTAACGTTTAAACGTGTATGGTACTAGTGTTGTTTCATTTCGGTTTATTTTAGTTAGATTGTTAATTTAACCATTTTTGTTTGACACCAGGATTTACATTTTTGATCTTCTATTTTCAAGATATATTGACATATAGGCTATTAATCTTCTTTTGACTATCTGTTTTTATTACACACGGTTATTCTGCATAAAAAGTTAAGTTTTTATGGAAAGTCATAGGGAACTCTTCTGTTAATGTCGAAAAGGTAAGCTAGAAATACATTGATTGAAAATTTTAGACCATTTAACTTGTCGAGACCCTCCTATGATTATATTAAAGGAGAGACCGAGGGAGTTGAAACAATTTTCACATTTTGTTTCATACAACAAATAAGTACTATAGACAGAAATCGTATGATATTACTACCAATCGATAGGTCATTCTTTACAGTTGCGAATGACTAACATAAAGAAATTGTAAGCGTTCAATATTGTGGTGACAAGTCAACTTGTTTCAACTCCCCTCGTACCGAGGTAAGATGAAATAGGGGTCGAGGAGAGTTGAAACATATGATTTTTGAGAAGTAGGTATTAAGGGCTGTAAAATAATTTAAAGGTACCCATTTATTAAAATTAATCTTTTCAAGTATAAAACAAACTTTTTATTAATATTTTATACTGATATATCAATTTAGTAGGGGGGCCCGAGCTAAATAATAACTGCCGCACAGCTCGATCGATCAGGTTAAGGTACGCTTGCCGCAGTTGGTCTGTTGATGGGATGACCATCTTTACATACCGAGACCCCTCCGTGCCTCGTAAAGCACGTTAAGCCGTTGGTCCTGGCTGTCAGTCGTGGATCTTTGACAGTCGTCACGGGTAGTCAGTAACCCGAAAGTCTGACAACCAGTCTTACCAAGGGGGTGGGGGTGGGGGGGGGGTCTTACCCAGTAACTGGGTTATGGAAGTCAGATAGGCATTTGCTCCATGTAAAATACTGGTATTCAGCTGCATCCGGTTAGACTGGAAGTCGACCCCAACATAGTTGGGAAAAGGATAGATGATGTAGGCGTTTGTAAATTGCCCAACAAGTTACTGGTATTAGTTGTGATAAAAGATCGAGATATGAGTTTCCCGTCACAAGAAACCTTAATGTGACAACTAATCGCTGTTTGGCCGTAACGCTTCTTTCATTATCGTATCTTCTTTCTGAAAGTCACTAAATTTAATAAATGATCAAGTTTTGTAGTATTCATTCTAAGATAATTCCTGAAATCATCTGGATCTAAAACTTCTAAAATATTCATGTTACTCAATTTATTTCTCAATAACAGATACTCCTTGACCCAACATTTTCCTTTTTTTCTACGCTTAGTAATTCCCGCTGTTACAGCAAGAACAATGCCAATTTATTGCACTTTTGAAAACATTGGTGCCAGAGTCGACGGTAGGTCGCTGACTGAGTTAGGGTTTCTATGTAGTGGAGTTTAGATAGAACGCCATACCGTACATGTGCCCTAGCTGTTTCACGAACTAGTGCAGCACTGTGCACTAGATGTCGTTCAGTGAGTTCAAAAAAAAAAAAAAACAATCAAAATGGCGCGACAGTAAGTATGCTCCAAATAAACATCTTCAATAGGTTAGGTACCCTTTCTTCTTGCCTTGTCTTTTGTGAAATCATTCACAGTAGCAATTCACAGTAAAAATCTTGTTCATTTAATAATACCTACGTAATTATTTTGTCAGCTGCCTAACGTTCAGTGTCTTTTTGTTTAGTTGATCGTCACTCATGAATTAAAAAACCGAGTTAGACGTGCGCACCCGCATAACTGTGTTTGTAAAGAATTTTAGCTTAGACTTTTCAAAAACTGTGCTAGTTGGAGACATCGCATCGTATCATATTTCGTGTAATATTTATACAAAATCCTCCATCAACTAGATTTATTTCAGAATGTCCGCTTTGCAAAGAACTATGGCCATTTTGAACTAGAAAAATGAAGTAACCATTGGATAAGCAGGAGTTGTATTGTTGAAGACTTTTTTGTTTCAAAAATGTAATTAAGAAATAACATTTTTGAAACAAAAAAGTCTTCAACAATACAACTCCTGCTTATCAGAACGCAGGATAATAATAGATCTTATTTCTGAACGCATTCGTAATCCTTACGTTCCTAGAGATGTCCATACTGTTTCTAAAGTCTTAGTCGACTTTTTTTCTAAGATGTAATAACAATTTCCGAAAAAATATAATAATAATGCAATAATTTGCTCCTATTACATATGAACACGAACCTACACCAACACAAATTTTTATCAATATCGATCCATAGTCATAAGTAATCACTGGTCAAATCATTGTTTAAAACCTTTAAAAAAATCGATGCGGGAATCGTGGCCACCTGATTTAAATTTTTACTAATTATTTCGTACTTAATTGTTGTATTCGTAAAATTGTCGATGCCTTTTTCTAATAATATTTAAAGTTGGAAGCGCCAGGGTAGCCCGCGAAATTGAAATTTTCGTTTAATAACCCTCTATTGATTGATATTTCATGAAATAGTCATTTAATAGGGTTATATGAACTTAGAGGGTTGTATTGATGATTTTAATGATTATAATTCTCTAAATACATACTTGTCACCTGACGTTGACCTGCAAATTGCAAAAAACGTAAGAAAATTTTAATTTCGAGGGCTATCCTGGCGCTTTCTCCATAAATTTGAATGAATGAATTTAAAAAGAAGGCTCATGTCACCGAGAATACCTACTTATGGAATGTTAATCCATATTTTTGGTTAGATGTTTTACATTTTCAGCTTCTAGAAATCTAGATTGTTACAAAATCCCATAGGCAAGCAATCTCTATCTACGCTGTCGGCGAAGCATTCTTTAACTACGCAAAACCCATTACCCTGAGCCCAGTAAGAGTATTATCATTATTTTTATCATACAAGGTGGGGCCATAGGATAAATTGCATACAAATAATAACGCTACGCAACTGTCCGCATGTGCATAAGTAAAAACAAATATTAAATGAAAATTATTTATATCTAAGAATTAGATAAAAATTAATTTGTAAAAAAAACAATTTTTTTCTACCGTCGTCTGGGAGTAACACTAATATTCTTCTGTGAGCCCATGAGCTGAGCTGGTAACACTGCCATTCCGGGACCAGCGAGAGTGAACGACGAAAAGTTAGGGAAGTGGCTAAATTAGTTTTATTTTATTTATGAATGAAATGATCTACTGTACATAATATTTTTTTATTTGAGCTGCAAGCTATTAGTTAGTTTATTGAGAATATCGTAACCAATACTAATTTGTGTTCAGTTTGCCAAGATATAGTTAACTCTTCATCTTCACAGCCGCTTGGCCCGGGTTATTGACGTTTATTAAAAGCATCTACTTAGAATTTAGCTTCCGAATACTGTTTGTGTACGCTATTTTGTGGGCGTGTGGTCTAGGTATATAGTGAGTAGTAACTACCTACGTATAGAATTATTGAGTATTGTGAAAAAAGTGAAATTGTGATAATCTATTAGTCTGATATGTGTTACAAATTGGTATTGATGTGGCAAACCGGATTGCACCAAGTTGGAGAAAACGTGACGCTCTTTTAAGGTCAGTAACAATTTATAATAACTATGTATGTCGATTAATTAATTTACACATTCTTACAGTATATATCCATAACACTACTACTTACAGATTTGAGTAAACCTGTATCTATTTAGTCAGAATTATTGTAATAAAAATAAGCAGCTAATTTTAACAAAATCACTCACTACACTTATTTTGTTTCTGAATAACATTATTCGACATACCTACCTAATGTACATAAAACAAAAAAAACAAAAAAAAATAATTGAGACTATTTAATGACAAATGAATATTAATACATTCTTGATCCTAATTCCCTCACATAGTAGTAAGTAGCACAGCTACAAACTTTTACCAAACCTTGTAAAATCTGCTTTCCATTAAAATTTGCCATAATTTTAAATTTTCCTACAATCTATTAACACAGGTGAAATGTACTCATGCTAATAGATCATATGACCATTTAAAATTGATAATTATATACTTAACTTAATTTATTGTTTATTTTCAGACTTAGTAAAATAACCAAAATAGTGGTCTAAATCACAAATTAAATGTAGGTACTTACTTATTTATTATCTATCTTATCTATTGAAAAGGTACACATACCACTGAAAGTAAGTCAACAAAATGCTGTCTCAAATAATAGCTCAGTAACATAAGATTTTGAGGAATAGTGAGGGATTGTATGTATTAAGCATTACTGCCCACGAAGCTGTGAAGCTGTGAAGATTTTCATAGCTCAGAAAATAAAACTTGTCTATTAAGATGAAAATTTTGAGGGATTATTTTTAACAAGTGTTACTACCCAAGCAATGGAGCTGTGACGATTTTGTCTGTTAATACCCACCTAGTTGGGTTCAGGATCATCTAATTTAACAAATTATAGAGCTTAGCCGTATTGCTTTGATACATATGGTTTTGGTTGTTGGCTTTCTATTGAAATGTGAAAATACAATTTAATTAATTAACCTTCTACTGTGCTTTGTTATAGTTTACTGAAATAATTCCATATTTGCAGACCCTAATTTCAATTATGTAAAAGATAAGTTTTAATTCCACAACCATGCCTACCTATCATGTGTATGAACACAAAACAATGAGTGATTATTTTTAATTATTTAATTTAGGGCTGATTTTTCAATCATCTGATAACTAACTTTATTTGAGGAATAATTTTGAAATTTTGACAGTTATTTCAAAAACTGTCAAACATCAATTTTATTCCTTGAATAAAAGTTATCTGGCAATGGAAAAGTCAGCCCTTAGACAAATATAAATGTACGTGAATTTATAACTTCTTCAAAACATACTATTTTTTATTTTTTTCATTGACAGTTCTTAATTAGGAAGTTTTTTCTCCCTACTGTATAGTCATTGTTTAGAATCTACTAAGCCAACATACATAATACTTAAATTTATTTTATTATAATACTATCCCTAGATCATATTTATCAGTAAATACTATATTGCATTTAATTCTTGATTTCTTGAATTTTTATTTGTTAACTAAGCTTTTGTATTACAAAAGACTGCCTATGTAAGTACATTCTTAATATAGGCAATATTGAGTATCATGTACTTACATACATATTCTAACAACAAAACAGATTGGCCAATTGAATTGATAACATTCTAAAAGTAAGTATTTTCACGTGAAAATACTTGCATTTAATCTGCTTTTCTATAATGAAGCTCAGTGATAAATTTCAATTCTAAAACACAGATTATATAGTAAATAATCAAATTGACTTAAATTAAGATTCTAAGTAGTAGGCTTCAATTGTAGGTATTATAAGAGAATAGGTAATTGGTGGGAACTTCGTTATTCTACAGAAAAGGTTACTCAAAAAGTTATTAACAGAGGGGCAATTCTCCAAATTTTAAGAATGTTCACAGTCAGATCTCAGTCTCAATCTGTCTAAAATACTTTCATTGCCACTAAGATGAGATTGCAGCTAGATTTTGAATGTTTTTATTTATGGAAATTGAACTTTTGGCTTTTAAGAACATTTTCGGCCATTACTGCCCACCCAGTCTCAAAAGTCCAAACTGTTGGTATATATACATACAGCACATAGTCTTTATTTTTGATGAATAAACAATTTTTATAATAATCAATACTTATTAATTTATCTCATGTCATACATAGTACTTTTGTACTGTAAAATTTGTAATAAAGCTAGTATAACACATTCGATATTTTCGTCATATTCACGTGATGTCATTTCTGTTCCAGTAGTAATACTTTCTCACAGTATCAACTGATAAAGTAACATATCTAAGAACATGTTTGTATCTTCTAAGCATACAAATAAAGTAGGTGACAGGTAAACGTATAAGAACACCTATCGATATGATACGCGTTGGTCGTCGTTCGCGTGCTGTCGAGAGGGGCCGTGGCGTGCCCAAGTGGTGGGGTACGGAACTACGGACGCGGCGCCCTCCGGGCACAGGTCCACCCTCCATCAACGACCCTCGACTCGATTCACAACGACTAGGTACTCGTTAGCTAGAGCGACATCGCCGTGCGTGGTTTGATAACTGTCGCTTATTGTACATTTATGAAACGATCATTGATCACTTTAGTCAGAAACAAATAAGGTACATTATCAGAAAACCTTAGTCATAAAAAATATATGTTACCTATAATCTCTGTCTAGCCTACCTTGCTTGCCCATTGCAGAGTTACCTAAGTATCTACATTTAGGTACTTACACATAATTATGCAAAGTGCAATAATAAGTATGTACCAAGCTACTTACTAAGAATACTTTGGATTGGAGCGAATATCCGTAGTTCCATAATTAATATTATAAATGCGAAAGTAATTCTGTTAGATTTTCACGCCTCAGCGGCTGAATGGAATTGAAATCAGAATTGCCTCAGGGATAAACCATAACCTAGGTTAGGACATAGGATAGGTACTTACCTTTTATCCCGGTATGTCCCGTGGGATAATTTCCGATCGCACGCAGGCGAAGTCACGAGCAAAAGCTAGTCAGTTATATAACCTACTGATGCATAATTGTAATCATTAGATACTATAAAAATAAAACCGGCCAAGTGCTTGTCGGACCACGCACAATGAAGGGTTCCATAGTTGGAATGAATTTATCCCAAGAACAAACTTAACACTGTAGTTGAAAATCATGTTCTCCCATAAATTTCAAGTGCAAATGTCGGTTGGTCGACTATTATGTACTCGCAAACTTGTAAAGCTTACTTAGCTGTGATAGTTTTCCTTTTAACTTCGTTAAATTAAGGAAGAGATGTAATATACTATTAAATGTAGCACACAACTCGATGGTAGCGCCTCAACAGAGTCCCGCTCTATCTATCCCCTGTGGCGACACTACCATGAATTTTTTCACATATCCAAAACAAACATTTAGTGCCCCCCTGCCAGCTAAATGTTTGTTTGTTTAAAGCTTAGTCAAAATCAAAAGTCATTTATTCAAACTAGGCTGAGAATCAGCACTTTTCGAACGTCAAAATTACAAAAGACAGTCCCCCAAAACGCTCGCCCTTCCGCCCTCCGCAGTATTTCACAAACGGATCCCTGAATCGAAAAATTGTTTTCACAAACCCGCGATATTTTTGAAAGACCTATCCAACGATACGCCACACCCTTTGATTATATAATTATAATCAAAGGCCACACCATGGGCTAGACGAGAAAAAAAAACATCCCCACTTTACGTGTACAGGAGGTACCCACAAAAAAAAAAAAACATGATTTTATTTTACCACCTTGTCGGCGTGATTAATATCATCCATGCCAAATTATAGCTTTCTAGTACTAAGAGTCTCAGCTAAGCTGCGGACGGACGGACAGACAGACACTATAAGAGCTCCTTGTTGACTAAAGAACCCTAAAAATGATGTTTACTTCGTGAAACCTGTGTCACGTCTTTTGCGGGTTTATGTGAAGTGTTTATATACAACACACACGAGGAATACGAAATACAATCAAAGCACTTATGTCTACCCCTTTGGGGATCACAGGCGTGATGTTATTTTATTTCAAACAAACAAAAATAAAAGATTTATGTTGATAAAAAGTTTAGTAGTAGTATCACAGACAAGCATCGATGGAAGTATCGTGTGTTCAGTTCTCATTATCCTTCAAACCGCAAAGGCCGCAACTAATCTTAGAAGACTTAATATGTTAGTATTTTTAATTTTTATCTTGTTATCAAATAAGATGTACGTCTCATCCAGGTGAATTTTTATCAAAGTCCTTCACTCTTTCACACGCTGTCTACATCTCTCTATCTATTGTCTTATCGCAGGTATGCTGGAAGAGATTTCTTATGAAATAAGCATCACCTTTGTACCTATTTTTCTGTTCTGTTTTTTCTTGTCGGTTTATATATGTGTGTACATAAATGGTAAAATAAATAAATAAAAATAATAGTTTAAGTAGGTACCTGTGTACCTAACACGTAATGATACTAAGTTCGTCACCCAAAGTAACCTAAATACCGTGCAGATGTTTACACTCCAACAAAAAATGCAGATCAGATATATACTGTCCGCGCGCGAGCTCCGAGGAATGATAGGGAATGTTGACGTAATGAGCTAGAGTTGTGATTTAGTCGATATTTCACTGTCGATACTAATACATCTTGAGCCTCCGCGGGAGTGTACTTCATGAAATAATTTTATGAGGGTATTATGTACTTGAAATTTAAAAAAAAATGATGAAAATAAACTCTCCTCACGCACTTCAATAATAAATGAGTCGACAACATTCTCCATTAAGCCATCCCTTTGACAGTAATGTTCCTCTAATGCTAAAACATGTTTATCATATCCACACCAATTTTCTTTTGTGACATGCGTGATAGCTTTTTCGGTGATCTCCTTCAGTCTCGTCAGAGAAAAATCTGAAGTAATGTTGTGTTCCCTCACGAGCCTTTTAATTTTTGCCCATGCGAGCTCTATTGGGTTCAAGTCGCACATATAAGGCGATAATCGCATTACATCGTGACAAAACAACATAATTATAAATGCAGTACTATTTATAGTAGAAAATAACACTACCTACTATCGCAAAATTAAAAATGACTCGATAAGCGCGTTCTCGCATCAAGGTCGACACTAGTACTGGGAGAGTGCGGGGGATGGAGCGACGGTCGGGCGCGGTGCACACCCGCCCGCTTCCTCAGCCACCGATTCCTCGGAGCTCGCGCGCGGACTGTAGATATGACTATATGAGTAATGTACGTACTTATTACCATTACAACTACCTATATTATTATAATTCTAGTTTTTTTTTCTATAATTTAGTGTATATTTTTTATCAAGTAAGTATGTATGTTTATTCTGAACTGATATAATTTCCTAATTCGTCTGCTCACCAAAGTAAATAAGGCATTGCGATCGATTCCCATTTTATGTTTGTTACGCATTTACACCGCAGGTTACAATTGAAGTTTTCCTACAATGTCTTTTTACGCACTGTGTCTGTTTCTTATCCAACTCTCCTGTAGTTCTGTCGCAGGGACAAATCTGTTGTAATAAGCAGTACCTTTGTGCACTTCTAACGTTTCCCTAATAAGTGTTTTATGTGTACACGAATAAATAAATATCTACCAAAAAGCGGAAAAACACGCGCACTAATAAGTTTTATTTCAAACAAACGTGTGTGGCTATGGTGTTTATTGCTTAGTAGGCGGTGTACGTACCTATATGGGGTTTTGGGTTTCAACGCCAAGCCTATAAATTAGCAAGCCAGTGACCCCTTTTCACGCTACTGCCTCCGGTACATTTTTAAATTAGATATAGGTAAATGACCTTTTAAGTAGGTACTGTATTTTGCATCTTTCGCGGTGCTATGTCCGATTTCATGTAGGAAGTACAAATGGTTACAATCTCTCTCTATTATAATAATGTGTATGACTTATTTTTTATAGATTTTTAGGTATTTTTTTTAGTTATAAGAATATAGTGAACAACGAAGTTAATCTGAGAAATATTGTGAATCGTGTTCTATGCGACGTTGCGCCATCTATCGGGCAGCATACGGATACCGTCGCGAAAGAAACCTTCAGGCTTTAAGGCGATAAAATCATCGACGAATTTACGCACATCATTCAGCGTTTTGAACTGTTTATCCACTAAGCCGTGCTGCATTGACGGGAACAAATGATAATCAGATGGGGCCAAGTTTGGTGAATATGCCGCGTGCGGGAGAACTTCCCATCCCAAATCCAAGTGGGTCTTTTGAGGCGCACGAGCAACGTGAGGTCGAGCGTTGTCACGCAGCAGTATGACTTGGCGGCTTCCTTGCCCACTAAATGACCTTTTCTTATCCAGTTCTTCGCTCAATTTATTCAGTTGTCGACTGTAGCGTTCCGCTGTCACCGTCGGACCAGAAGATCATAATAAATCACACCCTTCATGTCCCACCAGATACACATAAGAACTTTCTTTAAGTGGCTGTTCGGTTTACGTAGATGTAGTGGGTTGCCCGGGATCTACCCACATGTTTTTACGTTTAGGATTCTCTTAAAAAATAATATACTTCTCATCATCACCCGTCACAATTTTCCACAAGAAGTCCTTTTTCTGTTGCCGTTTGCAAGCAGTGAAAGACACGTGTTAATACGTTGACTTAGGTTATGTTCGGTCCATGTGGGACCCATCTTCCAAGTTTTTGAATTTTCCCATTTGGTGCAAACGCTTGGAAATAGCTTTTTGGGTGATTCCTAATTCAGCTGCAAGCTCTTTTTGCATTTGCGTTGAGTCCTCATCCAGTAAAGCTTGCGATTCCGTATCTTCAAACTTTCGAGGCTGCCCAGGGCACGGCTGGTCACTAAGATCGAAATTACCACTTCTAAAACGTTTGTACCAATAATTACATGTTTCATAAGATACAACGTCGTCATCAAGAATACTACAAATTGATTCCCGTGATTGAGAAGCATTTTTTCCTTGTTGGGATTCGTATAAAATGCAGTGCCGGATGTGCTGTTTATCAGTTGCCATCGTAAATTTTACTATGCTGAGAGGTTATGTAACTTGCATAGACTTGTCGTCAGGTGTTCTAAAATCTTGGGTCGGATCGGTCCTTACAAAAGCAAAAAAGTCTGCGGAAAAATTTCTGTTTTAAATATAGTTTTAAGCTCTAAGGAAAAATCTGTAAAATTAAGTCATACACCTATTACCTACTTAAAAAAACTTATCAGGATGTTCTAGCACGTCGTACTTATTGTAAAAGTCTCCTATCAAACGTCTTTTATCAGTTAGGAGAGTATCTATGGTGGCAGCGTTGTTTACGTATTCTATTTTTTAAACTAAAGCCACAAAACACGTTGCTCGCCAGAAATCTATGGTGGTACCTACTGAAATAAAATCGAGTAAACGCTAGACGCGCTAGAAGGAGTTAATGCGTGCTAAGCCTAACGTGTCCTGAGTTATAATTAGCTATCTAAATATCCACTTTACGTAAATTTAGTCGCGGGGAGGTCGTTAGTTATTTCTGCAACTGCCCCAAAAACGATTCGAATTCGAACAGATGTGTTAAATTCAAGCATTACTTATACAAATGTACATAAACCGTTATTTATCATAAGCACTCAAGCCCTCCTGCCTAACAAAATATTTTTCCGCGAATACTTCCCAAATAGAAATACGGAAAACCTTACTTTCACACACGTAGAAAGTTAGGATAGTACAACCACAACACGACTTACACACCGAAAATAATTAAAAGCTATCATGCTAAAGTACACAAACTACGAGTCTACAACAAGTCCTCTTTACTCTCTTCTTGCAAACTGCGCGGAAAATTGTACCAAGTCCTTCGGGGATACTGCCCTAATTAGCGGGGGCATATCAGCATTGGAGGGCAATTTTGTATTCGGAAAATGACCCAAGTGCTAGCATAATATTTTAGTTGCCACTTACCTATAGAAACTGAAGGAGCATCAGACGTAGCTGACAATGACTTGAAGGCAGTTTATGCATTCAACTTAATTCTAATTAGCGTGCATAGTAATATTCTGGTTTAGTATTTTAAGTTAGTTGAAAAGTAATATCCCATCTTATTAATTTCCAAGCACATCTTGTACAGGACACAGGACGTCGTTCTAATTGAAAACTTCATTTTCATTAAAAGCGTCTAACGGGCCTTGGCGAGTTAGCTTCGGCACCTCGTACGCCTACCAAAGGTCCCAGATATTTCAAAGACACCTTAAATAATAATAACAGCAGTACCTGTAACATGCATACCTTTGCCCCAGTTTCATTCAACGTCACACGTGGACGTCATAAGAGGAGACGCAGGTGTATGTGGAGAGAAAGGGTAGCAGCCTCCTTGATTCCCTATATCAGGAAAGAGTAAGGCGATTGATTACCAACTAACGGAATTGCATAGCGTGGCAATTACTAAGAAGAAAACCCACATTAAATATAATCCCGATATTTCTCCACATTTTCTGAACAGTTTGAACCTGAAATGTTTCTGGTATTACCTCCCTGAATTAAATCAATTAGCATGATAAAAATATCCGATGGACGATCCTCTCCCACAACGTGGATTAAACAATCGATTTTTTTAAAAAAAGTGGTCGTGACCTTGTCATGGCAGCAGGTGAGGTGTGGTCGGCTCGCAGCTTCCGTGTATCACTGCTAACCCAAGTCGCATGTTCCAGATGGAAGAGCTTGCGCGGCGAGCGGGCGGCGGCACCCAGGCGGCGTCGGGTGACACGCGCTACGCGGTGCTTGGATCGTCTAATGAACATCCATTTATCCGGTACGTAAGCTTTTGTGCATTCATATAGTATGTAAGGACCTGAGAAAGACATAGATCGTCACGTCCAGTGTGTCGAGCAAGAGCACAAAGCCCCGAACAGCTGTAGACTGAGCTGTGGGATGCTGATGTCGAACAAGAGCGCGCAGTGACACTATTTCAAAGTCTTGTGACAGCCTCATGTAATGTCTCCCTAGGTTCCTTTGAAGTCTATATTTTACAAACCCTTTTAAACATAGTGCGTCAGCAGAAAAGGTTAGGGCTTTGATTGGTACACAGTACGGTACGACTTTGATGTTATAAACTAAACGGCCATAATCTGATACTTCTAGCATTGCGGAGATGGTTTAAATTATCATATAGTAAACTACAAAACGACGAGTACGAGTTTAATTTTAAATTATATTTGCTTATGAAATGCGACTTTTTTGCTAATAAAAAGAATCAAAACTTCACGAATATGGATGAAGATAAGAAAACAAACGTTCCAAAGCGCGTTGGGTTGACGATATCATCAAGGTTGCGCATGATGGAACCGGGAAGTGTGACAGAAGTGTCCTATGCTGGCTATACTACTAGGTATAGGCCTCCCCTTTCTTTCCGATTTTTTTTTTCTTTCTTGATTATGATGAAGAAAACAAACACACAGACTAAGTATTTATATGCCATATAATGTTAGTACAGTTTTATAAGTTTTATTTGTATTAAATGCTATGTGTAAACTTTAGTATTAAATTACAGCCGTGGGATTCTGTAACCATCTCACCGTGAAAACTTGGGTGAAGTGAGGGTGGAGTGAGCTGTCATTATGGATTAACACTATTGACACTACTCACTTCAAGCTCACTTCACTTATGATTTCACGGTGAGATTTTTACAGAATCGACCGGCAGTTATTAAGAAAAAATCATTAAGCATAACTAGCGCAATCACCACCGTCTGGCCATACTTGATAGCCATCGCTGTCAACGCAGTAGTTCACGTCTCCCACGTTCTGGTTCGGCTGGTAGTTGCCGTTCGCGAGGCAGGTCTCGGTCACCGTCATGCCACGATCAGGGAAGTACACCATGGTGTCTCGCGCACAATCTGTTCAAATCATAGCTCAGATAATAACTCAAACGGGTTTCATACTGCTCCATAGCAGTGTGGAACCCGTTTGAGTTATTAACTCAAACGGGTCATTTGTCATGGTGGTCCAACGACCACAATGACAAATGACCCGATTTCGTAACAGCCGATCTATTCTTCAAAAACCTCACGGTTAAAACTTAGGTGAAGTGAGCTTCAAATGAGCTGTCAATAGTTTCAATCCCTAGCATCAGGTGGAATGGCAGCTCACTTCACATAAGTTTTCACGGTGATTTTTTTACAGAATAGATTGTCTGTTTTATTCATCAGTCTTAAAACTAATATACTCTTATGTCCAAAATACTCTTTATGTTGAACACCTAATGTAGTTTGCAATGGAAAGAACAACAATATAGTCAAGGCGTCCACTTCAAGGTTTAGCTAACAATAAAATACTTGTTCAATCGTTTCGGACTTATCGGCAAAGGTGTGGTTCACGGTCAATTAATTTCTCATAACTGTCGCGATGAAATGTGTTGAGAATCCATATTAATATTTAACTCTGTCTGTATATTACCTTTTCATGCCTAAACCACTAAACGAATTCCGATGAAATTTGGCAAGGAGATAGATGGCCTCCTGGGGAAGGACATAGGCTACTTTTTTTCCCTCCGTGGATGTCGGAAATGATCCCACGGGAACGTGCTATCCCGTGGGATCATTTCCGACATCCACGGAGGCGAAGCCGGGGACAGAAGCTAGTTTGCAATATAAATGAACAAAAGGATAGATAGATTTGGATCATAATCTAATTACCTAAACATGTGTTATAAATATAAACATAATACACGT
This sequence comes from Eremobia ochroleuca, assembly GCA_949629135.1. Classification (NCBI taxonomy): domain Eukaryota; kingdom Metazoa; phylum Arthropoda; class Insecta; order Lepidoptera; family Noctuidae; genus Eremobia; species Eremobia ochroleuca. The sequence goes on along the minus strand of OX451400.1, from coordinate 11,967,145 downwards.
GAACTTGTAACTATTAGAATCATCTGTCATTTTATGGTAATAGAGGCTTGCCACATTCGCTATTTTATTAATACCACATTATGAATATAAATTGACATAGGTATCTACATAATTGGAGTGGCACGTGCATTGATCAATTCACCTGTCAGAGGGCAACTTTTGTTGAATTAATTGGTGAAGTGTGTTAGTCTCCGCATTCCAGCTGAATGGTAGGATGGGTGGGACCGTACAACGTATCGGGAACAGGGTCACGGCCGACAACCGGTCGTGGTGGCACAATGCGAATGCGCCATGCTAACGGTACGCTGATGCCCTCCAGCCTATCTTGTCTTATTTGCATGTAGTCAAGTTAGTATAATATGCAAATAGTAATATCAATAGATAAAATTGATTAAAAAGGAAAACAAAACATACTGCTACTACAAGTCATTTAGTGAAAGTCGAAAGTAACGTTACACACAGTATCTATGTCTTCATTCATGAATATTGGCTTTTATGACCAGATTCAGCATAGGGCCATTTCAGGCTGTATAATCAACTTTCTTGAAAAGGGTTTTAGCAGAGTAGCAATCTAACGACATCACGAGTTCAGTGGCAAGTTATTAGGAAATATTTTTGAGCCATAGCCGGATGAGCTCTCATTCCGCCTATACACCACCTACACAATACAACTTTCAAAAATATGTCAAACTTGAATATTTTAACTGTTTTCTAACTCTAATACATACAACATCTCTATCCAAGATTAAGGAGAATAAAAACTTAGGCTGCATTCACACCATGCGTATTAATAGTCTGCCGCCGACTGTGAAAATGTACGAAAACAAAGTCGCGGCGCGGCGGCTGAAATAGTTTTTCATACATTTTGTACTAGACGCTCACCAAGGCTCACAGTTAGCGGCCGACTTGCTTGCTATATGGTGTGAACACGGCCATAACTACTAAGTAAATAATCCAATTTCTACGAATCTGTCTGACTGCGTTTAAGTACATAATTCTGTTAAATATTAGGTCGGGGAAAAAGTTTTTTTCGTATTTTATAGGTATAAAGTTGTAGTAAAACCTCTTTGCCTGTACATTTTGTATCTGGCTGGTTTTGATACCATTAAATAGATGCCATTTAAAAATATATAAATAAAAGTAAAAACGATTTCCCGCCACTTTTCAATTGTTTTTCTTTCCGCCAAAATGAGTGAATTTAACGAAGAAATTCGACACATTTTGAAGTTTTATTACAAAAAAGGGAAAAATGCGACACAAGCCGCGAAAAAAATATGTGATGTTTATGGACTTAACGTAGTGTAAGTAAGAGTAGCACAAAGTTGGTTCAAGCGTTTTCAGTCCGGGAATTTTGATTTCAAAGATGCATCTCGCTCTAGTCGCTGTGTTACGGAAAAAGTCGATGCCATTTTTGAAAAAGTGGATCAAAATCAGCATATTAGTTGTTACGATATAGCTGAAGAATTAGGGGCTGACCACAAAACAGTTTTGACCCATTTGAAAAGGTCTGGGTATACAAAAAAAAGCTTGATATTTGGGTGTCACACGAGCTCACTGAAATAATCCTAAGGAATCGTGTACTCATTTGCGATTGTCTATTGAAACGTAATGAAACCGAACCATTTTTGAAAAGATTGATCGAAAAAGATCATGTTCGAAGGGCAGTCAAGCTCCACAGACTATAGCGAAACCCGGATTGACTCGCAATAAGGTGATGCTGAGTGTATGGTGCGATTGGATGGGTTTCCTTCATTATGAGCTTTTACCGCCGGGCAAAACCATCTATTCGGATCTCTACTGCCAACAGCTGATGAGACTCAAGCAAGAAATTGAGGAAAAACGGCCGAAATTGATCAACAGAAATGGTGTGGTTTTCCAGCATGATAACGCCAGACCACACACGTCTTTAGCCACTCAGCAAAAATTGAGAAAGCTTGGTTGGGAATTGTTAATATATCCACCATATAGTCCTGACCTTGCAACTTCAGATTTCTATCTGGTTCAGTCTCTTCAGAATTCTTTAGGTAATGTTAGGTTAACATCAAGAGAGGACTGTCAAAACTACTTGTCGCAGTTTTTTGATCAGAAGTCCCAAAATTTCTACAGCAAATGTCACCTACAAAATGGCAACAAGTAATCGAACAAAATGGCACATATATATTATAATCAAATGTAAATAAACTATGAAAAAAAGTGTCTTGAATTTGTATAAGAAATACGAAAAAACTTTTGCCTCGATCTATTAGATAATATGGGAAAGTAGTCATTACTTGTCAACTACTTAATAAAATTACTGCAGCTAGTTGACGAAATATATGAGGATACGTGGCTATCCATGCTTCGAATATCTTTCACTCCTATTTATGAGGAACTAACATACTTACCAGCTTTTTGGTGATTTTCATGAAAAATGGTAATAAGTCCCAAGTAACATTTTTAAAAGTTGAATACTTACTGCAATTCATTCCCTGCATTGTACTTGTCGGTGTTTGCCAGGCACCTAATATTGCTCCATCTCGACCAGTACAGTAAGCTCTGAAACATTTTAAAATGTAAACTAGTTATCAATATAATTATAAGGAAGGAGTACTGCTTTTTGGTTCAGCGTACAAAGGCAGCAGTGGTGGCCCAGTGGTAACGGCCACGGCTTACGCCACGGCTTACGAGTTGTAGATTGTAGGTTCGAACCCACACAGGCGTTTTAAATTGTGTAAATTATTTCATCACCACTGCTCTCAAAACGGTGAAGGAAAACCGTGAGGAAACCGGCATGTCCTAGAACCAAAAAAATCGAAGACGTGGCATCTACCAACCTGCACTGGGCCTCCTCCGAAAGGGAGCCTGTGTCCCATCAGTGGGAACATTATAGGCTGATTATGCTATACGAAAAAAGCAGAGTCACATAAGCTTAAAGATCCTGAAACCTTAAGGAAATTGGCCCAAACTTGCACTAATATTATGGCTAGGTTCTGCTTCACAAACTAGTTATAATTGTGTCTTACATGCCGTTCCTTATTTGGAATGGTCCATAGCTTCCGTCGTAGTCACAATATAAAACAGGGTGACCGAGGAAGCTGGTACCATGTTCCATTTGCTCTTTTGCTATCACGCTGCTGGCTATAACTAAACTTTCGCATTTTCTTAAATATTGCTCTCCAACAACTGCAGGGCTGTCTGTAATGAAAGATAAAAGAATCCTTAAAATAAAAGAATAAATATCGGTAGTCATGGGTATATGGGTATGTGATACCTAGGAATGAGGAAAATGTCGGGAAGAAAGTATTAAATATGAATGTCGATGGATATAAGAGTTGTGGAAGACTAAATAACCGGTGGATGGACTGTGTGATTGATGATATGGTTATAAAGCCCCCTTTATAACCATATCATCAATCACACAGTTCTCAATCAATCAGACTACCGAGGTGACGACTAATAGAGAAGTCATCATCAACTGCCTAGCCTTTTCTCAACTATGTTGGGGTCGGCTTCCAGTCTAACCGGTATGGAAAAAAATACATGTAGCGCCGATCCCAAATAAATTGGGGTAAGGGCAGGAAAATGATGATAATGACATTAAAAACCGGCCAAGTGCGAGTCGGATGGGTTCCGTACCATTATCTATAAAAACGGCAAAAAAAATCACGTTTGTTGTATGGGAGCCCCCTTAAATATTTATTTTATTATGTTTTTTTAGTATTTGTTGTTATAGCGGCAACAGAAATACATTATCTGTGAAATTTTCAACTGTCTATCACGGTTTATGAGATACAGCCTGGTGACAGACGGACGGACGGACTGCGGAGCGGGAGTAATAGGGTTCCTTTTTACCCTTTGGGTACGGAACCCTAAAAACTTACCTCTTACTACAAACTTGACAATTATAATTCTTTGTTGTGCTTATTTACATTAAGATGTGTAGACATTTTTATTTCTTTAATAATGTAACGTGTTTCCTTACACTTGACAGAGTTAAACATCTTCTAAGTAACTTACCATTAAATTACGACAAGCCTGTTAACATTGTGTAAGGTGAAGTCTATTATTAGAAAATGTTTTAGACATCCGAAGCATTTTAGGTTTTTGTTTATGTTCGCAGCGATCGATACGGAATAGTAGGGTGGCTGCCCTCTCTACTATGACGTCACTGTGGACATGTGCCTAGTGCCGGTCGCACCCACCTGTATTTACTACCCATATGCATAAATATTGCACAACGCGCAGAAGTAGATTCTTCAGAAACCAGGTCACAGTTTATGCTGGTAATCATTTACATCAAAAAACAGATATCTGTGAAATTGTATGGTTATTTTCTTTCCGAAGCTAAATAACCTCTAGGACTACGTAACATTAGCTTCAAGTAAATGCCTTTTAAAGGGGTGTTTCTTTGATCACATCAAACATTATCCTCAATGGTTGCATTTTATGAAACAAACATACCTTACGTGCTTTTGTATAGCGTATTTGAACAAGTGTATCTGGGTTCGTTGTTCGTTGTCATACTGATTGTGTACAATTGCCTTTGGTCACTCAATATCTTGAGACTGTGAATCACTTGTGAATATTGTGTGTATCTTGTTGTTGCATCTACTCGACAAACGAATGATGAACTACAGTGGCGAAATTATTCTGGATTTATTGTACTACTTGTATTGTCGTGCAAACTGTTTTATTTCCTATAATCATCCTTGTTGGATGATAAAGTGTTTTTGGGAGAGATCAGACTTTTAGACTTGAAAATTAAAACTTACATTAGATTCTCTAGTTCTACAACGGATTCAAAGGGGCACTTTCCGTATCTTTAAGAACGTTCGCATTTTAATTTCCATCTCAGTATGTCGAAAATATCTCTAATGAAATAGTTAATACACTATATACTTGCCTCTAATTTTCATACATTTTTGGCAACTTTTTGACATTGATTGTCACTGAGATGAGATTGTGACTAAATTTTGAACGTTCTTAGGGTTCTGTAGTCAACAAGGAATCCTTATAGTTTCGCCAAGTCTATCTGTCCGTCCGCAGCTTAGCTCAGAGACTCTTTGCACTAGAAAGCTATAATTTGGCATGGATATACATATTAATTACGCCGACAAAGTGACAAAATAAAATCTTGAAAAAAAAAATGTTTTTTTGGGTACCTATACACGTAAAGTGGGGACGTTTTTCTCGTCTACCTCATGGTTTGGGGTATCGTTGGATAGGTATTTCAAAAATATTGCGGGTTTGTGAAAACCATTTTTCGATTCAGTGATCCGTCTGTGAAATATTAAGCTTTAAAGAGCCAGTTTTTGTTAGAGTTAAGTGTGTCGTCATCGACCCACGCCAGCTAAATGGTTACTATTGGATATGTAAAAAAATTCACAGCAGTAGTATATAGGAAAACTATCACAGCTAAGTAGGCTTAACAAGTTTACGAGTAATAGTCGACCAACATAAAGCAGCTGCAATGTATGGGAGAACATGATTTTCAACTACTCTTGGGATAAATTCATTCCATCCACGGAACCCTTGATTGTGCGTGCTCCGACACGCACTTGGCCGGTATTTTAATTACAGGAATTGGATTTCACTATACAGGGAAGAAGTGGGACCTTCATTTCCACGAAGAAATATCGACTAAACTTATCTCATAAATAAGAACACTAACCTACTATTTTTCTCTAAGGATTTGACCTGGTTTCGAGCTACTCAGCACTTGAACAAAGAGTGTCTTGTGTCTCTTACGTGTACACCGTTATAAAAGCTTATTTTTATGTTTCCTCAACATAATTAAAATACGTACAACATGGCAGTCGAGTCATGTCTTCTTCTGGAACAGGAGAGACGGTTGGCTGTCCAGTCCTGGGCTGGGCACACCAGCACATCCCATCATCACATTGGAGTTGCTCGTAATCACCATTTGCAGTACAATGGAGCGTAGAAACCCTGCCTTCAGCTTCTAGTTCAGCTCTTCTGCGACTGCATGCTGAAGGCCAAATAATGATTATGTAATAATATTGTTACACTTGAAACCTCTTTATTACATTTTATATGATAAAACCATCATTAGTTTAGGTATAATAGACATAATAGTAGGTACAGGCAAACCAGAAAAGGTTTGCGCTTCGGTAATCTTCGTGTTTCCGAATTAGCACAAACTCGCGCCACAGAGTAATACTTTGTAATAATGGACCTATTATTGCGCGTTTGTATGAAGGGTTTGGGTTACCTACTCCGTTCAAAACTTTTGATTGATGGATGACGATCTGGCGTCATTTATCCCCCAAAAGTTTTGCAAAGTTTTTTGGAATTGCATAGAGTTGTTAATCTACATTTTTGCAAAAAGGCAAGAACTTCCATGGTTGTAACAGGTAAATAATAGATCTCATCATCGTGCGTCCGTAATACCGAAGTTAGACGTTGATTCCAGAAGCGCATACTTTTCTTGGGATACCTCTGTACTTTATAGTACTTACTAATTCCAAGGTACATTATTTGATGATGAAAGATGATGATTTTCGTGCACTGACATGTATTTTTTTTTATCTTTTTCGTGACGTGTTGACTATGCTTTTGACGGCCATGGCACTTTTTTGCGTAAATTATTTTATGTGAAAGGAATTGGGAAATAACACTATCTAATCTGAAATTTAATGCTGAAAACTAAGTGAAAGTGGCAATCCATTTGCAGCCAAATAATTGATATGTTTACTTGTACGACAATGATGAATGTTGGCGTTTTTAAAATTCTGGAAAAATGCAAGATCCAATGTTGAATGAAGCACTGTCGTGTTTGAATCAAAAATCAAAATCAAAATCAAAAGTCATTTATTCAAACTAGGCTGAGAATCAGCACTTTTCGAACGTCAAAATTACAAAAGACAGTCCCCCAAAACGCCCGCCCTTCACCACTTCCTAGTGCTTTCGCTGGGAAGAAGAAGTGGCGCAACAAACTCCCCAGCAGCACAGCTATCAATCATTTGATAATGTATCAAATTCAGGTCAATGATAAGATTATTTAACTTTAAACTTCATCGTCATCATCACCATGCACAGCTTGACTTCAGCCGCTGCTGGCTATAGGCCTTATTGAACTTTATAAACTTACCACAGTGCATCTCATCCGCTTGGTCCCTCCACATTTGTCCGAATATCCTATTTCCGTTTTCATCCGAACAAAAGCACCTACAATAAGCAAAACTCTGTTACAGTCGCAGCTCATACTACAAAATTAATTAAACATTTTTTACATTATCTTGATTTGGGTGGTAAAAATTACAGGAATTTATCAACGAAATGTTTTTAAATTCTTGGTAAGTGTGTCTTTGGATCGGAAGTGGCGGTTGATAAGCAATAGTTGTCACTGATGTGCTTAATCTTAACTATATCGTATGAAATTTATCAAGATTAAACGAAAATTTTTCATGTATGACGCTAGATTTTCTGCAGATATCAATAAATTCTTTCAATACTTTCATATTACCGCAAAAAACTGAAGAAAAAGTGGTAGAGTAGTTAAGTCATCGGTTTCATATAATTATGTATTTTCTTTATTAACTGCTGAAAATTACAACGCAGGGGGTTCAGAATCGTGTACCGCGTCTATGTCCCTGCCATCCTGTATGAACCACCAGAAAATGTTAAAATAGGAAAACAATAAACGTTTCCTATTCTAACATGTTCAGCAGGGTAATTGCGTAACACACTATCAGTAGCAATGGATTTCATTTTGACAGTTCAACAACATTCATTGCGTTCATTACGTTGTTGAGCAGACACATTTTTCGAACATATGCTGCAGTGGATTAGCAATATGCTTCAAAATGATTCAAATTGAGAGGAATAGTGTGTTACTCAATTAGGGTGCTGGTGGTTCATACAGGGACTATTCATTTTAACCGGGAGCCACTGAACCATGGACACCATGAACCCATTCATGGTGAATGATTCATCATTGTTGCTAATAATTAGATAATACGATCTGTACTCATACCTTCCAGTGAACAGATTGCCCTTGCATTGTACAGGTGCATATCTTCCATCAGGCAAGCAATTGGAAGAATTAGGCTGGCAACCCTCGGTTTGTGACTCGTCGGGATCTACAACAGGAAATTTAAAAAGTTGCGGGATAAACTTATAGAATAATGTTTTTTCAGTAAAAGATAATAATTAATAATTTTATTATTATTATTGCGGTCGGGAGGGGCTCGTGGCTAAATTAAAACAGCCGCACAGGTCGATCGATCAGGTTAAGCTACGCTTGCCGTGGTTGGTCTGTGGGTGGGTGTCCATCTTTACATACCGAGACCCCTCCGTACCTCGGAAAGCACGTTAAGCGGTTGGTCCTGGCTGTCATTGGTGGATCTTTGACTGTCATTACGGGTATTCAGAAGCCCGAAAGTCTGATAACCAGTCTTACCAAGGGGTTTCGTATTACCCAGTAACTGGATTGTGGAGTTCAGATAGGCAGTCGCTTCATGTAAAATACTGGTATTCAGCTGCATCCGGTTACACTGGAAGCCGACCCCAACATAGTTGGGAAACGGCTAGGCAGATGATGATTATAATTATTGCGGTCATGTGAAGTCTAGATTTGTGCCCGTTGATGACAATAGGCTATTACTTGGGACTTAACTGACGATATGTGGGTGTAGGTGCTATAAATGCGGCTATGTCTAACCTTTCGGGAATGACTGGCGCGATTTTATGTTGTGTGGTTTATCATATCATCGAAACAATTCTTCCTCCTCCTTAGTCGTTCACTCTTGACAGAGTGGTCGTGGTTGATGACTCTGCATTTTTTTCTTTGGCCAAAGCAGCCCTCGCAATGCTCCTCCACTTATTCCGGTCTTCGGCGTCTCGGAAATTCTAAACTATGGAAGTTTGTGTTGACGCTTTGATAAGGTCTGTCCAACGCGTATGTGACCGACCGCGTGACCGCTTGCCCTCCACTTGTCCAACAACACAAACTACTACTACTTGTGAAAGTATTAAAAAAAACACGCCAAAAGAAACTACTGCTGCTAGTGTTTTAATGTATGTTTTGTGTTTGTACACAAATATATTCAGAGTCATCTAATTCCGAGGTGTATGCAATATAAGAGCACAAGGGACCATACTAGATGCATTTACAGTTCTACAGAAGACACGCTCCACTGATGACTTGCAAATTTCTACTACCGGACGTAACGTTCATTGTATGAAAGTGATTTAGCGTGCTATCGCTTACAGCAATTTAATTCTCAGCAAATAATACAAAACAGTATGGCAGACGTACTTAGTACAAAACAAAGAACCTTATATGAAACGAATTCATTGACTAGTCTAGTAGAACCCTTTTTATGCAGTTTTGTTAAGTTGCAATTTCCTTTAAAAAAAGAAGTTTCTAAAGTAGCTAACCTTTATTGGTTCATTGATTTTCGGTACTTCCCCTTTGCACGAAACAGTTCTATGATACTTTTCAATTATGTGATACTAGCTTCTGCTCGCGTAGATGACGGACAAAAACCTAGCCTATGTCCTTCCCTAGGATTTCGTCTATCTCCTTGCCAAATGTTATCGAAATCCGATGAGTGCCTTATGCGTGAAAAGGTAACACACAGACAGTTACTTTCGAATTTATAATGTTAGTATGGATTGAAAAAGTAGAATTGCCTTGTTGAACCATCCCATTGGATCTAGATTAGGCTCCTGGCTGCAGATATAAGTGTACCTAGTCTAGTTCGCAGTGGTCACTGTATGACATAATAGAGCGTATATGGACTGCAATTTTGTAAGTGACAAATTGGCTATTCTGAACAAAGTGGTAAATTGTCCATTTTTGGGCAAAATACAGTACAATTATGACGTTTATCCGACGTCATATCCTTCCTTCTATTTCTTTGTGATGCGCTTCACGTCAAATAACGCTCGCACTTATTATACATATAACATAATAATGTATGCCCAACGACTATCACGGACAAAAGTAAATAGTTATAAAATGAGCATTGTAGTGCTCTCAGCGAAATTGTAATTTGGTAATCTGTATAAATAATTAGTCCAACACCTACAACCGGACATTTTCTCCAAGGTAATAAGTCCTTTCCCGGAGACTGCGGTCGGCGATCGCAACGACTAGATCGAATAACTTAACTTCCGACAGGTCAGTGTAAGTGAAATTCAATACAAACGATACGTTCTATGTATTTAAATACATACTTAGTTTGATATAATAAGTGTTACATATTTACAACCTAACTAAATTTATGAATTTTTGATGACTTATGTAACTTACCGATAGGATTTGCGCATGATGGACAACACCCAAATATGCTGCTACCTGGTACTATAACTTGGCTTCCCCAACAGTCACTAGCTGAAATATCAGATACACACGTTTGTGCCACCTGACACTGTGGACTCACACTCCTTATTGTATAGCTAAGCAATAAAACCCACAGAGGGCAGTTCCAGAACATTATTATAATTTTAAACATGCAATTTTTTAAATTATTTTCGTCGGTGATTCTATTGAAGCGCAAACAATAAGTACACATTAATTACTGATTGAACAGTTATCTATGTTATCATATTAACAGCAACATCTTATCGTTTATTATTTCAGATACTTATTATCAGTAGTGTGCATATGATTCACACTGAGATTCGCGCTATTACAGTACCTAGCTGCTCATTATATTATTATATTTGCTGCGTTTCGTGATGTAGTTGTAGTACCTAGTCTTATAAATTATACTAGCTGTGCTCGCGACTTCGTCCGCGGTGGGTGTCGGAAAACAATAATATTATTATGTCGTTTAGGAAAGGTAATTATCACTCCTTCATTAAAAATGAAGATACCTCCGATCTTGCCTGGTGGGAAGCGTTACCTGGGGTTCCTTACCACAGCCCTTTCGACTGCAGTCACTACGACTTCAGGGTTCATAATGTTAATGGAACGAAGTGTCGCTTTGATTTTTGAGAATAAGTAATTCAAAATGAAAGCGTCTTGTCGAGACTCATTATCTGAGCAAACAGCTATATGTCTATAAAATATATTAACTTTGATTTGGCAAAGATAAACTTTGCAAAAGAGTGTATTTATAAATTCAAGTCGTCGTAGAATTCAAAATAGTTTTTCAAATACGGTCTTCAGGGCTGCTTAAGTATACTTTTCAAATTTCAAAATCCATTAAGTATAAACTAAATCTTGAGTACTTAGTAATAAGTATGTCCATAATAAATGCTACTAGGTAATAGGTAATACGGGCTGGTGTCCGCAACTCCACGTCAGTGTGCGTATTTTGCGTACGTAAAATGCTACTAAAGCATATACTTTCTGACCAAAGAATTTATAAAGAAATTGTCAATACTTAATTGAATTATGAAGATAGGCTTAAATCTATATGAAACCAAATAACTTAATTCGATTCTTAAGTTGACTTACTAAAACCATATTGCTTTAACTCGTAATTAGTTCAGATAATATATAACGCCATTTTGAGCTATGTTAAGTATGAACATATTAGTTATTAATTTTGTTTTTTGTTAAAATAGTGGTATTATTTTACAAAGTTGTAAAATCATACCGCCATTTTATCTAAAGTATCTGAGTTTAGTAGGTGGAATTTTAAGTTCGTTTTTATAAGACTTGTCTTTATAAGATCTTCTCTGGAGTAAATTTAGAAATTCTTAACTTGGCATTGTAGATATCTTACATACTAATATTATGCCTTTATTATAGCGTAGATATATCTTGGAAGAATACATCAATGGTGCGGTACTCTTAAATCGTACTGAAGTTTATCTGAAAAGTAGTTTGAAGTCTTTCTTAACTTATTCTGTAAACCTGTGCCCACATTTGCTTAACTCTCTCTCTTGGTAGATAGCCATAAGATATCTTGAGGGTCGATAAGGTTTTAACCAAGACAATGGTCAAGAATTTAGTTATTGTCTCGAAGACAATCTACAATACCTTTTTATGACATGGCAGCGCTACTTGGGTGTGCACCTGCCGTACCTACTCAATAAATCAACTGCCCGTCTGTCGGACTCTGCTGAAGCGTTATCATGGTGAAGAAGGTTAAAAAATTTCGAGAAAAAATGGCAAAATACTATGAAAGTATCATGATCTTAAAATCTTGTATAACTAAGAAAACGGTTCTCTGTAAACGATGTTAGAATCCCGGCAGGAACGAAGTAGAATACAAAACACCACAAGTAGAATACAAGATTCGCTTTAGCACCATCTAAAACCATAAAAACGATACACATGATAAAAAAAAAATTGAATTTTTTGCAGCCGCCATGTTGGATTTTCATTATGATCTCACTATTGGCTTCATCACACCTGAAAACCATGTAACGTCTCTCACTCACTTTCTATTACATAAATGAAAAGTCGCATGGAGCGCCCATAACGTGAGCTCAGACCGGGGGTAGCCGGGGGTAGACCGGGGAGACCTGACTTGTTATGCAGTTGACACGCTGGTCGCTGCCCGGGGGAGCTCGCACAGGGAGCCAGCGTTGCCGGCGACGGCTGCGGTCTCACAGGTGGTGAGCCGCATACGTCGCCTAGGCCTGCAAAAGCTGTCGAGTCTACAATGAAGTACCTAGGATTAGTGCTCGACAGCCGGTGGGACTTAGGGCTCCATTTCCGACGGGCGGCTGGCGCCCAAGTTGGTGGGCGCGGCTGGCGAGCTCGCAATGCTGCTTCCCAATATGGGGGGGCCCGAACACTGCCTGTGGGCGGCTCTACGTGGAGATCGTGCGATCGATGGCCCTGTATGGGACCCTGGTCTGGGCGACTGACCTGACGGCCGGTAGCACCGCAGTTTTGCGAAAGCCGCAAAGAGCGATGGTTAACAAAGTGCTTAACTCGAAACTCGCTCTGCATTAATCAACTTTCTTACATAAATAATTATCTAATATTGCATTCTTTATCACCCAGAATACCGCATCAACTATTATTATCCTACACTATCCTCACCTTTTTATTTGAAATTCTTTTAGCGTCATTAATCAACCATCCAAAGCGATTTTTATAACATTACTCTTTTAAATAACACAGACATAAGTGTCTGTGTTATTTCTTCATAAAGGTAAGCCTTTATGTCGTGGTTATTCACACAATAATGATATTTATATCACAATATATTTTCGTTAGTAGGTACTATATTACGCCAACATCTATTGGTTACGTGTTTCCACATTTCGTTTTTTCAAAGTTTTTCTAGAATACTTTAAATTGAATATATCTTTTGATAGAGTGAAGCGATTGCGATGAAACAAAAACTAATAATTACTCCGAGTTCTACACTATATTTTTAGTATAAAAATTAACCTAAATGGTTAATTCTTATACTATTATTATTTGGTTTGGTACTTTTTACGTAGGTACTCCCCGTTCATGTAAAATGTGTCACATCCAAACAGACAAAAATTCCAAAAACTTATGAAATGGCATCTGTTGGTTATCCTCTAACACCCCAAATATTTTTTTTTTGGAAATATGTACAATGTGCAGAAACGACTCGTCTACATTTATTATATCGCACCTAGGGTGCAAGAACGTCGCTTATGCAAATGATGGAATATTTCAGGAGAAGCGTTTGAAAATTCGCCATCCTATTATAAAGTATAATTCTTCTTGACTAAAGAAATTAACTGGTAATATTTAAACTACAACTTTGAACTTCATACTAAAGGCAAAGCGAACATCTCACAATTTTGTAATAAAATAATGTAAACTTTATAATTTACAACCCTCCCAAATTGCATTAGTGACGTTGTTGCACCGTAGGTGCGATTATACAGAGTTGATACGACAGAGGGGCTTTCCTTTCAACTGCCTATACTAGGTACTATTTTGAAGCTCTGTACCAAAAATCAATTAAATAGGAGCAGTAGTTTAGTCGCAAATGATTTTTTAAGTTTTTGCCCCGTTTGAACACGATGTATCTTTCCTAACAGCTGATTATGTCTATACGCATGGGTCATGCACCTTAAAACGATAAATCTGAGTATAACCTACGATGCGTTGTTGCCGCTCTGACGCAAGTCACAAGTACAACCAAATATTTCTCGCTAAAAAGATGGCAAAGCAAACAAGGAAGCAATAAAAAATACACACACACTTGCACTTTCATTACGAGAGTGACAATCATAGCAAAACATCCCGCGCGTAAAAGAAATAGAAATAGGTCAGTGTGTCCTTGCGAACGGTAAGTCCTCAGTGCGCCGACGCTATCCTTTCGGAACGTATGTTACGTCACGGAAGCTCCTGCGCCGCTTTTGTTTTGCCGAACTCGCGCGCAGACAATAATAAATTGTGATTTTGTTTTGTTATTGTGATAGGACACTAAATAAGTTTAAGACAGTATTTCTTTTTTTTATTGTGATAGGACACGTAATTAAACTTTGGTTGTGTGTGTGTGTAATTAAAGTGTTCAACAATGCCTCGTGTAACAGCCTTTAGACGAACTGCCTTTAGCCGTTCATCGCACGTTGTGGTACCAGCTGGACGGAGCGCCTCCACATTCTGTGACGGCTTCCAGGGTGCGGCTCACAGAAATGTTTGGGCAGCAATGGAACGGTCGATTGGGAGCTGTTCGGTGGCCACCACGATCTCCAGACCTCACTCCCATGGATTTCTTTTTGTGGGGGTACATTAAGGGTGAAGTGTATGCCTCAGAGGTAATACAATTGTTGAACTAAAAAATAGGATTATTTTAGCATTTCACAAATTAAAGTCCTTAGCGACGAACAGTGATATAATTACAAAAATAAATAACAATATTCTCCGTCGGTATAATTTGTGCATTAATGTGAGTGGAGAACTCTCGATGTGTTCTCCTGTTTAAAAATTTTGTGTATTTGTGTGCGTACCTATTTCAAAACCTTACCTATCATAAAAGAAAACGCGAGCGGAGGGCTAAGTCGTCGCCCGCGCCACCACTGGCCGCCCGCCTTGACACGAGATAACACATGCCGCGCTCCGGCGCGCGTGCGACGTTGCCGCTTTGTTGCCTAAGTATCTAAGGTCAGTTACAAAGGGTGGTTGCGTTTTACTCTGATTTGTAAGCTATTTAGTTAGTTTGAAAACAAAAAAATCTCATTTTTGTTGCTTTTTATTTTTACACCGTGTCGAATTAATACTAAACACGTATGGTATACGTAGTTTAATTTAATGCCCCTCTGTCATATCAACTCTGTATACCTATAGAATATAGAAGAAGATAAATAGTAGTTTATTAAAGTGTTGCATATCAGGTGTTATTAAAACAGGAGTGTGAGTTTAATAAGAGTATCACACGAGTGTTTTAATATCTAGTTATGTGTAGCTTCAAATACTACTTTATCCAAACTCATGCAATTTCATCAAAAACACTAAATAATATCGTAAATATGGCGCCGAAATCCAACATTTCACCACGGGAGTACGCTTCATAACAGCCTCTACCACAGACAATACTAAAATCATGAAAACTGTACTTAAATAGAAAGAAAAAAATATTTGAAAGTTTCATTTTGTTAGGGAAAATGGGTTTTTATACATCTTTTTTCTCTTGTGGATAAAGTATTGTTATTCATTTCAAAATAATAACTTTACGATATGAGAGTAGGAAAATTATTTTAATTTACATCCGATGTGCAGCATAAGCCGAATTTGGCCCGAGACAAAGAAATTGCAAACGAATATTAAATTAACTATTGGAGAAAGGGAGACCTAAGCCCTTTGGTGGGACAACATAAAATAAATAAATATAGACATGCTCGCTCACTGAATCGCACGTTAGCAATCTACGAAATATCAGATTTGGTCGTTTAAATAAGAATACGCTGTTATCAGCACTATCGCTATCTCAAGTTAATTTAACGCAGAGAATAATCAAGCCAACCCAGCCGAGCCAACGTCGCGAGTCGCGCGGCGGAGCCCGTTCCGAGCGCTAACTACTTGCGCCAGTACGCATTTTACATCGCGCCTATCTAATTCTACTTTATCAATTTCGTACAAGCGCGTTCTATTATTCAATGGCGGCGATCAAGAATTTATTCTGATTTATTTATCTTACAGGTTGGATTAAAACGGGCATACCCGGCTAGTATGGAGGAGTGCAAGAAAAGACATTCAGGCACTAAAGTTTCAAAGATTGCGAACATATTTCAAGGGATGCCGTCGAGAGAGGAAGACGACGTCCGCGGTAGCGACGTGACAGGCGTCCGAACCGAAAGTCATTTGGCAAGGTTCAACAATGCTCGTGCACTTTTTGAAAAATTGGGCGAAGAAAATCGTGGATTTCGTATTGAGAAGTCCCCTTCAGCAGCTGCTAGTTTTGCCGGCACCCGTGGTGTGACGCCACCAGCACCGGCGCGATCTCGGTCCAGTTCTGCAGGTTCCGTGAGCCCGCCCAGACGAATCGTGACGCCGACGCCGATGCCGGTACCTGCTGTCAATGGCGATCGTCTCGCCAATGGTGCAATGGTACCGCCGCCGAAACCTGTGAAGCCAAGTGTTTTGCCTAAACCTGAAAAACCAGACAGAAGGTTTAACAAGGAGCTCATAGAAAAACAGAGGAATTGGACTGCACATTTTAATAAATCTCGTCAATCTCGTCATGATGAATCTAAAATGGACTCTAACAGATATTCTAGTGGTTATCACGACAGAAAGTCACCGGAAGTTCCCGAAAGATATGTAGTTCCTTCACGTGTTTATTCTCCACCGCTTTCGCCGTGTGCCGGTGATACTCAGGTGGAACGTCCTACTACTCTACCTTCTTCATTAGTAAGTCGAGTTACACCTAGCACAAAAAATCCGAGTCCTATAAAAAGTGTTACACCTGTGTCACCGAGACCTAATAGTTCAGTGTCGCCAATCCCGAGGCCCGAATCCTCAGTTTCGCCTCCCGCGCGAAGGGAACGTTTAAACTCACCAATCAAAACACAACCTGATTCGCCATCTCAACCTACACCCTCCACGGCCACTACTGAGAAAAGTCATCCTAGCGTAAGGTCGTCGACTTCCCCTCCAAGTGAGGATGAAGAAAATAATGATTTTCCAATCCACAAATCAAGTGAACAAACACAGTATACTAGTTCTATGTTAAACACAATTGAAAGAATATCGCCTACCCCACCGTCGGCTTCTACACCAACAAAGTTAGAGCCAGTTTCGGTTCCTCGAAAACAAAAATCGCCATCGCCTTCAGCAAGGTCACCGAAATCTCCAGTTTCCCCATTGTACCACGACAAAGACAGTTTACCTTCAACTGAACGCGAATGTTCAATGTCACCAGTACCAAATAATCGAACGTATACATCGTCGTCAGATAATGTTCCGGATGCAATACCTCCAGTTGATAGATATGCACCTAGTGTTACATCTCATGAGTCGCCTGTGTTGTCTCAGTCTGACGACGATAATACAAAAAATGTTTGTGATCGCGTATCTCCTATTCCACAAAGTCCAGTTACTTTGGACAATGGCTCAAGATCGTCTAAAAATTTGGATGAAGATGCTTATGAGTCTGTAGATTATAGTGAGGATTGGGAAGAAAAGAGCAGGCGGCGTTCTTCGACGCCAGAGTCTCCTACATGTCCTGTAAAGATAGAGGATGCGCCGCGCTCCCCGCTAGTGTCACCATTAGCGTCTCCTGTACATTGTATTCCGGAGTCCTCGCCTCCTGCTTCGCTTCAAGCTTCACCTTCGCCTGGTATGTTATTTTCCTACCTTCTTGTACTTATGGCTATTTATTATGTTCATTACAAAATTCTATATACATACGTAGTCTATTATCTTTATTTTGTTATACTTTATCTGTGTTTTATCTCCACTACAAGAAATGTTATTGACGCATATAGTAGACACGTACGTACTTCACGTATGATAGAGTTGAAGGCAGAGAAAACCATGTTGATTATTTGTGCGTGATAAAATAATTTTCCAATGGATCTGGGAATGTATTTTTTTATTATCTGCTCATTTTCTTGTTTAAGTTTCATTATTCATGGGGTTTTGCACTGGTTCGCTTTTATAATCGCCAACCTCATTACCTTATCTTACTGATATCAGTACTATACATGTCATCATAGTGTTTTCCGACTAAATACGGGTGTTTTTGTTCATATTTATATGCATACAGAAGACCGAACGCCGAATGCTTTTGTTAATTCTGGGGAATTATATAATGTATTTGAATGAAATGTGTGTTATAGCTTTTATGTTAAAGTCTGAGCTACCTAATGCTGTTGTTTCTGTACTGTAGGGAGTAAAACCATAAGAAACAGAAAAGTGGGCGTCGATTGACGTACGTTTAGCGGTCTCGTGTTCAGTGGGTTCAATGTAATATTGAGGAAGTCAAGGTATTTGAGTCGTTGCGAGACTTGCGAGTCGATCCCGATTTAGATGCTCCGGCGCCGCCGCCGCCTCCGTCGTCGCGACGCAGTAACCCGAGCGACGTCGCCCTGCGCGCTCCCCTTCATACGCCACACTATTATACACTTTACGGGACCGTTTTGACAATTGATTACTCTTCTCAACACTCTTTAATGTATCTGTATTGAGATACTGAGTAATACTCTTTACCTTATAAACAAGTGTGTGACTTTCTTACTAATTTATCTGTGATCAAACAAGCAAAAGCTCAAAAGTAAAAAACAGTGATTTTTCGTGACTAGAATTTAAACAATCGTGTGTTCGTCGATATTTATGTACAAACGCTGATTCAGTTCGCGATAAATTTTGTGCAGAAAGTTCGAATGGTCCCTTCAGTCTTTTATCAATTCTGTCTTTGTAAGATCCCAAATGCTCCTTCTCGTTTTGCTTATAGTCGTCTCGTTCTGACCGGTGTGTGTTCGCTCCTAGCCTGAATATTACATTCATTGAGCAACGCTTCGGACTTAATAAAATATTTAATGCACAGTATGATCCTTTATTGAGATCTGAAATATTTTCCTTGTTCGAAGAATGCTTCTTTTATTTTATTCACTTGTAATGTTGACCTTCAAGTCGCAAACGTGACCTGCCTACGCTTCTAAAAAATAATCAAATTTTGAGAGAGAGAGGTGTGTAATCCTTTAGTATGTTGCCAACTTGCTTATCTGCGTCTGTGTTTGTTTACAAAGCGCGCAGGTGCCGGTGATCGACAACAATGCTGTCGTAAACTTTTACTATGGTCTTTCTCACTAGACAGCAATAATCTAATTACTGACCTGAATAACTGTGAAAAATATGGTTGGTTACTAGGACATCAGCTTCCTTTTCTTCCTTCCGTTTATCAAATCGCGTGTGACTTGATAGAAGTTAGTACGAAAATTCGTCGATTGGAAGTGTATGTCCACGTGAGCGTGGTCGGCGGCGGCACAAGACGCCGGCGACGATGGTGCGGTGATGAGGCGGGCGTCGCGCGTGCCCGTCGCATGCGCTCGCTCAACATGCGCCTCTGCGGCTGTTGCCTCGGTCAGTTGCTTTATTATTGTTTTGCTCTTGCTTAGAAACAATATTATTTGGGTCGCTTCTCAGTCACGGTTTATTGCTGGAGCTGAACGCGTTTCTAGCGTTTTCATATACTTCAGTGGAAAGAAAATATGAATATGCTGCTACTACTGCTGTGTCTTCATTTCTATGGTTTTGAAATAACAGTGAATGGTCTTTCTACTGCTCTTTGTTTCATTCTGTTCTCTCATATTCTTATTATATCTACTAAAACTCAATCTAAATCTTAAATCTGTGTAATTAATAATTTTCTCTAGTATATGGACTTGTTTTAGTTAGTCTACCTCTGACATTTATATCTGAGAAAACGTTAATCCGATGATAATGGTGTAAAGAATGTTACTCCGCTGGACATCATATCCTTCTACCCCATGACATTCTGTCTTGCTTTTTTAGGCATATTAGATAACAGTAATCGAAAAAAGTTATGATATTTAGGGCACACCACAGACTGAAGAACTCTTTAATTTATAGTCATTGTTTAAATTTTAGTTTAGTTTTTGTAGACCTCTAACTAAAGGCACCGTTTGGGTTACACAGGGTATTTTTTTTTTTATTTTTTATTTCTAATGATTTTCAAGTGCATCTTAGGGTCTAGGGAACATGATTCATTCCACTAGAATTTGCGCATGTAGGTAAACAAGCGCATAACGCTCGCTATAAAAGTTTAATCCGAGCACTGAAATTCAATAACCCGAAATGTACAGGCCTTTACATTCAACTACATATTATGTACATTTTGTGAATTGTTTCGAAGCGAAGAGGGCTCTAGCTTCATGCACACTCGTTTTTAATATCCAGAGTATACAATATTGTTCTTGGCACATCGCGTCCATTCAGCGAACTTTCGTGTACGTTCAATTGATTCTATGGAGCAATTCTCCGTACGAGTAACGAGCTTGACGTGTCTTTTCTTTATGCAGGAAGGGACACGTATCAGTTGTAGCCGTGGTTTGTTTACTTTGTGGTACAAAATTGGATATTTACAGTTTAGGTGGGATCCTAGGAACGTAGGTTTAGCTAGGTCTTATAATAAAGAAACTATATGGCAGGAAAGTTCACACTTACCCACACACTGAAATAAATCATCGTCTCCCGAGCCTCTCCCAACTATGTTAGGGTCAGCTTCCAGTCTAACCGGGTGAATTCACGGCATAATTTGTTTCAGGAAAAAAAAAATCCAAAATCGAAAGTGTCTAACCGAAGTCAAACACGGGAAGAGTACACTCGAGTTTCTCTCTCTTTATCTGTTTAGTTAAAGAATATGGGAACATTTCCTTGGAACACTTCCTACCTGTCTTTAATAAGGATTTTTAATGACCTAGTATTAAATATATGACTGGTATCACTTAACATATATCAAGTCTACAATATAAATCACATAAAGCAGTGCCTACATTATGAATTTTACAACGTTTGCGTGGGCATCATCCACTCCACATCTTGACGCATTAGTTGAAAATGATCGCTACCTTTTTTGGAAGGCCGTCTTCATATTTACCACTTCTGGGTGTGGGGGTACCTTGCCTACCACTACAAGGTTAAATTTTATGAGTACTTGAGAGCTGGCTTTTAAGCTCTAATACTTTACCAAGTTTTTAAATATCTCGTTTGAAATGATTGGGAGTTTTGTGTAGGTTTGAATTTTATTATTATGTATATCAGCCTGTTATGATTTTTCTTATGCTTCTGCTTCTTCACCTGTGCTTCTTATCGAGCAAAGGACGACCATTGTTTGCTTTACTTATTTAAAATAATACTTTCTAATGAACTACCTAATTACTTAACATAACTTGAAAATTGATTCTGGAAATATGTTTCTAATTTTATCCACATCTATTTATGGTTTCCCCTCTTTCTTTTGTCACCACAATTTGTCTCAGACTCGAACCGTATCTAAAGTGCTCGCATTCTTGGGGTACCGAGATGAGAGAAACGATAAACGAATAAAGTGCAAGTGGCATTAACACCCAATTTCATATAGTTCCATATGAAGATACGTGCCCATACATGTATGTGTTGTTCAGTTTTAATTAGTAAAGTGGGTATGACTCGCTCTCGTTGTCTCGAGAGATCGCGTGATGGTTCTAACGGTTTATTGCAAATTCATGCGTTACATAGATTACTATAAATGTTGAATGGTCAGTCGATTTTTATCATAAATTAGTTTCTGAGGATGTCCAGGCTTAATTATCTCCAGATCGGGAAACGAAAGTGTAGCCACGCGTGCAAACTGTAAACAAAAACATTCCAAGAGATATTTATTTTGTACTGAGCGTGATAAAATTTATTAGTTTCGCATTATCTGCGAGTCAGTCTTTATTTGATAAACATAACGTAAGCTAACTAGCTAAGTACTTATAACATGTTCACTTCACTCAGTTCTTCAATTATACAAGAATGTTATCCGTATAGTAGTTCCTCTCCACGTATCCGAAACAAGAATGTGTTCTTTATATCTGGACTCTGAATTCGATTTCATTTGAGGGACGCAGAAGGGCGTTGAATATAATCGTCGCATTTTATAAATATCCAAATGGACGTACGTAAAATAACTGAAGTTGTGGCCTGAGTTTTTGTTAAAATAACATGTACCTATTTAATGTTTGTTTATATTGGGCACCTGTATACTCGCCACCTGCCCGAGCCGCGGAAGTAGAGTATCTGCGTTAAAAATAGTTAGCTCATTAGCCTAAATTTACTCCGTACTCGCTCCCCGAAGATTATAGTTTAATGTTCTTCATTGAGGCGAAAATTTTGCTCCGAGAATTTCTTGAAGCATGAATCATTTGCACAGCACAGGAGTATCGATCTCTTCAAATAACTTCTCTAACCAAATGAATAACGTAACCGTTAACTGCCACCTGCTTTTTTCTTCGTCTGTTCCCCAAATCTGAGAATCGGATTCAGAACCACAAATTTCTTCACATTTAGTACTTACTACCTACGTAATATGTGATCGCGTTGCCACCGACCGCATAGCTTCATCTGATATACACCTTGGCCCTGGCAAACCAGCCCCAATTAGGTTACCACTTATTTCATAATATTATAGTGATATATTCGACAATATTGTAATGATTTCTTTTCACTGTCATTTTTCATATCTTCTTAACGAATCAATCTGATATCTTCAGCGGGCGGAGGTCGCAAGTCGTCCGAGAAGGAAGATACCCCGCGACGGACTGGATCGCGGGCGTCGAGCGTGTCAGACGAAGGTGGATTCAACGAGCCCTCGCCCGAGGTGGTGGCGCGGCTGCGGCCGGCCGACTACCGCGAGCCGCCCCCGCCTGCGCCACCGCTCACCAGGGACATACGTGACGCGGAGCGAGCGCGCTCTGATCCTGATACGCTCTCCGTACTGCAGCAGGTATTGGTTCACCCTTCTATCCCTTAGCGAAAGGGCACTCTGTGCCCGTAGTTGCCAAGCGAAACTGAAACTAGTTCATTCTTTCGGCTTAGTGGACGAGGTTTTCCGTCACCAGCCTCGCTGAGATAAGCTTGATCTTTAACATAAGCTTCATTGGTTGCCGTGTCGGTACCTAATGTTTTAGGAAAATCATGCATGTTAGTCGGCTCGGTATTACGCTACGGTACGCTACGGCTACGCTCTTTAGAGCGTACTGTACGTCGCTGTACTCGTGCCGTCTGTGGGCTCACTACTCTAACAGAAGTTACAGCGCCATCCGCGTCCAGTACAATAACGCGTTTAGGGCGGTGATGGGGCTACCCCGATACTGCAGTGCCTCGGGTATGTTCGCAGAGGCGCGCACCGACTGCTTTCACGCGATCATGCGCAAGCGCGCCGCGTCCTTGGTGCGCAGGGTTCGGGTTAGCCCCAACATCGTACTCAAGATGATTGCGGGAAGGCTGGACTGCCCCTTCATCCGGCATTGTTCCAGCAGACATGTTGCTGTAGCAGTGTCGGAGAGAAGGTATTAATTTATTGTTTTTGATTATTTATTCTATTTTGATTCCATTTTAAGGTAATTTATTTGATTTATTCTGTTTTATTTGATTTGATTTGTATTGATTTTTATTTTATTTAATTTTATCTGATTTTATTTGATTTTTTCGTGTCTGCTATTAATGGGTGTTATTAACCTGAAATAAATGAATTTATTATTATTACCCCTGCAGCTGTTTCGAAGCTACACGACAATCACCAAGATCATAATCACAATACAGATGGCGCCACTAGGTGTACATCCAAGTTTGATAAGCTCCGTGTTAAATATTTTATAAATTTATAAATACTGTGAAATAGTACCTAAATTTGTAATTAACGTGAAGGTGATAAGACGAATATCAAGTGGAAGTGTTATTCAAGCTCTCTGTGACGAAAATCTAAAAAAACTATCTAAATTAAAATCACAGGACTAAGTGCAGTTAAACGACGAATATAACGTTTAAAAATGATAAAACACCAAAGATTCTCATAAAACATGTCAATATAACGACTAGCTGCAAGATTATCGTAAAAAAAGTGTCAAAAACTCTAATTAAAATCATCTTAAACAGTGAAAAAATGTGTGGAATGTGTGACAAATGAGTCAGTCTTGTAACGTTCGTTAATATTTGAAATCCAAAATCCGAGCAATACGGTTGCAAATTTCGAGAAGTACTTCAATGTTCAAGTGGCGCAGTTACATACGTTCCGGTCGAGATTAGTCGAAATCGTATGTGTCTTGAGTTCGAGCCTGGCGCTCTGATATTGTTTTTGTAATTTGTTGAATTTTAAAGAACAAATTACTTACGATAATGGCTAACGAATGTGCGGGTTGTATGAACACAATTCAAAGTAAAGAATACCTGCAATGTTGTATTTGTAAACTGCGGTACGACTTGCTGTGTTCTAACGTACCCGAAAAGCAATTCAAAGCAATGGGTATAGCCAAAAAAGCGACTTGGAAATGCCCTGACTGTCAGAGCAAATTACCGAAGACAAATAACACTGATACACCAGTCCGACCAGCTGTACGAGGCGATTGCTCCAACAATGGTATAGCTCAGCAACTTCACAGCTCCCCTACCGAATCCAACATAACTATTCGCAATAAGCAGATGAAACAGAGCAGCCCCCCTGAGAGTCCAATTAATGATGACACAATTTTAGAAATCTCAAAAGGTTCCCTCAGAGAAATTATAAAGCAAGAAATCGCCAGCGCACTTAAAGATGTTGTTGCTGGCCAGTTTAAGCAAATGAACGAGCTAATAGCAGGCTTTCGGGTTTCACTCGACTTTTTTAACGAAAAATATGAAGAAACGAAATTATTATTAGAAGAAAAATCTTCCAGAATTCAAGCACTTGAGAAAGATAACATACAGTTACAAACATCAATCTACGATATAAGTCGTCGCCTAAACCTACTGGAACAGAACCTAAGAGCGACCAACCTAGAAATTCAGAATGTGCCCGAAAACCGCTCAGAAAACTTACTTACCACGGTGCTACAACTCGGCAACATCACTAACAGTGAAGTCGTGGAAGCCGACATTGCTCACTGCACCAGGATCGCAAAAAAGGATACCCAGACTGCTCGACCTAGATCTATTCTTGTTAAATTCAATAACCCACGTCTGCGAGATTCATTCTTCGCTGCTACTATCAACTATAACAAGAACAACACTAATAACAAGCTGAATACGAGTCACCTTGGTATCGCCACTGAGAACCCAGTTCCGATTTACGTGGTGGAACACTTGTCGGCAGACAACAAGGCATTACATGCAGCAAGCAGAATTCGTGGTAAAGAACTTGGGTATAAGTTTGTTTGGGTGCGAAACGGAAGAATATTCATGAAGAAAAATGAACAATCTGAACGCATTGTTATTACGAACCATGAGCAACTTAAGTCTATAACGTAAAAATAAATTAGGATAAATATTAAGAAAACTATGGAAAGTTTCAGTAGATTAATTAGCCTCATTCGATAGTTCACTTCGGATTTATTATCAAAATGTACGCGGTCTTAAAACGAAACTCAATATTTTTTACCAAAACATGTCCTTACAAGATTACGACATAATTGTGCTTACGGAGACTTGGCTGAAGGGTGGTGTTTACGACGCCGAATTATTTGACGACAGGTATGATATTTACAGACGAGATCGCGAATCTAGTCGATATAGTGCGCGTAGGGATGGTGGTGGTGTCTTAATAGCGGTTTCCAGGAAGTTAAAGTCGTGTCGACTGCCACACCTGGAGAGTTCATGTGAGGATCTGTGGATCAATATTGAATTGGCCTCGCGTGACACAAAACCACAAAAATTCCGTATCTGCGGCGTTTACTTACCCCCTCCTGTGACCTCTGATATCATGCAAGTATTCTTAAGTTCTGCTCAGGGTGCACTTGACCACGGTGATCACACTCTTATCTTAGGGGACTTTAACCTTAGTAATATAATCTGGAAAATTGATGAGCAAAACACAGGTCATGCACAGCCATATCCTAGTAATAATAGCGAGGTGATTAAATGTTTCCTAGATTTTGTTTCTTTAAATGCTTTAGAACAGTTTAATTACTTACCAAATGCTAAATCTAAGACATTGGATCTCGCCCTCTGTAATACTACGTTACATAACCTTAGCCGTTGCTACTGTCAATTGATTTCAGAAGATCCCTTGCACCCATCATTTCAATTCTCTGTATCCTTAAACATTAAACCAAACAATCTTCAAGCTAAACCAACGATAAAACCAGACTTCTTTAAAGCTGATTACGATAACATCACGATTGAACTAAATTCTGTAGACTGGGAAAAAGAACTGGAAGGTCACCCCACCACTGACAATATGATCGATATATTTTACAAGGTACTGCACGACGTCATCAAACGAATAGTGCCAATGAAAAAAATTTTTGGAAATAAATATCCCCAGTGGTATTCTAGAGAACTTATACGTCTCCTAAAAGAAAAAAATAAATATCGTATAAAAGTTAAAAAGCACAAAAATCCTCTCGACATAGTGTCATTTGAGACACTGCGTGCAAGATGTGGTAGACTTATGGAAGTCTGTTACAAAAACTATATAGTTAGGATGGAAGAAGCACTTGCAAAAGATCCAAAAATGTTCTGGACATTTATTAAAAATAAAAAGAAAAATAGGAGTACTTACCCAGCAGAAATGTATCACATAAACAAGAAAGCATCAAGTGGAGGCGAAATCTGTAACTTGTTTGCCGAGAACTTTGCACAAGTCTACAATACCTCGTCGACTGTTAGTGCGTCAAACCACGTTGATACCTGTTTTGCCCCGTCCGGATTCTGTAAACTTGAATTTGACACTGAGGAAATATTCCAATCCTTAAAATCTTTGGATGAGCGTAAAGGTGCTGGCAGTGACGGTATTCCACCCATATTTATAAAAAAATGTGCAAAAGCTCTCACTAGACCTCTTAAAATTATTTTCAATAAATCAATGGCAGACGGCGTGTTTCCTGAGAGGTGGAAGGAAGCTTTAGTGGTTCCTATTTTCAAATCAGGAGAAAAGCAACAAGTATCTAACTATCGGCCTATCTCTATTTTAAACATGTTCGGCAAAATACTTGAAAAGTTAGTAACTAAACGCCTAAATGCACATGTCAAACAATGGATCACTAGCCACCAACATGGTTTTATCAATTCAAGGTCAACCTCTACAAACCTTATGAGTTATGTCACAGCCATATCAGAGTCTCTTGATAAAAGGATCCCGGTAGACACGATATACACAGACTTCAGTAAGGCATTTGATAAGGTTGACCATAATATACTACTGAAAAAACTAAGCCAATTGGGAATAGGAGGTTCATTACTTAAGTGGTTCCATTCTTACCTCACTGGCAGGAATTCAAAAGTAGTCATTAATGGTCACCACTCTGACACCTTTCCAGCGACATCAGGAGTCCCTCAAGGCTCGCACTTAGGCCCTATCCTCTTTAACATCTTCATTAACGACATTACGTCATGTTTTAAGTCCTCAAGTTTCTACATGTTTGCAGATGATGTTAAAATTATGAAACCAATAGTGACCAAATTAGATTCTGCACTTTTACAGGCTGATCTCGATAGAATGGCGGATTGGTGTAGAGTAAACAAAATGTCGCTCAATGTTACTAAATGTCACTGTATGCAATTCTCCCGTAATAAAACAACGCAAACCAACAGATACACATTGCACCAGCAAACACTACAAGAAGTGAAAGAAGTTCGTGACCTGGGAATTGTATTTGATAAGAAACTGAAATTTGATAGGCATATATTAAATATTACCTCAAAAGGGTTCAAGGTCCTCGGATTTGTCTTGCGTAATAGCAAAGAGTTTTCTAAAGCCTCCACTAGAATTAAATTATATAACACATTGGTTCGCCCACTACTTGAATACAATAGCACCGTATGGAATCCTTACTATGATATTTACATTAAGCGCTTAGAAAGTGTACAAAAACGTTTTCTACACCATCTTTGCTATAAAGATCGTCTGGCAAAGAAAATTAGAAGCTACGACCTAAGACTACAACATTATAAAATGGCCTCGTTGATAGATAGACGAAAAGTTCTAGATCTCAAATTTCTTCACAAACTGTTCAATGGGGTTGTTGACTGTAGCGAGCTCCTTGGAAAGCTGCATATAAGTGCACCATCTCGCTTACCGCGGAAATGTAACTATAATCTTTTCTATGTGCCGGGATCCAAAACAAACCTCGGACACTTCGCAGTTTTGCCAAGGCTCTGTAGGCAGTATAACGAAGTATCGAAGCATAACGAATTGGACATTACATGCAAACTGTCAAAGTTTAAAAAAGACCTAAAAGTCCTGGTATCCAAGTAATAATACTTTTTTTTTTTTGTTTCTGTTGATTTGTGGTTATTGTTTAATTAATTACGTTATTTTATTTGAATTTGAAATTTGTTTGTATTATTATTATTATTATTTTTTAATTTGTACCTGTACTGTTTCGCTTTACCTTTTAATTTTGTTTTACTTTGTTTAATGTTCGTGTATTGTATTGTGATTTATTTTAAAGTGTCCGTCCTTGTCAAACTTGTTGTACCTACCTGTATGTTATGTGAATGATGTGGTCGCCTATAATTGGAAGCGCACACTTGTACTTGTCCCTCTTCATGTTAACATGCATGTAACTGTGTAGCCTCTGTTGGCGATCCAACAAATAAATAAATAAATAAATCATAGTTTGAGCCCTTTAACCCCGCATTACAGGACTCCGGCGTGGTAGTGAGCGAGGCGAGCCAAGGCTCCATAGAGGTGCTCGACAAGTCGACCACCAGCCAATGGAGCGTGTCGGAGGGGGAGAACGCATCCGGCGAGAGCGGGCGGGGCGGGGACGCGCCGGACGCGCGCTGGGACGACGCCGACGCCGACGGCAAGCAACCCGACAGCATGACGCCCGACGAGGCCGAGATATTGCTCAGCTCCAGGTGACCGACGCTATCTAGCTTCATATTGCACTTGAATAAACCTTCGTTCGTACCTACAGGCGATTTTTTATCGCGCACTGGATGTGCAACGTACTGCTTAGCGCCGAGACTTGAAGATCCAATAGTGTGTTTTTTATGCGCGATGGGATGCACTGTTGGATTCTCAATGCTCGGCTCAACACTGAGAGTTGAAAATCCAGTGCACGGTAAAAACTCGCCCGTGCGTTCTGGGCTAACTTGTATTTGGTCATATCTCCAATTTACACACAGAAGGCTTGATTTTTTACGAGGCAGCTGGTTTTGTGCTCCAATAGCACTGCACTCATTATCGTTTCCTGCAATCCTCCAAAGGAGCAGACTGCGTTCATTTTATGGAACATCGATTGCGAATGAAGCGTGTTGCTTCCGATGCACTGCTTTCTTATATCGCTGCACTGTCGATGTCGTGCTAAACTATTTTTTTTTTTCAATTTTCTTGCTCTTTGAGGTATTTCACTCGGCGTAATGATATCAACGGTACTTGACCGAACGACACCTAAGCCGTTCTACTACCCGCACTAAATAGACTTCGTACTTACAGACTGTTATTTCTTAAAAAAAGGCATATCCTCTTGCGTGTAACTTTGGGCATGACCAAACAAATAACATTGAAAGATTCAAAAGTAGGCATTTCATTTGAATTTAGTCAGATTAACCATACTTCATTGTAGCTAGTTGCATAATAAGGCGTCACATCAATTCTGTTTAATTACTTTATCTGAAGCACGTACGCTATGCGGAACTAAGTAACTGTTTAATATTCGTCACACCTTTCTTCCTCGAATCACGCTATTCATCAATGTTTACTTTCTGGTTCATTTTAATTTTTAAAGTTTCTGCCTTATATGCATGATTCCACGCACTTGTAATGTCTGTAGCGAAGTCGTCATCTGTATTTATTATACTTCTCTTATTTATTTATCTTACACGATGTTGTTAAATACGCTATTCTATATTTTCTTTTTTCAGGACTTGTTGTTCGTAATGCTTAGTATTATTATTAAATCTCGTATTTTTGTCATTTGCATGCTGCCTGTCCGCACAACGCTTCATTATTGCCTGATATTTGCAGTATTCTGGAGAAAAAACTTAGGTAAGCTCGGGGCATTTGTGCAACCGTCGTTTTCTTCTACATATGATGCAGTATTTCGTAGAATGCTTTTTAATGTGATCCTTTATTATCTCTAAATTCCATTTAAGTACGCTTTTTTTCAATAAAAATAAAAAGGCTGGCATGGACATCGGCGCACAAACTGTAACCATGAATTCAGGACTTGATTCTGAACCCCCTGCGTTGAAAGTATACGTCAGATATTTAGAAAAAAAAAAAATCTGTTCAGTACGTCTTGACCGCGCAGGTATTGCACATTTCTATAAAAAGCAGTTTTTTTTTTCTTGATACCCGACGAAAAACGTCTAGGATGATGTGCTGAATCCGGTAACAGTTTGCGCGTCATTGTTCCTGCCATCCAAGAAGCTTAAAGATAAAAGTGGAGGCAACACTCTAAATACCTAAGTGAAGACGACGGTGGTCGGACACTCTCTTTCTAAATGCACACATAAGAACAAGACAGTGATATGTGTTTTCTGTGTCTTATGTATGTATTCAGAAAGAGAGTGTCTGACCACAGTCGTCTTCACTTGGGTATTTAAGAGTGCTGCCTCCACTTATATCTATAAGCTTCTTGTTGCCGTCCAGTATAAACAATGCAACGACAAAACTATAATGATCATGCAAAAAACAGTTTATGAAGTCTGTATGCTGTCTCGTCTTTTAAAGCACAGTACGCGACAGGGCGAGAGAAGTAATAGACAGTTTATCATAGACAGCTGCATTACAGGCCCTATGTCACAGTCAATAAAATTGTGATACCCTGAAAGTTTTACCGAATTTATATTTCCGTCCAGCTATCGCTATCAATATTCATACACAACCATTGTGACAATGTTAACAACAGTTTGATACGCACTCAGCTTTTTTCGTGGCAAGACTGGTGAAAAGCGGAGTTGGTTCTTTTTTCGTGTATTTAAACTTCACCACTTGCACTGTCTCGTATTGTACAGTGCAAATCCTGTTTATTTCTGTGTCTTGCTATTTATGTAATGTTAAGTTAGCTTATGGCGCCAATTCTCTTCTTCACAAAATAAACTAAATTTAAGTTCAGCCGGTCGATTCTGTAAAAATCTCACCGCGAAATCATAAGTGAAGTGAGCTTGAAGTGAGCAGTGTCAATAGTGTTAATCCCTAATTACAGCTCACTCCACGCTCACATCACCCAAGTTTTCACGGTGAGATGGTTACAGA
This sequence comes from Eremobia ochroleuca, assembly GCA_949629135.1. Classification (NCBI taxonomy): domain Eukaryota; kingdom Metazoa; phylum Arthropoda; class Insecta; order Lepidoptera; family Noctuidae; genus Eremobia; species Eremobia ochroleuca. Next base: position 11,935,919 of record OX451400.1, on the reverse strand, counting down.
ATCGCACGGCAGAACATCTTTTTCTTTCTACTTCATTAAGAAAATGACAGAAGATAAATATTAGTTTAGTCCTGTCAAATTAGTCAGCGCCTGACGTAAATTGACGTATTTTTAGTAGCCAGTTTTTTAATCACGTCTAAACTTGTCTATGGAGTATCTTAATTTGACAGGAATAAACTAATATTTATCTTGTGTCCTTTTCTTAATTAAATAGAGAGAAAATTAAAATTAGTTTAGTTTGTGAATCGCAGATTCGGCGCCAATGTAAGGCTAGCGCAAATATGGGCGGACTGCAACACAACGTATTGCTAATTTTTCTCACAACTCTCGTTAATTTTTCCCCGGGCTTTTTGTTTTGCGATGCGCTGCGGCCCGATGCGGCTGTAATATGCGCTAATCTTTAGTGGTAGTGTAAGTATGTAGTTAGTGGTAGTTTGAAGGTAACATGTGTTGTATTGTAGGCAAGAAGCTCTGCTGTCTGACGAGCAAGCGCAGGAGATTGTCGCCATGTTGTCGCCGCACGCGCTGCCGCACGACAACGGCGTCTCGCTCAATGACAGCTACCAGTCCGTGCTCTCCTACGAGAGGTAATGTTTTTTTTTAATTGTTTAGGATCTTCAACAAAAGATATACACAATACTTGACAAATAAATAATGGGCAACATCAGATATGCACAATAAAGCTAACAGAGCAATAAGCAATTTCTCTACGTATAGCTAAATTGACTCTGCTAAGCTAACATGCGCAGTGCGCCAAAATTCTGTCGTCGCATCATCTTATGCCGAAACGAGGTGATAATAGGACGACGCCTAAACGCATTTTATATATTTAATAAGTCATTTTATTTTATGGATTTGGCAGGTAATAGTAGTAGTAGATAGAAGCAAATAAATGTCGTTTTGAAACTAATAAAAGTATAAAATCCATCTTAGTATAAAATCCATGTTAGTATAAAATCCATCTTAGCATTGATAAAAAAATGTCAGCCAGTAATTTAGCGTTGGATGTTCAATGCCTTATGGATTCAAATGACGTATACAAACTGACGTATTTGAAGGTGTTCCAACAGTGGTTGGTGGTGGAACATTCGGCGTCACGAATTGTATTAGTATTAGAATGGAATAGCATGTGGGGTATCACATGAAAGAGCGCTGTTTGCACATTCTCAAACATTTTTTTAGGCCGCATAGTTTTCGACTTTTGATGAAAAATGTTTAAAAAAAAATACCGTTCCCCCCTTATCTCCGAAGTTTGCATAGAGAAAAATCTGAAATTATTTTAAATGATAGAAGTTTATGTAAAGATTACAAGAAATAATACGATGTTTTTAAATAGCACACTTTGTCAGAAAAAAAAAATGAAAATTTAATATAATATGATGGTACGGGAGGGAACCCTCGGTGCGCGAGTCCGACTCGCTCCTGATTGTTTTTTTAATTAGTAAGCTGTAGTCCAATTTACAAAAAAAATAATGTTTTATTATTACAGTATGCAGTCAGTGGATGAGAGCTACGAGTTCGTGTCGCTGGAGGCGGACGCGGGGCAGGCGGGCGGCGACGGGCGCGCGCCCGCGCCGGCCGCGCCCGGCACCGTGTTCGAGCACTACCCGCCGCACCAGCTGCGCGAGCTGGGCGAGGACAACGGGATACACTACTTTGAAGACGGACACTTCTATACTGAGGTGGGGCAACTGATAAAACATAATTAGAATGAGAAGATCAACCAGCAACTACACCCCTAAAACACTAGGAGAGAATACCAAAATTAAATGGAATTAACAACTTCGCTGCCGGCTGAAATTTCTGCTGTTATGCGTATGGCCAAAATATTTTTAAGTCTGTATTTATTGCTATATTGCCAGATATGATAAATTAGCATAAAACTTTACAAAATAATTATATTTTGTATGGAATTGATAAATAAAAAAATTCCACACAGGCAGTGTTGCCGCTTTAGTGACTTTGTCAC